>JAEIGN010000750.1:3055000-3380000 GCA_018903745.1 Drosophila repleta | reverse complement strand
ACAGAGAGAGAGAGAGAGAGAGAGAGAGTCCTGCGGGCAACAGGCAAAGCTCTACGTTGGCTGGCCAAAAAGAAGGGATAGGAGAGCCGGAGCTGGCTGTGATTTATGTTGCCATGCATCGCCATTTTTTTACCTGTCCATAACAAATTGGACACCAGTTGATGGAGCGTGCGGCAGGCGACTTGTCGCAATGCAGCTGCTGCCCGCCCAACCTAAGACACTTCAGCTCTGTTGTGGTCAGCAGCTATGAAAGGATATACCAAACACAGATGGATGAGCGAAAGCCAGACAGAGAGAGAGTGAGAGTGAGAGAGAGATAGGGGGAGATAGGGCAAGCTATCAGCGTCATATGTGTTATAAAACTAAATACAATTGAGCTCAGCTTAACTGCATTTTATTTGTATGATTATAGCAGGCAACAGGACAAAAGGACTTAGTCCTGCGACAGCTCAAGGGAAATTTGCTGTGAATCAGAGTTGACTTGCAGAAGTCTTGCTTAGGGTTTAGTTTTTAGAGTATCTCCAGGCTCTGCTACGCTTCCTATAAAAAAGTGCCATAAAAACAGAGTTTTCGACTCTTCAATCATAGAATTCTCAACTGGTTATAGCTAAGCAGCAACAGCAGCAACAGCAAGGCAGCTCTCTAGCGAGGTCTGTCGTCAGTCATCAGTGGTTGGCTCTGGAAATAGCTCTGGCTATGCACGTCAGACGTTCGCTTGCTGTGTGCTAACTCGATTGCCGTTGATTATTGATTTGCCATAATCAACTTATATATAGGATTCGTCCAGATTGCGTTAAGGCATGCAACATACGCGCTCTGCGCATTTCTGTTCAATCTAAGCTGAGTTTTGCTCAACTTTGAAATGCCAAAGCAATGTCAGGGTATTTTTGCAGTCGGATACTGCCTGTTTTCTTGCTTAGTTTCTTCCTTTAGTCCCTGTTGCAAGTCTTCATTGAGGCATAGACACTCAAAGCTCAGAGCCTTTCATCAACTCAAAAGCTTTTCGATTCTAATTCTAAATTTTACTGGCAGATGCAGCCGTAAAGCCTTTATAATCTTGATCAGGTTGAGAAGCTGCGTCGATGTAGCCACCTGGCTGTAAACTAATGAAAGCCAAGAGCTATGTACGTAAGAATGTATGCATATGTATGTGGATGATGTATGACTAAATGTATGTACATATGTTAGTATGAACAGATATGTGAATATGAATGTATGTTTATATGAATGTAAGGATGTATGGATGTAGTGATGTGTGTATGTAGATTTAAGTATGTACATAAGTATCTGTATGATGCATGCACGAATATGTATGATGTGGAAGTATGATGTGTGATATATGTATGTCTGATGTATGATATATATTTGATAACTGTATGTTTGATGTATGAAAAATTTATGTATTTCGTATACGCATGTATACGTACATATTAGTGTTTATTTGATGTAAGTATGTACTTATGTATTAATACTTGCCAAAAAATACATCAATACATGCGTACATAGACTCACACATACATAAACTTATACATTTGTATGGATGAACGTATGTATTGATGTATTTTTGCATGCGTATATGAAGTATGTACGCGTATGCCTGTATGTACGTCTATGAATGGATGTACGTATGTATATACATACGTATGTATTGATGCATTTAAGTATGTATGTAAGAATCTACATAGATGTGAACGTATGTATGTATGTGTATGCATGTATGTAATGATGTATGTATGTGTATGTATGTACTGATGTATGCATGTGTATGTACATACGTATGTACTGATGTATGCATGAATGTATGTATGTACTGATGTATGCATGAATGTATGTATGTACTGATGTATGCATGAATATATATACATACTGATGTATGCATGAATGTATGTATGTACTGATGTATGCATGATTGTATGTATGTACTGATGTATGCATGAATGTAAGTATGTACTGATGTATGCATGAATATATATACATACTGATGTATGCATGAATGTATGTATGTACTGATGTATGCATGAATGTATGTATGTACTGATGTATGCATGAATATATATACATACTGATGTATGCATGAATGTATGTATGTACTGATGTATGCATGAATGTAGGTATGTACTGATGTATGCATGAATATATGTACATACCGATATATGCATGAATATATATACATACTGATGTATGCATGAATGTATGTATATACTGATGTATGCATGAATGTATGTATGTACTGATGTATGCATGAATGTAAGTATGTACTGATGTATGCATGAATATATATACATACTGATGTATGCATGAATGTATGTATGTACTGATGTATGCATGAATGTATGTATGTATGTATGTACTGATGTATGCATGAATGTATGTACATCAGTGCACTTCTGCATGTATGAATATGCGTATGTATATGAATCTATGTTCATTGGATACTTACATCCATATACATATACATACATACATACCTACATATACACGCATGTATGTACATATGTACATATATTCATATACATTTGTAATCCGCCTTTATCGACATTAATCGATAAATAATTCAAATTGTTGAATTGACAAATGGCCGAGTGAAAAGTCATTTGAGTTAATTGCAAATGAATATTGCACGCCTGTCAATCAATCTAATATAAATCAAAGCCCAAACCGCATTTTCGGTCGAAGTTTGAGGTCAACTAATTGCTTCTCTCTCTCTCTCTCTCTCTCTCTCTCTGTATCTGTCTCTTTCTCTTTCTCAATACGTGTGAAATTAATGATGTTGGCCATGCTGTGCAGCCCGTGTTGTCTGCGGCGATTCCCGTTGTTCGTCGACCACGAACCGATTAGGAAGAATCGACTCCGGGTCGAGTATGTGCACCGGCTGGGGCAGGAATTGCGTTTCTGTTGTTCGCTGCGCTTCATTTGGCTGCAGTTTAGATTCGATTAGCCAAATGTGCTCTGTTGCCCGGTTGGTTGGTTGGTTGGCTGGCTCGCTGGTTGCTTCCATCAACAGATGGCGCCACTTGGTCACTCAGCTGCCAAAGCCAAATGACCAAGAGAGAAGGGGTGCGGGGGGGGGTGGCAACTGCATCGATTGTTTGACTATTGCGCCGTCAAGCTGTCTGCACACTTGTTGCTGCCCCCCCACAAGGGGGCGCCACGGCGGCCAAGGTACAGTTGACTAGCTGCAAGCTGCACGAGCTCAAATTGGATTTTCATACGCAAATAAATTTGACAGCTGCCGATTTGCCAACTCTCCGTTTGCCTGCCATGCGAGCTGTGTCCCATGCCAAGCCATGCCATGCCAGCCATGCCAGCTATTGCTCATCCCGTGCTCGCTTCAATGACCATAAGCCATTTGTCAGCGCGGCGACAGGCATCGAAAGAGAACTCTTCCATGTCAGGCGATAGCCGAGCACTTGAGCACTTGAGAGAGCAGCTCCAAAAATACCAAATTATCATTTATCGATATCCATGCATACATAGATAATCGTTATCGTTATCAAGCGTGATATCTAAATTATAAAAAAAATAGAAATAATTCTAATATATATATAAAAAAATAAGTAGTAGAAAAAATTATATTAAAATAATAATTAAATAATATAAAAAATTAAAAATATAATGAAATTATTAAAAAAAAAAAAAACATTTAAGAAAAATAAACAACAAAAAATATGTTATATTCCAAAAATAAAATAAAATATATCACATCATTTTTAAAAAATATTAAAAATAATATTTAAATTTAATCTTTTAAATGAATATTCAAAATTAAATCTAATCCTTAAAATTATATTTAAAAAATATATGTAATAAAAAAAATATATGTATTAAAACAAATATAAATAATATGTAAAGTAAATCACAAAGAAAAAATAAAATATGATACAAAACTAAAATTAAATATATAAAAAAACATTCAAATATATTTTTTAAAGCTTTAAAATTTAAAGAAAAATACTTTAAATACTTAAAAAAAGACAAAAAAAAAAGTTTTAATAAAAAAAAAAAAAAATTAATTAAAAAATATATATCATATAATATATCTAATTTTAATAAAAAAAATATAAATATATATATATATAATATATATTATTTATATAAATAAATTTAAAATAAACTATATCAAACAAAAATCTCAATATTTTTAAATATGTACATAAAATATTAAAAAAAAACTTTTAACCAAATAAAAAGATAACAAAAAATATATAATAAAAAAATTATATAAAATTATTATAAAAACTAAAAATTTATCAAAGCAAAAAAATTGTTTTGCATAAAAATAAATTTATTATTTTGATAAATGAATGAATAATGTTTAGTTTGATAAAAAAAAAAAACTAAAAAATTTTTTTTTTACTTTTTCAGCTTTCAAAATATTTTTTTTTAATTTTATAAAATTTTTCAATTTTATATATTATAATTAATTTAGCATTAAACATTAAGCAGCTAAACTTGAAGGCTATAAATCGCTTTAAATATTAATTTTGTTGCCAAATTGCCATTGAAGCGCCCCAGTAGTTGCCCGGGCAATAAGTTTCTGGGAAATGGCACAAATATAGATTAACCCGAGTCTAGATATATATGTGTATATATACATATATATATCATGAATTGGCACAGATTTGCATTCGATTCTGTTGAACTGACAGATAATGGATTATTTGCGATTTGCTAAATGTCTCAATGCGTCGCTCGAGAGCTTGTTTTATGTCTCTTTCTCTCTCTCTCGCTCTCTCTCTCTCTCTCTCTCTCTTGTTCTTAGCCGTTGCCGTTGATTTGCGTCAACAGGCGAGAGATGGATGCAGCGAGTGTTGGATAACACCTTCAGCTCCGTCGCATAACCATGGTCACGTAGCAGCCGCAAATAGATAATGCGACATGATAACGCATTACGTATACGCACCGCATGCCGTATCGATACAACAAGCTAAACAAAGCAAACAGAGCGAGAGAGAGAGAGAGAGAGAGAGAGAGAAGAAAAGGACTACAAGAAAAGCGGAAAAACTGTCAGCTGCCGCTGTGCTCGAGCATAATTTAGAAAGTCCGTTTCGATACGGCTTAGGTGTGAATTTCGAGCAAACAATCGGAGTAGCCAAAGAGACATTTGCACGAAAGGTGTCTGTTTGTGTTTTTGTGTGTTTTGTGCAAAACTGTACTCCTTTTACACTCATTAGCCCGAGGACAGTTTCATTAATGAAGCGACCCACCGCTCACCGCTTTCTGATTGCAGCTGTTGATCCGCACGGCAGCCCCAACCCACACACCTGCATTCAGTTGGCTTAAGCCATTGAAATCAGTCGTGCTATTTGGCCCATTGATGTCCAACCAAATTCGTATTCATGCACAAATTTCAAAAGGTTTCGCATGTTCAACTTGTAATGTCAAAGCTACAATTTTTTCCTACCTACTGCCATGGCCAGAAATCAGAGCAGGCTTACAGCTGGCAGTTGCTTTTAGCCTGTTGCCTGTTGCCCGTAGCCCCAATCCCCCAATTTCCATTTCGCCTCCTGCTCCGCCTGCCATTCACTCGCATAGATTTCCGAAATCATTAAGCTTAGTATGAACAAAAACAACTTTTTTGGGCATTACAAGAATTTTGCAGTATTTTTCCTGCATTTTTTCTCATTCAAAAGTTTTTTTTTTTCTGAAACTAAATACTAAAAAAGAATAACCCAAAATGTTACATAAAGGAGACATATTTTAAGCTTTTGAGTATTTTTTCCTCATTAAAAGATGTATTCCCACTAAATACTAATATAAAAAAATATTATTAAAAGTTTTACATAAATATACATTTTTTACGTTTCTGAAAAAAAATCAGTTTTTCAGTATTTTTACTCATAAAAAGCAAAATACTAAAATAAAAATACTATATAAATACTACTTAAAATCTGCATTTAGTATTTTCCCCCCATTAACTGCAGTATTTTTTCTCATTTTAAATATTGCTAAAACAAAACATTACAATCTCTCTCACTCTCTCCTTCTCCCTCCATCTCTTTCCCTCTCCCTCTCGCCTAGATCTTTCCGGCTCAATTTTCGGACTTAATCAATTTGCTTTGCTGTCGTAATGTCATATATGTACATATGTATGCAGACTCATTTTACACTCGAGTGTAAGAGTAACGGCATTAGTTTTAGAAATCCTCAGCTTTGTCTGGGTGCCGGAGTTTCGCATGCACATAGATAACATCGTTTCGGTTGGGCTTTTTGAGCCGAAATTCGTTTATTTTGCGACGCTCCCAAAGGTAGGCAACGTTTTTTTTCGCCAGCTTTATATGCTGGTATTTTTGATTTGCTCATCGAATCGCAAGCACACTCAAACACACACACACACACACACAGTGATAGCGACAGAGACAGACAGAGAGGCGGGCGCAGTCGTTGCCAACTTGTTGCACGACGACAAAAACGAACTCAAAACAATGCGATGCGTGGGTACCGTTAGGTGGCCCGAGCGCTCGCCTGGCATGCTCAGCGCTTGTGATTGGGCTTTGGGTTTTGTTAACAGTGCAGCGACGCTGGCATTGAGTGCAAACTCAAGTTGCTGCTGAATGCATATGCCAATGATAATTATAGAAATATGCGTGTGCGTCTGTGCGTGAGTGCAAAGTTGATGTTTGCTGCATTTTACATGCGCCGATCAGTAGCACACTATTGCTAGCTCGCTCTCGCTCATAACTTTTCTATCATATTTGCGAAATCATTTTTAAGCAGCATCTGCGAGTGTGTGCGAGTGAGTGAGCATGATAGTGTGTGTGTAATTGTTGTTGTTAATTAACTGAAATCGCATTAATAAAGTTACTTGAAGCGCGCTACAATGCACACACACACACACACACATACAAATAATTTATGTGCATGCTTAAATGTATGTGTGCGCCGTCTGTGTATAGCCGCAGCGCATAAAAAGTTTTAATTGGCAGGCGACGAAGTTGACCTGACCTCTAGCAAAAGCCGCGACACACACACACACACAGAGGCACACACACACGTGACAGCAATTTTAAGTGCATTTTGAAATGAATGTATGCACACACACACACAAAGAACTCATAATTTATTTGTATTTTCACATAAAACTCTCTGAAAGAAATTGCAAAAGTAAAAAAAAAAATATACAAAAAAATATATTTAAAAATTTAAAAAAAATATATAAAATACATATAAATATGTATTTCAACCACATTAAACTATGTATAATCTCATATTTGAACTTCTTTCTCTCAACTTATTTGTCTCAAAATTTGAGCCAATTAGAGAAGTCCCGTTGTTTGAGTGCAATTATTGTGTACTTGCATTAATTAGGCGCGTGTTTGCAGTTTCGTTGAAAACTTTTCTATTTCAGCATTAAATGTAAATTTAAATCCCTTTTTATTTGCCTTTTCACGCCTTTTGCATTTGCGGCTTTGAATTTAACCGTCATTTAGCGCTCAATTTTGCTTTGAGTTGAGCGCTTTGCGTTCGCCCTTTGAGTGAAGCTGGCGAGCTGAATTCATTAAGCGGGCAGCATCTGTTGCGCGACAGTGGTGTGAGCTCTATTGTGCGCTTGTCTAACTAAAAAGTGAGCACAGTGCGCAGGCATATACACTCAGAGATTTAACTTACACATATATGTATGCTAATTTAACTACTAACTAAACTCATTTCAAATATCAGCCATATTTATGCAGTAATTCTTGTCAGCCAGTTTGAGTGTATATTACATTCATCGCACTCCCATCGTATTGTGCGCCACTGTGCATTCGTATGCTAACAGTGCCATTTTGAGCTAACATTAACATTGAGTGCTGTCTGACAGAGACATAACAGTTAATTTGAGCGTGTACATTGCGCAAGTGAAGTTCACATGGCAAGCGCATTAACAGTGTGATGTTAAGCAAAAACCCACTCAACAACTTTAGCTGCTGCTGCTCTGCCGCGCCGCTGCTCTACTGCTGGGTTTTGTTTTGCTGCGAGCAGTGGTTTCAGTTTGTTTTGTGCGCGCGTTCCGGACGGTAGTGATTGCCGTGTGTCATCGTCGTCGTCGAGGCCGTCGTTATTGCCGTCGCCGCCGTCGTCGTTTGGCATAGTAGTCGAGTAGTCGTAGTTCGTGCGAAAACAGCCAAAGCGTAGCTGGTAAAAACGTTGTATGTCTTATGGTGCTTGTATATCTTTTTTGCTGCTGGGCTGGCTGGCGCGTCGATCGGCAGCGGGCAGCGCGCAGCGCGCAGCGCGCAATGATCTTTCAATATTTTTGTTGTTCTTTTTTTTCTGTTTGTGTGTGTGAGTGTGTGTGAGCAGCGTGCATGCATGAATATTTTGATATGAAATGAAAAACGCAATGCCGAAGCGTCGATAAGAAAACAAATGTTAATTACAAAAATTATTAACAATTGCTATATGTGCATAAATGCATATAAATTCAATTCCATTCCGATATGAATTCTCTCTTATAAGTGTGTGTGTGTGTGTGTGTGTGTGAATGCGAGTTAGTGACTGAGTATGTATGAGTGAGCGAGCATGATTGTGTGCGTGTGTGTGTGAGTGGGAGCGAGCGAAGCTTGAGACGAAAGAATTGCATATGAAAACGGGTTCTTGCAACCAGTCCACAAACAGAGCCAAAAGAAAAGGGTTCAAAGAGAAGAAGAAGAATTCCCATTAAACAAACGCTGACTGCGCTGCTGCCGCTGGCTTTGGCTTGGCGGGCTGATCGTTTATGGGCCTCGCTCACCACGCGCTCTCGCTCTCTACCTGTGGCAGGTGTGTGCATGAGTGTGTGAGCAAGCGAGCGAGCGAGTGAGTGGCGAATGACAGCACAAAGCGCAGTGGCTGATCAAAGTGACGTTAGCATTTGTTTTACTTTGCGTTCTTCAGCTCAACATCTTCTGTGTGTATGAGAGAGCGAGAGAGGGAGAGTTTATGTTTGAGTTTGTTTGTCTTTCTATCTATCTGTCTTTGTTACTCACATGCTGCTGTCCATTGCAGGCATCATCAAGATGAATAATGAATTGACAATTAACTAAAAAACAGAAGAAAAACTCAGAAAAGCAAACTCAAATTGATATTAAAAGTAAAACCGAAAATTAAAACAAACTCAAACGGAACGCCGAGGCTTAACGGCAGGCCGAAACAACAAGAAAACGAAATAGAAGAAGCAGCGCAACAACAACTGGCGCAAATGCAGCAGCGATCGTTGGCGTCGTCGCTGCGGCGCGTCAACAAAAAACCAGCAGCAGCAGAAGCAGCAACACCACCACCAAAAGGAAGAATGAAAAAACCAACAACAACGGCGGTAGCTTGGCCGCTGCCGCCGCTGCTAATGTCGCTGCTACTGCTCGGCATAGCTGCATTTAGCTTGGACAGCTGCTCATGTTACGCGGGTAAGTTCTGTCTTCTGCATGTTGTTGTCCCCCTTCCCCTCGTCTGCCCATTACTGTTAGCATGCCATGCATATATATATGTAAGTACGTATTTCTTCTTCTGCTTCGCTTTGTGTTGTTGTTGTATTTTTTTCTTCTCTGCTCTGTTCTGTTTTTGGGTATTTTATGTTGCTCGAAAACAAGTAGAAAACAAACAGCCCGTGGGAATTTGCTGGTAATTCAAAGCGTAGCAGCAAATTAGGCAAAGCAGGGCGACATTCTGTAGCAGAAAGAGGAGTAGAAAGTGTAGTAGCACTTCGATCTGTGCAGATTGTTGTTGTTGTTTGTTGTTGTTGTCAAAGCAAATAAATTGACCCCAAAATCTCAAAACCACAATTTACACATGAGCAAATGAGCAAATTTACTACAGTAAATAAACGCGAAAGGCGATAAAGTTTGACACCGATTTTTGTTTTTCCAATTGGGAAAAATGAAAAATTTATAGAAAATTTGTATAAAATGCAATATTAATTGAATATAAATCTATAAAAATATTATAAATTATTCATAAAAATACCTAACTCCTGTTCATTCTATCGAGCCCAGACCGTAGCTCGTTTTGCCAGGGTTTTTACTGATAAAAAGGAAATTTAACACCTTTTCGCTGATATTTTCACAGAATCCCGAAACAGAAAACGACAGTTTCGAGTATCTATGTATGTGTCTGACTCTCTGTGTGTGTGTGTGGGTTGTGTAAATAGTTGCATGACAGCACAAAAGTTAGACCAGTTCACACGAAAGACACAGAGAGAGGGAGAGAGAGAGAGAGGGAGGCGGCCAAAGACTTGTGTCCGATAAGAGGAGAAAAAAATAGAATAAATAAAAGTTTAGCTTTGATTCAATTCAACTTGGATTACGCCTTGTCTAATGTTTAGGAAAAATGAGTAGACCAAATATTGAGAGAACAAGAAAAAGAGAAGAAGAAGAAGAAGAAGAAGACGAAGAAGCAAAAGAAATCAAAAACTTGCTCAAGAACATTGCACAGGTGTCTGATTTAGGTTTTCTTAATGATGGAAAAAACATTGAGGTGAAAGGGAAATTTTGTTTAAAAAAAAAATAAATATAAAAATATAATAAAAAGTAAAAAATAAAAAAAATAAATAAAAAAATTATAAGATTAATAAAAAGTAAAAAAAAAACAAATATAAAATAATAAAAAAAATAAAATATAAAATAATAAAATATATACATAAATATAAAATAGAATATGTAAAATAAAATATATACACAAATATAAAATATAATATATAAATATAAAATATAATATATAAATATAAAATAAAATAAAATATACAAAAATAAAATATGAAATAAAATAAAATAATAACTAAAACTAAGAAGTATTAAATACTATTTATATAACAATTAAAAAATTTAAAATTAAAAAAAAAAAAACAGAATAATTATAACAAAAATTTATTTACAAAAAAAAAAAATAAATAAATACAAAAAAAAATAAATAAATAAATACAAAAAAAAAATAAATAAAAAAATATTAAAAACAAAAATTAAAAAAATATATTAAAAACAAAAACTAAGAAAATATTGTATTTATTTTTTTTAGTTTTTGTTTTTAATATATTTTTTAATTTTTGTTTTTAATATTTTTTATTTATTTTTTTTGTAAATAAATTTTTAAAATTTTTAATTTATTTTAAAAATATTTAAATAATAAGTAAAAACGATAAAAAACGATATTTTGTCAAACTATCAATGATTTCTCATATATGTATGTATCTCACGCACAGACTGAGCAAAAGTATATATTTTCATATATGTATACGTACATATATCTGTCACCTCTCGACTCGCTCCAACTGGCACCTATATTATTTGATCTTAATTCCTTTAAAATCAATCAAGCGTAAATCCCTTTCATGAATAATTAAATATACGCATATCAGCGAGCTTTCTGTCAGCCATAGGCAAAGTTTAAAAAATAAACAACAACAAGAACAACAACAACGAATTTCGAAATCAATTGTAAAAGTTGTTTCCAATGAGATAAAACAAAAATAACGGAAGTTGGCAGCTGTTCAATTATTTGCAGGCCTCACTGTACCTGTTACCTGACTAATTAAGCGATGTCAACTGTAAAGTGAAATAATTTGTTTGCCTACATAAAGTTTGTTGTTTTTTTTTTTTTGGACTTTGCATTAAATCCGTCATTTTGGATTAATGCAGAAATTAACCGTTATATTTGCTTATTAATTATAATACAATAAATTATTCGATTCGCTATCATTATTCCCATTAATTTCAATTTTAAAAAGTTCTCAGTTATTAATGAAGTTTTTGTTGTTGCTCTTGTTTCTTTGTTAATTGAAAATAATTAAAAATTCTTGTATATACGCATGTACATACATATTTCATCTGAATTGATAACGGTGCTTTAAATAATTTATCCGAATTAATCAAAGCACATGAGCCATACGCACGCTCGTTGTTCCCGTTGTTGTTCTTGCTCATTTCGTTTTTTTAATTGATTCATTGTCGTGATTTTATTCTAACATTCCCATATTGTATGTAGGATAAATTCACTTTCGTTTCATTTCAAATTGTTCTGCTTTAAAGCTGACTCAGATTAGGTTCCATTTCATAGCATATCTCTCTTTATTCACCTGTTTCATGCCACTGCGTTCCTCGTCATATTGCTCACTTGCAGTTTTGTTTCTCATTTTAATATATCCTGACCTTATTTTACAATAAATCCAAATATGTGTTCCATTCCACAATGTTCCACATTGGGTTTCATGCAATATTCGAAATATTTAGCTACCAAATGTGAACCAATTCTACTAAATGTGTGTTCCATTCCATATGTGTTCCATTCCACAATGTTCCGCCGTACGTTTAATGCAATATTATAAACATTTCTCTAACAAATGTGAATCTTTATCTATCACTATGTACTTCTACGCCATATGTGTTCCATTCCATAATGTTCCACATTATATTTTATGCAATATTGTAAACATATCTCCACTAAATGCAAACAAACTAGTTAAATTCTCGTTATGTGCACCCATTCCACATGTGTTCCATTCCACAATGTTCCACATTAAGTTTTCACTGCAGATATCAATCAATTCATACACTTTGCCATTAATTATAATGCTGATTGCTGATCATTTTTGAAAGTATTTGCTTTTCACTTGTGCAAACTACAATAAATAAAACATTTCTAATTCGTATGAAAGCGCTCCATGGCCCAAAAGCAAATAATTACTTATTAATGCTCGTAATTGCCTCGTCAAAATCTAAGTAGAAAATAATTAACGCAATTAAATATACAAATTTACACATTTGCAATGACAAACTTAGACACACACACACACAGAGAAATATTTGCAAATGCGTGTGTGTGTGTGTGTGTGCTTTGTTCCCACTTTGTTGTTGTTTGCAGAATTTGTAGCCAAATAGCAAATAACCAAAACATCGAACACTGCAAACAAGTTAATTAACATGGTAAGTGTGTACATAATTTGAATATGCTATTCACACTCGCAACTATCAACAGCGCCTCAAGCAACTGCAAGTGCTCGACGAGAAGATGCCCTAGAAATGTGATTCAAGAGCAAAGATGCTAAATATTTTCTTTTATTTGAATTTAATTCTTGTTTTATCTTTTGTTCAGGCAGCAGAGAGATATCTTCTATAAATTTAACATTTAGTAGGAATTTTTCAGATTTTTTAAAGATTATTCAATTTTATGTAAGTTTTACGTCTGCTTATATGATATATATTATATATATATATATGTATATCTTTCAGTATGTTTTTCCTCGAATTGCATTATTTACTTTACATCTTCGTTTTCTGAAACTTTTTTTCTTGTCTCTTTCCCAAGCACCTTGAGAATTCGAAATATGCCAGAGACCAGTCGTCGCAGCGTCGACACTTTTTTGCGCCAATGTTTATATGATGTATATTTTTTTAGGCTTTTTATAAATTCAATACTCGCTCAACTTGATGTGAAAAAGGGTATATGGCTTCAGGAATTTTAATATGAAAACTAAAGAGAAGTGCAATTTGGAGAGAACTCTAGAGCTATTATATCAAGAACTGTAAGGACTAAAGAACTCTGGAACTATTGTATCAAAACTGCGAGCTTAAGAGTTATCTTTCTTAGAGTTCTCTGTAACTTTTCCATCAAGAACTAGCCTAAGCGAACTCAAGAACTCTTCTAGATCTTTCTTATACCTTGTCTAAATACGCCTTCTTCTCTGAAAGGGCGTGGCAAATTGCTTAAGTGTCTATAGCCAATAGAGTTTTAGACAAGATCTGCAACTGCTCTAGAGATACAGCTATAAATGACATTACGGAGCTATGGCCGGGTATCCCGCAGTCGTTCAGCTCCAGATAGTTTATCATTTTGATCAGCTTGAATGTGATTTCTTTGGGAATTTCACAATAATTATTTACAGAGTCGCCGCTCGCGTTTGTTTGTGTTTTGTGCGGAAACTGCTGAATCGGGCCAACTCGAAGTCAAGTCGAGTCGAGTCGAGTGGATCAAAGGTTTCCCATTTCCCGTCTAGTCTGTAATTCTAGTTGGCGATTTGCTCGCAGTCAAGCCAAAGTCGAGTGCATTTGCCCACCTGTTTGGGGACTCTTGTACGCCTCGACTCTTGTTTTTCTTTCTTCAGTGCCAGTGCCAGTTCCAGTGCCAGTTCCAGTTCCAGTTCCCGTTCCAGTTCGAGTTCTTTATTTTTTGCTCGTAACTGACCCGGCACAAAAGGCAACGCACAGCGCAGCGCAGCGCAAATTTGTTTGTGCAGCTGTTTCCTCGCACTTTCTTTGTCATATTTTGTGATTTCTGTTTTTATTGTTTTTAAATTTGTATTTCAGTTTTTGTTTAGCTTTGTTTTATTATTTTTCTTGTTGGCTGTGTTTTCTCACAGCCATCCAAAGCAACTGCTCGAATTACATCGCACACAAAACCAAGCCAAAATAATTAATTTAAAAACAAAAAAAAAAAAGAATTTTTTCGCTGTCCCGAAACAGATTGACAAAGGTAAGGGCAAAAACTACAAATTCCTGTGCGATTCTCTTTTTGAAGTGGAAAATAAATACAGATATATGCATATATACAAATATCATTAAAGTAATTTAAGCATTACATTTTTTTAAAATGTTGAAAAAATCCATTTTTATAAATGACAAAAATACATACAAAAATATATTCAGTAATATAAAATAAAAATAAAAAAAATTGATAAAATTTAATAAGGAAAATAAAATATATAAAGTACAAATGAAATATATAAAGTATAAAAAATATATTTAAAAATATATATAGAACTTTTGAGACATTCGATATTAACAAGAATTTCTGTACGTTCGTTACGTTTTGTATGAGCATCGCATTCATTAAAGCGGGTATATAGGCTTTGCCAACAATTATACGAATATTAATAGCTTAGCTAGAGGAGCTGTATCGGTCCGTCGGTATTAGAGTCTATCTATATGATAGATCGGGTATCATCTAGTCAGCTACTCCCTTTAGCAATTCATAATAACTTCCTTGTCCCAACTCTCCCAACTTATGGCAAGCTTATCCTATATTCCATAACATATTAACGACAAAAATTTGCAACCATCGCGAACTCAGCCTCGTGTCCCATAGTAAGTTTGCTTTAAGTGGGAAAACAATTATATATTTATTCAATTTGAATGTTTAACTTAGATTAAGAATGGTGCAGCTCGTGAAACACAAATAGAAACCACTGGAAATGCTTTTTCGAGTGCGCTCCTCGGACGGATGGGTCTACGAGAGTTGATTATTGGTTTTAGTTAATGCTAACAATCTCTTGCTTGGCATACTCTAACCTCAAAACAATTCTGCTCTCTGTCGGTTTTGTCATGCGTTTTGCAGCCCTTTTCATTAGACTGGAGATCATACGACGCTGAGAGTCAAACTTCACATGCTTTTTCCATTGTGAAGTGTAAAGTGATATGATTCTGCTTCGAGTTTTTTCTTGCTGTTGATTTCAGTAAGGAAAAAATTACAGTTCGATGCTTATTGTGGGCAAAAAAAAGTGGTTAACTTGCATCGAAATGTGAAAAAGAGAGAAAATTATGATGGAGTTCTAGTTGGAAGTGCCTGACGAGGGGATACCCTGTATCACTATCATTCTAAGTCTCTGAAGCAGAGCTGAAGTAGCTAAAAGAAGTGTCTTCAGCTGAGGCAACTACACAGGGAAGTCTGCAGCTTTTTTGGGAGGCAACTAAAATAATCGATTATTATCGATAGTTATCGAAAAGTAATAATAATGTTCTATTGCATAGATAGTCTCAAGGCTACATCGACTCAGCTCGTCATCTAGCTCTGCTATAATAACTACCACGCCTCTTTCTGCCTGTCACGCCCATTAGACCCTGCACGCCCCTTTACAATGGGGAGCTCAGTGTATATATATCTTCGACTATGCCTGTGCATGATTTTGAACAGATTTTTGGAATTTTCCTTTGTGTGTGGGGGGCTTATGGGGTTAACTGTGTCAAGAGCAAAACTTTCGCAAAGTTTTCCTGGTCTTTTGCCATTTTTGACTGACACAAAACCACAAAATGAAGTCTCTGCCTCCCACACCCACCCACACACACACAGACCCACAGAGAAATGTTGTATCCAACGGCTGCTTTCAGCTTGTGCGTGCCGCAACAATATCTTCATTCTAGTTGTATTCAAACTGTGCAGCGTTTGCTAGTTTGAAATGCATTGGTTTTTAAGCCCATAATCGCATTTGTTGTGGATACCAAAAGCTTAACGTATTCTGCAAATATTGTATATTTTCTGGCTCTCTGTCACTCTCTCCCTCTCTCTCTCTCTCCCTCTCTCTCTCTTTCTCTCTCTCTCTCTCTCTTGCTGGGCATATATTTGAAATGCATATTTAACGCTTCGACCAAAATGTGGGCCAGCCGCGTTTTTGTGCGTTTTTAACGCTCGTCTTGTTGTTTGCTTATTTGGCTCATTAGATAAATCAAATTTCGGTTTTAGCCATTGTTCGGCAGGATTGTTTTATTGCGCACCAAATTGATTGACCCACAAAAATTCCAAACGTAACAATGGCACAGTGGGCCGAGAATTGCCGACAAAGTGCACTTGCGTGTCGATATCGATAACTTTGCATTGGAGTAAAACGAACTTGAAAAAGGAAAAAAAACTGCTTTGATGAAATACTAAAAGAAATTCTCATAGATGGCATATCATGATAAATCCTTGTTATCGATATGTTATCGATAAATAAACACATGAAATGCCTTGATTCGTTTGTAGTCTGCCAAAGTAGGTTATTGAGTGTGTGTTACATTTATGACTGTTATCGATAATTTTAGTTGAATTGATCATTCGATGCATTTATTTGGCATTTGCAGCTTGTTATCGATTTATTTGATTTTTAACGATTATTCGATAACGCAATGTGTGTCAATCGATTGCTCTAGCTATATATCATATAGCAGTATGTCCCGTTATATGTCCCATGTATTTAGCTCTTCTACATTTTTTCTGCCCCATTTGACACGCTTTGTGCCCACTGTGCGTTTGCCATAAAGATTGTGTTGCATTATTCTAATGCGTTTCTATTGACAATATAATCGCGGTGCACATTTCATGCAGCATCAGTCGCCTCATCAGCAGCATCAGCAACAGCATCATCAGCAGCAGCAACAGCAGCGGGCAGCATAAATAACAACTATAACAATAACACTAACAATTATTCGATTTGATCCCCAGTTGGCCAGTGTTTCGTGGCTCGAAATATGCAAAGTGCTTTCGCACAACAATAGCCCAATGCGGCAACAGCCGAAAAATCAGCAGGCAGGCAGGCAGGCAAGGCAGGCAGGCAGGCAAGCGGCCAGTCAACAATGTGAATTACAAAACGGGCCATGCAGCATGCAGCATGCAGCGTGTGGCATGTTGCATGTGGTGTGGCATGCAATTTACTTGACTGGCCATTGCTCATCCAAATGGCCAGCGCATTGATAGATGCTATTCTCTATTTAGTTTTCTTATTGTTTTTTTTTTTAGTTTTTGTTTTGGCAAACGTTTTTCCATTTCATTGCCAAATGTCTCGCAAATTTTCCACTTCAGTTCCCAACGACTGCATGTTGCAAGTTAATGAGCTGTGTTGCATCTCCACTCAGCTAATTTGCAATTAAAAAAGCAAAACAAAACTCTATGAAAAAATGACAAACTTTGTGTTTCTTTAACTCTCTCTCCCCCCTCTCTCTCCCTCCTCTCCCTCCTCTCTCTCTCGATTTAGAAATAAAATATTCAATTGACTAGATAATCAAATTAGGCACAAGTTTATTATATATTTAAATTCAATTATTGCATTTCATTTTGATGCTCAGTGAATTATGAAAAATGAACGCAAATAATTCAATTAAAGCCCATTTAATTGAAATGCATTCAAATTGAATCATAAATCAAAACAGATTTGAGCACGCATTCCATTTAGTATATTTATACGTGTTCCATTCCGTTTGTCTCGCATTGCCAAACGGCAGGTGGTTGTCACGACTCAACGAAATTGTCTTTCATTCCATTTTCATTTGTAGTTAGTCAACGCTCAATGGAAACGCGCATATATTGTGTTTCATTCCATTTGTTTCGCATGTGCAGCTGCTCGAATCGAATATGTTCCAGGCCAGTCATTTTACACTTTGATGACAGATCTCAATTCGTTCGTTTCAAATAATGTTCCATTCCATTCGTTTCACATAGTGTTCCATTCCATTCGTTCCAGTTTACCTTTAAAATACGATTGAATGGATTGCCATTTGTGTTACCTACATTTCTACATTTTGCCCGTAGCATATGTTTCATTCCATTTGTTTCACTTATTGCCAACAATCAATGAGTTGATGATTTGTCGCACAATTTATGCATTTACTATTTTTCAAACTTCACGTGTTCCATTCCATTTCGTTCCAAAATCTTTTCAGCCCAAGCTTAAATTCCTGTTGCATATTCGACCGCCCTCCATGGCATTGTTATGTTTTATGCCAGTCGTTCCGCACAATTAAATTATGCTCTAGCTAAAACCTTCCACAAATCTTTCCATTTAGCCAACGCGAGACAAGGCTAAAATTAAAAGCCAGCCAGAGTGTGTGTGTGTGTGTGTTTGTGTGTATGTGTGTGCGTGGCAGCTAATTTGCGCGAAAGCCCTTTACTAACTAGAATAGAAAGGGTATTTCAACAATGGCAATGGAAACTGAATGAAAATAAATTGTAGCATATGTCCAGGCGTCATAAAGCACAATAACACGCCGAGTAGGGGAATGCGGCAAAGAAACACGGCAAGGGGGCCGTGGCCGGCACGAAGCAGCAGTTAAAATGTTTGCCCGGACTAAAAAATAAAAAAAATAAATAAAAAAAAAGCGCTGGCCGCAACGATGCTGCATGCCGCATGGGGCAGGCGCTGAGCGGCAAAAGACGAGTTGAGACAATGCCGTCAACGTAGCGCCAATGTTGTTGCAGTTGTTGTTGTTGTTGCAGCTGAAGCCTCTAGTGATGGTCGCTGAGCACAAGGCGACGGCACGTTGTCAGAAAGCCGCAAGACTTGCGACGTCTACCAAATGCAGCGGGCTTCAGGTGTGGCAAATGCTAAGCTAGGCAAAAGAAAAGAGAGAGGAAGAATGGGAGAGAGAGAGAGAGAGAGGTGCTCAGAGAGTGAGAGGTAAAGAGCTATGGCTAGACATGGGTCACACAAAACGACAAAGTGAGCAACTTCAAATGCTAACTGGCTGCCCCAAGCTCCAGATACCTGTGTGTGTGTGTGAGTGTGTGTGTGTGTGTGTTGGCAACGTGCACAAGCACTGAAAATGGGGCTGCTTTTGTTGTGTTTTTGTCGAGGTTTATTTAATATTTAAAAGCATCAACTAAAATATGCAAGACATTGGCCAAGTAGCTGCGGGTGAAATGCAACAAAATGTGCAGCAACAACAACAGCAACAACACACTGATATGTATGTGTGTGTGTGCCTGCAGGTAATAGAAGGTGTGCTCAGATTTCAGTCTATGTAAAGTTGATAAGGCGTGTAAAAGAATATAAAATATGTGCATAATAAAATTAGCTGAGCGCTGCAAATGATTGTGGAGAGTCGCCGGCTGCCTGGGAACATTCGCTGTACACCCCCTACCCCTACCCTCCCTACCCTGGCCCCCTTTGATATGCCCATGGCAATGGTAGCATTGGACACCTTGAAGGCGCCTCGAATGTCTACCCGAAAGCCTGTCAGCTCGGGGGGCGTGTCAAAGTCCATAAATAAAATCCGAGTCCTGGACATAATAAAGTGCAGTATGCATGGCTAATGAAGCTGAGCTGCGAAGCAAAGCTAAGCTCGTTGCTAAATGCATGAAAAGGTAAGGGGTTTTGGTAGTACAAATGGAGGGAGAAAGAGTAAGAGAGAGCGAGAGCGAGAGGGGTAGGGGTGAGAGAAGGAGAGAGGTAGGAAGAGTGAAGGGGGAGGGGAGAGGGGGAGGAAGATATAAAGGGGAGGAGGAGATCCGGAATTAGAGAGAAAGAGAGGAAGAAAGAGAAAGAAGGGGAGAGATGGAGAGAAAGAGAGAGAAAGAGAGATATGGAGTAAGAAAGATAGAGAGAGAGAGAGATGGAGAAAGATGGATAGGGAGAGAGAGCGAGCGAGAGAGAGATTGAGAGAGCGTGAGAGATGTAGAGAGGATACAGAGAAAAAGAGGATAAAGAAAGAGAGAGAGAGCGAGGATGGAGAGAGTGAGAAAGAGAGAGAGAGACAAAGAGAGAGAGAGAGAGAGAGAGAGAGAGAGAGAGAGAGAGAAAGGGGATAGAGAGAGGATAGAGAAAAAGAGAGGGGATAGAGAGAATGAGGGAGAGGATAGAGAGAGAGAAAGGTAGAGATGATAAAGAGCAAAAAGAGAGAGAGAAAGAGGGGGGAGAGGAAGAGACGAAACAGAGAGAGAGAGAGAGAGAGAGAGAATGAGAGATACAATCGATCGAAAGATACTATAGAGAGGGAGAATGAGAGATAGACTTAGAGTTGATAGGGAGAGAGAAAGAGAGATAAAGACAGACTGAGAGAGAAAAAGATAGAGAAGGATACGCAGAGAGATGCAGAGATTCACTCTGAGCCATGAGCCAAGAGACTTCAGCCGAGAGTTAATCAAAATATTTGTTTACACCTCGAGCTGTTTGCAGTCAAAATGAAATTAAACCTATTGTTCGCTTTGACAGGCACTTTGACAGGCACTTTGCCAGCCAGTTACAGCGCAGCAGGTCGGGGCAGGCAGACAGCGGGAGCAACAACATCAAACATTCTGTGCCTTAAATCTAATTGCGCGAATGCGAGTGCCAAACAGTTAGCAAAGTTGGCGCATTGCATGCTCGTTTATCTAACGAATATGGCCATAACGTAGGAGCAACAGAGCAAGAGAGAGAGAGAGAGAGAGAGAGAACTGCAATGTGAGTGACCGGACGAACGAACTGGCGGCGGTCAGAGGTAACGAGGCCGTAGATACCAGAGATACGCTGTTTGGGACATTCGCTTCGCTTCGCCGTGCTACCTGCTCGCAGCAGAGTTTTGTAAACCAGAGAGAGAGTGGGAGAGAGAGAGTGCAGCCAGGTAACAGCTCCGGCAGCTGGAGGCCTCCTTCAGTTAGCAAGCTAAACGCCGACAGGGGCTGATGCGGCCCTGCGGCATGCAGTTGTGTGCGCAGCCCAGTCGCAGCGCCATGCATGCCAGCTGCACTGCCAGCGGCATGCCCTTTTTCACATATGCGTAATTGTAGCTTAATTCCTTGGCCATAAAATAGCTAAATACAGCTAAATATATGCACAAATTTAGCCCGAATTGAAATATTTGAAAGCCATTTGCATTTCCGCTCCTAAAGTCGGCCGATAATGGCCTAACTGTTCAAGCCATTGATTTCTTAACGTCTTATGCTAAGTTGAAACGTGACTTTTGGCCAAAGGAAAAAAGAAGTATTTTGATTGTTAGCTGCGTTGCCACTGGGCGGGCAGCCAATGGCCGGAAATGTCTAATGATTGGCGCGACGCGGCGTTCTCTTGTTGCAGAGGCCGTGGAAATGTCGCCATATCGCAACAGCCAATGCACAAATGAACATACGCATACATATGTATACATATGTATATACACATGCATGCACAGGGCAGTTGTGGCTGTTGACTGCTGTGACTGCGTCAATTTGCACCTGGTGTAAGCGACGCACACATAGGAAAGAAATCACAGAAATATATATACATTGTGGAGGAATGCGTAGACAGACATGTGTAAAGCTATACATGTATATATATTTATTAGTATACCCTGTAAAGCCTTAAGAGAGGGTACTCTGAATGCCAAGTCGATCACTTGAGCTTCATTGCTCATTCTTGAGGCATGCCGCTGGCAGTTCCTCAAACTCTTGCTACTGCGGACTCTTCAGAATATATAGTAGATAGAACTGATCACTAGTTCATAAACCTATCTATAGTGTAGTTTCTCAGTTATTAAAGGATTAGTAACGTCGAGGTATGACTACAGATTAGTCTCTTTCTCTTCTGCCTTTCCCTCTCTCCCTCTCTCTCTCTGTCCCTCTAGACTACTCCATTTATTCATTTTTTCTGCTTTTTCGGCCCATCGTCGTCGTCTGCGCATTTCAATGCAACTCGTATGCACTTTATGCAAACGTCATAAAAAAACCAAAACAAAAACAGAAATAATAAATAAAGAATAATAGTAAAAAAAATATGAAAAAAGAATGGTAAACGCATAGGCCGCAGCGAGTGGCATGCCCCGGCTCAGGCCGGCCTTTGTTGCATTCTCATTTGGCCTTGATCGCAGCCAGTCACTCCGTCAGCTAGTCAATCAGTCAATCACGCAGCTTTATCAGTTTGCTTTTGGTGTGGCGTTCGCTGAGTGAACTCCCTGGCATATTAATTGCGGCAGCAGCAAAGGCGCGAACGCTTGCCGCAAGCAACAGAAACAGAGACAAAGGCGACCCGAGGCGAGGCGAGGCGCATAAATCCATTTTGTTTATGATCAAAAAGAGTTAACAAGAAATTATAGTATAGGGTATGGGGTGGGGTGGTAGACTGTAGAGTAGAGAGTATAAATTATATGGGGGAGAGTGAAGGCTTGAGAGCGGAGAGTGGAGAATATGGATTGTATGGAGAGGTATGGAGTGAAGAGTATGGAGTGGAGAGTATAAAGTGGTGAGTAGGGGAGAGTAGTAGACAGTAGTGGAGAGTAGTAGACAGTAGTGGAGAGTAGTAGACAGTAGTGGAGAGTAGTAGACAGTAGTGGAGAGTAGTAGACAGTAGTGGAGAGTAGTAGACAGTAGTGGAGAGTAGTAGACAGTAGTGGAGAGTAGTAGACAGTAGTGGAGAGTAGTAGACAGTAGTGGAGAGTAGTAGACAGTAGTGGAGAGTAGTAGACAGTAGTGGAGAGTAGTAGACAGTAGTGGAGAGTAGTGTAGATTAGTGGAGAGTAATGGATAATAGAGATTGGAGAGTAGAGAGTAGTGGAGAAAGAGTGGAGAATAGAGAGTGGAGAGTAGAGAGTAATGGAGAGAAATGGAGAGTTGAGAGTAGAGAATAGAGATAGAGATAGATGGAGATTAGTGGAGAATAGTGGAGAGTGGTGTAGAGTAGTATAGAGTAGTGTAGAGTGGAGGCTAGAGAGAGTAAAGAATGGAGAGTGGATAGTATGAAGTGTAGACTTGTGGAGAGTTGAAAGTGGAGACTTGTGGAGAGTGTGAAGTGGAGACTTGTGTAGAGTAGGGCTAAGTGTATAGTAATAACCTTAACTATAGGGCTTCGGATAAAGGGCATATGATCTGAACTTGATTTCCACTCACATTTGAACTCACAAAGCCCCGATTCATTCCACTGTGCACAGTTTTCGTTTTCTGTTTTCTTTGGCCTTAAATCTAAAGGCTAAAGCAAAGTGGCCAAGTTGTTGCCGCTGTACGTGCCCCATTGGCGTGCATTGTAAGCTCATTAGCTGCTTAATAAATGGTAAAGACTTGCAACACGACCAATACAAGAGACTAGCCAATAGAAATCTATAGAGAAATATATATATATATATTTGGATAAATTGGTGTATATATCTATACATATATATATGTGTGTATGTACGGATTTATGGCTGCTGCTTTATAGGAAAAACTTTGGCTGTTGTCTATAAAAATTGAGTTGATTGCATTTTCATTCGTGAGTTTTTATTTAATTGTTTTTCTTTTTCGCTCCCCCTCCTCCGCATATATTTGTTTTTGTTCTTTTATGTTTTATTTTGTTGCAAGTGGCACAATGCTAATTGAAATGCGCCCCAAGTTGGCAAAAAAATAAAAATAAAAAAGGAAAAACAATTGAAAAAACAACAAGCGTGCGAGGCAGCGGCAGAGGCAGAGGCAGCGGCAGCCAAACAACTAACAAATTATTGAGCGTGCCAATGGAAAAATGGGTGTGCGAAGTTCTCTCGCTCGAACAGCCGTTAGAGAGAAAACCTGCAAACGCTTTTCAGCCACACTTGGCCAAGGTGAACAGTTAGTTGCACTCAAATTCCCTATTTTCTAAAGCAATTTGATCAACAATTCGAGCTGGGCCCATTCACAGTATTTTTCGAGATTCAAATTGTGCTTCAGCCTTTGTTCTCTTGCTCATTCACAATCGTTGGCTTACAAAGTGTTCAGCTGTGAATGAATAGCAAAGTTTATGCAGTGCAGAAGAAAAATAGTTTTGTTTTTTTAAGATTAAAACTCTGTTCGAAAATTCCTTTGAAAATGAAAAACAATTGTTAACTAACTTTTATATTTGATAGTATTAATTGGAATTTGCATGATTCTCATGCGGAATGAGCTGTTCTGGTTCAGGTATTTGCTAGTCACACACTCCCGCCTAGAACTCTTACGCTTTCATTTTCAACTCAGGTTGAGTCTTTGCACATTATAATGGAATTGAAACATATATACATACTATATACCTAATGAAGTTGTAACATGTGTTGAAAAAGGGTCTTGAAAACTTTATAACAAATGAGTATGAAATGCATTCACATTAAGTCCTCATTGCGGCATTGCGTTCCACTTTTTTAAAGCTCTAAGCAAACAGCAAAGACTTTGTTATCAGGGAAGCGCCGAAGCATGAATGCCCTTAAAGGCCAAGTGGCTTAGAGGCGGGATTTTTGTATGATTAATTGTTTTTTTTTTACAGAGAGAAGAGAGAGAGAGAGAGAGATACAGAGAGATACAGAGAGAGAGTTCATATATAGCTGAGGCAGACTGATCTTCTATTTGTTATGTGAGCTATGCTCACCCGCTAGAAACACCGGTTAGGGTATTCTAAATATAAAATCTTGTGATTGCCAACAATTGTTGTTGTTGTTGTTGTTGTTGTTGCTGGTGTGGTATGTCATTTGTGTTGCCTTGGTGCTTGGGGTTTGTTGTCTCTGGTTTTATTATTATTACGATTTGTAGTCGGCGAGTGGTGCGTTTTATCAGTGGGCCAGCATTTGGGCTTCAACCTGTTTGGCCAGCCAACAGCCAACACTCACACACACACACATAATAATAATAATAATAGGCCAGGCACATGCATAATCATAATGGCCCACAACCGAAAAGAATAACAAAAACAATTGCAGCTTATCGCTGCGCCCAGCGACTTGGCATGTTGTGTGTGTGTGGAGGGGGGGAGGAGGGTGTTATACCCTGGGCCCATTCAAAAAGAAGATTCTAGAGTGAGATCAGTTAGAGAGTGCTTGTATATATATAGATTTAGATATTTGTGCGGCTCGAAAAGATTTCTGTGTGTGTTTGAGGGAGCAGAAGGAATTCTAAAAAAATACAAATACAAAATTGAGACTGCGGAAAGAGTTATTGAAAAAAACTCTTATTATATGGAAGCTGTTAAACAATTGAAGAATTGTGAATAATTATTTTTGAATAATTTTTCATAATAAAAATACAAATTGTTTTGTTAGAGTTCTAGAAAAAACTCTGATTGTATTGAAGCTGTTGAAGAGTTCTAAAAGAATTTTATTTGCTTGCTGTAAAAACTTCTCTAGGATTTTTAGAATATAGATAAAAAAAATGTTTTTTGTTAGTTTTAATTTTTATAAATATTTAGAAAAAATATACAAAATGCCTTAGAACTTCCAATAATGAGAATTTATTATATAAGTATAAATTCTAAATTAAAAAAATTGTTTTTTTTTTTTTTATTTTGATTTGCTTCTAATATTTCAACACACGTTTCTAGGGTATGCATATGCGTTGCATAAATAAATTGAGATATTTTTTATATTTTTTAAATCACTTTTTATTGGCCAAGCTAATGAGCGTCATGTGCAGAGTTTTGCTTTGACTGCTCGCTGCTCGCCTATCGTCCATCGACAATCAATGAGTGCGCTTGTTCGGCCTTTTTAGGTTCGACTCGGCTAGCGCCCCATTAACAGTGCTCAGAGGCAGAGGGACAGAGGCAGTCAGGTGTCCAATGTGGTAGTATCGATGATGGATGTTGGCTGGCGATTAGTTAATGAAATTGTTGCTGTTGCGCTTTTGTAAGCCAAAATTGTGCGCGGTTGTTGCTTTGGTTTCGTTTTTTTTTTGTTTTTTGGCTGGTTCTTTAGCTGTTTGGGCCGTGCCATTGGCATGAATCATGCATATTGATCTCTGGCCTCCATCTGAGTCACGCAGCCAGTCGGTGGACTTTGTCGACTGTTGCCAAGTGCAAGCGTCGTTGCTTTAAGCCAGCTTTGCCCTGTGCGCTTCGTTGGCCGTAAACAAGAAACGGAAATGTAAACGAACAGCAGAAGAAATATAAAAAAGACAAAAAATTAATGAGAAGACGACAAAAAGCCAATTCGATTGGTTTGGAATTATTAATGATTTGTTTTAGAGTCTCTCTCTCTCTCTGTCTCTCAATCCCCCCTCCATCTCTATTCCAGTTTATTATGCAAAGCGACACCTATTGTCCATAGCTGGCATATTAATCACAGCAATTTCATATGCATTTGCTGATTATAATAACAATTTGTTGTACTAAACCTTTTCCAAGCCATTCGCGATTGACACGTTGCGTGCTCGATACCCTAATGTGATAGCCTCAGCCACAGGTGTGAGAGGCAATTATTGTAGCCGAACTTAGTTCTTGCTAACTGCGCTGTCATAGCGCAGCCAATCAATTACAACATTTCATTAAGTCTCAACTTAAGTAACATTTTGTTTGCTTACTTATTCACATTAAGATCTATATTTTGATATGTTTCCTCATATTTTTACAGTTTTAGTGTTACGACTTTATTGTCATGATAATTATCAAATATGATCAAATATTTTTATTATTTTTTTTTTTTTTTTTAAAAAATTATTTTAATTTTTTTATATATTTTTGTATTTAACATTTTTATGTCTGTTTCAATTATTTATTTTAATTTTTAATCTATTTCATAATATTTTTAAAAAAATTTTATTTAATTTAACATTTTAAAAAAAATTTGTTTTTTTAATTATTTAATTTTATTTTAAAAAATGATTTTATTGTATTTTGTAAACATATTTTATTTTTAAAATTAATTTTAAAAAATTATTATTTTATTTTATTTTATTTTTTAAAGTAATATTTTATTTTTTTTTATTTAATTATATTTTTTTTTTTAAGTATTATTTTATTTTATTTATTTTAGTATATTTTTTAAAGTAATATATTATTTATTAATTTGTTTTTGCTTTTATATAATTTCTTTATTAATTTTAATAATATTTTTTTGTATGAACAATTTTTTTTTTAAATTTTAAAAGTATTTCTCTTATTTATTTATTCACATTTAATTATCAAAAGAATTCTGACTTTGTTGTGCACATGTTAATGACATCATTTGGAGTTAAGGAAAAAGTATGTAATGGGAAACGAGTTTATTCAGAACAGATAATCTAATATAATCTGAAGTTGAAAGAATTTATAAAAGCATATGATTTGTTTCTCTTCCAAGTAAGTGTTTATCAAGTCTCTGGGAATTTCTGCAGAAATTTCATACTATTTGTATAGATTGGTGAACAGCGTTTTTATTATTATGGCTGATTGGGTGTAGGGAGAACGAGTTCTTTCTGATCGAATGCGAAACGGAAATACTTGGAGCGCTGCTGGCGGCAAATGAAATAATTGAATTCCGTTCCATTGCATTGCATTAGATTTGACATAATTTAATTAGAGTGGAAATGGGAATCGAGTGGACTTTTTTCAATTATTCTAATTTGGGCAACATTTATGGCTTGTGGCATAAAAATAATTGCAGCTGTGATTCTATTTACTGAATGCACACAATTAATGCACTGCTCCACGCACATCTGCTCCAAATCATTATGCATAATGTCAAATTGTAAATTTATATACATATATAATTCATATTCTATTTGCTTACGTGTGTGTGTGTGTGTGTGTATGTGTGTGTTAGTTCATAATGTACTTTGCCCGTTGGCAACATTAAAAAACAATTACATTTGTCGCACTCATTACGGGCTGTTGCTGCATCAGAAATTTTCAATTTTACTAATTTTTGATATTTAATGTGGCATGCAAATTGTTGCTGCTGCAAACTTGTGTAACTATTTGTGTGTGTGTGTGTGTGTGCCTGTCTTCTATGCGGCTTTTGTGGCATTGGCGTGTTTTAGACAGCTTACAGCATTTAGTACTCAAATCTCTTTCCGTCCCACTCACGCGCTGATGACGCTCCTCGCCTATTGTTTGACAGACCAAAGCTGACAGCTATGAAACATTGCATTTGAAACCAGTAGCACGTTTTGTTCATTGACATTTCTGTTGACATTGCCTCTGTTGGCGACATATTGTAGTCAATATATCTAGCTAAATCAGTCTCTCTCTCTGTCTTTCTATTGATATGCTTATATATATTTTTCATACATATTTCATCTTAACCATTTCACACTCTTCCTAGCTCAAGCTGCCTTGCTGCCTTCACTGTGCTTCTTTTCCCTTTCTCACTTTCACACATCTCTCTCACTCTTTCATCTGCTACCCGTTTGCATTTAATTGACCCAATCTAACATTTGTATGCTGCACAGATTGAAATACACCCACAGTGTTTCTTTATCTCTCAGATCCTGTCGCGCACTCCTACACAGTCACCTCTCGCTCTCTCGCTTTCGGTCTCTGTCTCTCCCGTTTCTTAAATCTGTGCTGTTTTGCGACCCCATTTATTGTTGAACTATTTGAGTTATTTGTAGTTTGCGTGCGCCGCCGGAACGTTTGGAATTTGTTGGGGAATGCACGTGGGTAACCCTTACGCCGCATCAACGCTTTGCCATGTTCCACATTTTTTTAATCTACCACATTTGTTGCACGCCGGGTATCATCATTTGCTTATCAAATATGTAACGTTAAGAAGAAGAGGAGGAATATAAGAAGTAGGAGAAAGTGGAGTATGATAAATATGAATATGAATATGAATATGAATATGAATATGAATATGAATATGAATATGAATATGAATATGAATATGAATATGAATATGAATATGAATATGAATATGAATATGAATATGAATATGAATATGAATATGAATATGAATATGAATATGAATATGAATATGAATATGAATATGAATATGAATATGAATATGAATATGAATATGAATATGAATATGAATATGAATATGAATATGAATATGAATATGAATATGAATATGAATATGAATATGAATATGAATATGAATATGAATATGAATATGAATATGAATATGAATATGAATATGAATATGAATATGAATATGAATATGAATATGAATATGAATATGAATATGAATATGAATATGAATATGAATATGAATATGAATATGAATATGAATATGAATATGAATATGAATATGAATATGAATATGAATATGAATATGAATATGAATATGAATATGAATATGAATATGAATATGAATATGAATATGAATATGAATATGAATATGAATATGAATATGAATATGAATATGAATATGAATATGAATATGAATATGAATATGAATATGAAGATGAAGATGAAGATGAATATGAATATGAAGATGAAGATGAATATGAATATGAATATGAATATGAATATGAATATGAATATGAATAGTACGAATTAAAAAGATATGAATGTGAATATGAATACACATAGGCAAAGATATGGGAATTGAGGAATGAGGAAACTTCTAACTCTCCCTCCTTTCTAGACTCTAGTCTCGCTCTCTCTCTCTCTCTCTCTCTCTCCCGCCTGCTATCTGTCCTGATCCTATTCAAGTGCATTTAAAGTGTGTTTAAAATTCGTTTAGTGCCGTACCCGCTGGCCGTTCAATTCTTGGGTTTGTTTTTCTTCTGCTTTGTTTCAGCTTCAGCTTCTGTTTCGTTGCATGCCTCGTTGGACTGCTGCACACGTATGTATGCGTCTTATGTCAATTGTTGTTGCTGTTGTTCATTGTCTGGCTGAGATTATGGCTGAATTTTGGGAGACGCAACTTTGTGGCGCCCCGAGAGCCCTCAGCGCACTTGTCCACGTTTATTATAAACTTTCGTTTCATGATGCGGCTTTTATCTTTTGTCTTCTCTCCCTCTCCCTCTCTCTCTTATATAATTATGTTGTTAGCTATGTGTGTGTATGTGTGTGTATGACATAATTATTATGCTGCTCAAATTGTTTGTGCCATTTTGTTTACTCACCGTTAAAACAACAACAACAATGAGAAGAACAAGTGGCACAACAGAGCTCCATATGACAATTGGCTTTCATGCTTTGTTCCACAGACAGTCAACTGGTAAATCGAAGTTTAAGTGGCCGCGTTACCATTGTTTTTGCCAACTCCTCCCCGCCCACACTCGCTCGATAAACCTGCAAACTATACGGAGCGAGTTTATGTATATAAAAAAGTTCTATTCCGTTGTGCTCAGCTGTGTATTGTGTTCCAACTTTAGTCGTTTTGTCTGTGTCTGCACATCTTTTTAATTAATTTGACATAAATTGCAGGCATGACACACTCCCCACACTCATCCCCCTCTCTCCCATACACACAAACACACAAACATTGGCATTCTTCTGACTTTTGTCTGCTTTGGCCAAAGACTTTTGCCAATTGCTGTCTGGTATTCTGACACACAGTCTATGCTAAAAGTTTGCATTCTCACATTTGCTGCATTCTTTTCCCCTCTCCCTCTCTCGCTCTCTCTCTCTCTCTCTTTCTCTGTGTGTGCATAGTCAACTTGCAAGTTAGCTGTGAGGCAATTGCTCGAACTTTGAATTGCTGCGATAGCAGCACAGTGTCTAAAGGATATGCTGCAACAGTGGCGCCATCTAGTGCCCAATTAGGCAATTACGCTTCATTTATTGTCGTTTTCTTAGCCATCATTTCTAGAGCTACTAAATATATGGAGTCAAATGACAAGAAATTTCAATCAGAGTTGCCCAACCGCAACTTTAACAGAATTTCTTCTTTAACTCATCAAATTTTCTGGTTTTCGAAAGTCTACAACAAATTGTAATGTGTGCGTGTGTGTGTGGGTGTTTGGAGTTGTGGCCCAATAATTATCTACGTAGAATTGAGACGGCTTATTCTGTTAGGGTCCGGCCCCACTGTGGGAATTTGTGGCAGCTGCCGTGAATCAAACGTAGCGAACCGCACCGCACCGCACCAAAACGTACGACAATTTGCGTTCGTTACCTTTGGCCAACGCTTTTTTGGTTTGTCCACAGTCCACACTCTGCTGCTGCTGTTGCTGCTGGTTTATTAATTATGTGACCCGTCTGCAATTGTGTGTGCGGACATTTGTCTATTTCACTCTTAGCTTGGCAGTGCTATCAATTCGAATGCCCTTTGGGTTGGGTTGGCTAATGAGATGTCATGAGAGAGGGAGAGAGAGAGAGAGAGAGATGTATATAGACATAGTAAGAGAGATATAAGAGATACAGCAACAGCTACAGCTACAGCTACAGATACAGATACAGATACAGATACAGATACAGATACAGATACAGATACAGATACAGATACAGATACAGATACAGATACAGATACAGATACAGATACAGATACAGATACAGATACAGATACAGATACAGATACAGATACAGATACAGATACAGATACAGATACAGATACAGATACAGATACAGATACAGATACAGATACAGATACAGATACAGATACAGCTATTGATAAATGTATAGATATAGATATAGATATAGATATAGTTATAGATACAGATACAGATTCAGTTATTGATAAAAATGGATATATATTGAGATATATCCATCAGATATGCTCGTTGGTTCTTGAAGTTTTCTTACATCTTTTGCAAAAGGTCTTTGAAACCAATCTCCTGAACTCAGACTTGTATATCTTCTATATACATTTTCTATATTTGTAGCTTCCCTTTCAAGTTCTCTTAAGTCAAACTTATGAGCTCGGAATTCTATATCTTCTATGGATATATATAGAAAGTATCTGCTGAGATCACATAGCCTCTATATATATCACTTTGATATTTTTCAAGATCTCTTAAACCAACCTTCGCATATCAGACTCTAATACCTTCTATAGCTACTCATGTCTACTAATATCTCTTATCTTCTCAAGCGTATTTCGCCTTCGACTTTCAGCTGTTTTCTTAGTTTCGTTCAACTTTTCTACGTTTCTGCTCGTTGGTCAAAAGCTGCTCTGAACTTTGGACTGTCATTGTTTTGTGCACTGAAGCAGCCCTTTGCGTGTGGGCGTGCCAACTCGTCGTCATCATCATCATCATCATCATTATCATTATCATTGTGTGAAAGCTCTTCAACTGCGTCTCATCATTTCTGCTTCAGCTTGTTATTTTCTTTCCTTCTTTCATTCATTTCATTTTTATTTATTTTTTTTTTTGAATTTCTTTTTGCAATTTTTTGGGTGTTTTGCTTTCGAATAGGCGCAGCAAGCGTAAGCCGTTTCTTTTCTAAATATTACTTAATTTCTGTTTTCATTTCACTTCTCTGCAACGCCGTTAATTGAACGGCAGCGAGGCGCTACAACATCATCGCTGATAAGCGCAATTGTAAACATTTCGCCCATTAAACTCAATTGAAAATTGCTTTATATTGCCTCGGCTCGCCTCGCCTCGCCTCACCTCGCCTCGCCTCACTGTGCAGCGCAGCAGCGGCAGTTAATGAAATGTAACTAACGACTTACAATAGGTGCGTGCATAACGAGGGCCTAATAAAACGTGGACGAGGGGCCTGGGTGGAAATTACAATGTTATATAAGCATTTAGCAGGCAATTAAAAAAGGCATTTTTTTCCCTATGCCAAAGCCTATTTAAGTTTTAATGCCGCTGCGTTTAATTATAGTGCGTGTTTCAGTCCACCGTTCCACCGGTGGAATAGAAATGAAAATTGATATTTAGAAATTTAGAAATTTGTAAAGAGATTTCTTTTGTTTTATTTCGAACTCCCCCAAATTATATATATTTGTTATGCATTTCCATTACAATTTCCGTGTGTTTCATTCCAACGTTTCACATAGAGATAACCTGTCAATTTCAATTGAAATTTAGAAATTACTTTTGTATTATTTCGAGCTGCTCCCCCGCAACCTATATTCAATTATATTTAGTTTATGCATTTCCATTTCCATTTCCATTTCCATTTGAATTTGAATTTCAATCAATCAAAAAGTTGTTGAATTTGGCTGACAGCTCGCGAGCTAAATGAATGCCATTACAAGCTGTGTTGTTAGCCAAGTTAAGTTTTCGATTTGTCCCGAACTACTTCAGGCTGTTTGAAGTTTGTTTGCATAGATGGCCCTTGGGCAGTCGGGCAGCTGGGCAAATGGCCACCTGGGCACCACCCTGAGCACCTGTAACTGAAACACACTTGGGCTGTGTAGCTTCCAGCTTCCGGCTGCCACGCCCACTCGGGCTGAAATGTGTGCTAACTAAATGTGCGCCTGGGGGCGTCTATTCTAATTGTGTGTGTTTGTTTCTTCTTGTTTTTATTTTTATTTTCACTTGTTTTTTTTTGTGTGCTGCTTTGTTTGCCCACGGTGTTTTGCAATTTGCTCGTCAACTTACTTTATATTTAATTTCAATTTATGTTATTTTTGTTCTGATACCCTGGAAGCGTGAGTAACGAGGGCCCAGGGGCATGTCATCTTAAGAGTAATGAAACTGAATGACTAAGACTGGGTATCTTTTAGTCAGGCATAAAGGCAACTTTGGTATCTATCAAAACTAGAATCTGGATAGAAACTGGATATCTTCCAGTCAGGCATACCCATAACTCACCTGAGTATCTTCTAGTCAGGCATAAGCTAACTGAAGCTTCCATCGAAAGTTCTCAAAATCTGAGACTAGGTATATGCTAGTCAGGCATGCTCACAGTTTGCTTTAACCTCTGCAAATCTCAGTCTGGGTATCTTCTAGTCAGGCATGCGCGCAACTTGAGCTTCATTTGTGCTCCACTTTTCTTGTTGTTGTATCTTTTTAGTATTTATTCAAAATTTGATTGCGTTTAATTATAAATTTTTTTTGTGTCTGTTTTTTTTTGTTGTTGCCATTTTCCCATTCCACGGAAAGTTTTATTTTCTTGGCTTTCCTCTTGCCCAACGCATTTTATGTACATTTGTGTTTTTGCGCCATTGCGCAAATATTTACTTCGCATAACGGTTGCCTTTTACAGCGCGCTCACACACAGAGAGAGATGGAGAGTGAGAGAGAGAGAGAGAGGGGAGAGAGATACATACAGTGTGTAACTGCGACTTGTTTTTGTTTGCGTGCTCAAAAGTTCTCTTCTACTTCGCGCGGCACAGCTTCAGCTGCTCTCCTCGCAGTCCTCACACAGTCTCATGCCCCCACTGAGCATCTCAATGACCTTTTCAATTAAGGCGAAAAAGAATTCATTTTGTTTCCTGCTGCTTTTTGTAGAAATGCATATCAGAGATATAGTAGACATATATATATAAGTGATATATATATATATATATATATATATATATATATATATATATATATATATATATATATATATATATATATTTATGTAAGTTGAAAAAATCTAGCTTGAAATGGAAAACTCTAAAGTCGAATGATAATTCTCTCTGATGCTGCAGCTGTTCGCCTCGCCTTTCATTTGAAATATATTCTCTGTATATATTTTGCATTGAGCTTTCATTAGCTTTGATAGCTGCTTGGCACAGCATAGATCATTAGGTAATTCAAAAGAGATAAAAAATAAACGTAAACGTAACGTGAAATTAAGTATAAATAAAATGAATGCAGAGTGAGTTGAGTCTGCATAGAGATACATATATCTATCAGCTATACAAGGTGCATGAATTACTTTAAATTTAATCATAAAATTAAATTAAATTTAAATTAATTTTCAGCTATTTAACTCCATAGAAAAAATGTATAATTGAAATTTTAAGCATTTTCAGCTTTAATTCCAATTTAAAGTCTTAAACTTTACAGCATTTTCCAACACACACTTTAAACAACGTTTCGGGTCTTATTTTTAAAGCTTATTCAAATCAGTCTGACACGACGCCTTCCATCTCTGTCTGTTTGGGCATTGACGTGAAATATTTTTATTTTTGATTGATAAAAATATGAACAGCCAGCAGCAGAGTTGACGTCGCTGCTCGCTTGCTCTTTGGCTGCTGCTTGTTGCTTGCTGCTTGCTGCTTAATTGAGCATCAATTAAAAATGTCTCGCCTCATTTAATGTGCGCTTAAAAGAAAGAAGGAAAAAAGAACAGCCACAGCCACAGCAGCAGCAGCAGCGGCAGCAGCAACATGTTTGCTCGTTATGAAAACTGATGCACACATTTATCAGTTGCTTACACTGTCTGTCAGTCCGAGAGCCAGGGAATCTGAGAGACTCGCAGAGTCAGTCAGTCGGTCAAGCTGTCAATCAGGGAATTGGAGTTTGTCACCAATTAAGTCAGACAGCAAGTGAGCCCAGCAAGTTGGTCAGTTGGCCAGTCAATCTATCAATCAGTTGGTCAATCAATCAATCAATCAATCAGTCAGTCAGGCTATAATTGTGTATTAGCCAATCCATCAGTCCGGGAGTAACTATGTCAGAGTCAATCTGTCAGTCAGGAAGACAGCTCTATTCGGGAGCTATTGGATCAATCAATCAATCAGTCAGTAAGTTTGCCATAGTCAATCATTCAATCATTCACTGAGCATGAATCTGTTAATCAACCAATCAATCAGTTATTTCAAGTTGAACAAAGTCGGACAGCGAGAGCATCAATCAGCCTTGCACTGAGTAAATCAGCCAATCAATCAGTTAGTTAATCAGTTAGGTAATCAGTCAGAGTCTGTCACTTACTGAGTCAATCAGTCTGTCAATCAGTCATTCAGGCATTAGTCAATATGCCAACCAGTCAGCCAGTACATCAATCACTCTTTTGCTAACACAATCAGTCAGTCAGTCAGTCAATCAGTCTGTCAATCAGTCATTCAGACATTAGTCAATATGCTAGGTACATCAATCAGTCAGTCAGTATGCCAATGGCAGTCAGGAAGTGAAGGCCTTCCATCAATCAGTCAACCAGTCAATCAGTCATTCGAAATCAGTCTGACTCAGGTAGCTCGTGTTTTAGTTAGTCAGTCAAGGATTCAGTGCCAATCAGCCAGTCAGTCAATCAGTCTGCCACTAAATCAGTCAATCAGTCAGGGCGTCAGTAGTCACTTAAGGACTTAGTCATTCAGTCGCGCTCCGTCGTTGCCAATCAATCAGCGCCAATCACCCAATCATCCAATCACCCAATCATCCCATCAGCCAGTCAGCCAATCGGCTCTTCAGTCAATTAGTCAATCAGTCACTTAGTCAATTACTCATTCAGAGCCAGTCGCACTCAGTTAGTCAGTAACTCCATCAGTTAGTTAGTAAATTGAAGTAAAAGTTCTTTTCTCACTCCTGCTCCCTCGCTCCCTCTCTCTCTCTCTGCTCATTGCATTTTCTTGTTCTGCTGTTTGCCCATATGCATTTGTGGGTCGCTCCGCCGGCGTGCGCCCAGCTATATGCTCTATACATATGTATTTATTTTTTCTGCTTCTTCTTCTTTTTTTCTTTTGCATTTCCATGGCTTGACGCATAAGACCAATCCTCGGTATCAGTTTACCAGTTTGCCAATCCAATGATACCATATTGTTGTTCTTTAATTGAGCCACTGCGATGAGTCATTTGTGCTGGACTGGGTGGGTGGTTGGGTGGCTGGCTGGTTGGGTGGTTGGCTGGTTGATGCATGTGTGATTGATGTGTGCTGCCAAGCAACCGAATATCAAGTCATTTGCCCTTCGTTAACAAGACTGCAAATAAAATGTGAATAACGAGTTCGTTTCGCATGCACTTCAACTGTCCATAAGATCTCTATAAAAATATATATAAAAATATATATATATTCTATTTATATATGCATATAGTTTGGTTAGCAGATTATGTTTGATGGACGCGCATTTGTGGTCCATGGCAGAAATGCCGTAATTGACTTTAATTAAGGGCACACACAGACACACACACAGAGAGGCACCACTCGATTGGGTTTGACAACATGTTAAAGTGCTGGTTAAATTTTGACAGCGACCAACTTTTGGTATCTCTCTCTCTCTCTCTCTCTCTCTCACTCTGTTGTGCTTAATCAATTTCACTTTTGTTTACGTGCTGCAACTGGGAGTGGGACCGATCGGATCAGAGGGCTGATCTTTAACCCAACCCACTTACATGCACAATGCAGACATAAGGAATGCAGGGCCATCCATATATGCATATAGACATACTATGCACATATATATGTATGCATGCGTTACACACTTGTCGCCTGGCCCCAAGTCCAAATGAAAATACGAGTAATTACATGAGACATAATATAAATGCCAAGCGGCGCACATAAATCAGATTACGATGCAACCCCGCCCGCCCGCTCCGCCCTTTGCCTTTGCCTTTTTTTTTTTTTTTAAAGGCAAGTAAAGTCAAGCTTGGGTCATAATTAAGAGTGCATATAGAACAGATAGTTGAGTGAGAGGGGGCAATGGGAAGCTCTGGCTGGGGCTGGGTGTTAGTTGGACTCGTCGGCGTTCGCACATGTGTTTGACACATAAAATGCCAGCCAGAAGAGCATGAAACATTATGAAACACGAATATATATATAAATATTATATATGTGTATGTGTGTATATATATATATATATGCATATATTTGATATATCAAAAGGGCTGGCCGCATGTTTGGCGGCAAGAATTCAGAATTTTTTTGATAAAAACCAAACATGTGTGACAGTCGTCTCTATCTCACTCTACCTCTAACTGTCCCTCTCACTGTCTCTCTCTGTCTCTGTCTCTGTCTCTGCCTGTGTTATGCTTCTAACTTCAAAAGGAAATCGTGTACTTGTAGTTGGCCAAAAGATATTCAGCCAAAAGGCGCATAAGCAACAAAAATACATTTATTTATGGCTTTTTGAGCTAAATAATGAACTGAGGAAACTGCCAAACAAGGTATATAAGTGCATAAACTCTATGGGAGAACAAGAAGAAGCAGCAGCAGCACTTAAGCTATAAAATTGAAATTTTAAATGCTCTTAAGTTGAGTGATTTTAATATGGCAGCGAATGGAAGTTGTTTAAGGTTTCTCTCGGGGGAATTTGTTTTCTCCTTTTGATATGATATATGATGAGACGAAGAAGAAGCAGATAAAATTGATAAATATTGAGAATATAGTACGATTATGAATGTAAATGCCATATAAGCTGTGTGAGAACTTATCTAAAAATATGCAGCGGTTGCTATGCTTCTCTCTGCAATTCACATGCAGAATACAAGGATTATGTAGAATATCTATAAGTGTATGTATATTTATTTACCGATCTATATGATCTTAAAGGCATATAATAAGGAAATTCTATATATGAACTTATCTAAAAAGCCATAGTATTTGTGCTTCTCTCTGCAATTCAGCAAGTTTTGCCTTAAACTTGCGTATGAAATTCATTAATATTGTAGAGTATATATATATTATTCAATCTTTAATATTCTGTGTTATGACTTATCTAAAAATTTATAGTATTTATGCTTCTCTCTGCAATTCATAGACTCTTTGCTTACACTTGCTCATAAAATAATGAAACCTTTGGGCAGAGCATGGAAAAAAGTACACGCGTAGGTCAACCAAATTTAGCTTCGGGCACGCCTTCAGCTCTGATGTGTGTGTGTGTGTGTGGGTGTGTGAGTGTGGGTGCAATTGTGTGTGCTTTGCTGTTATATTTTGTATCAGCTGTGGCAGCGCAGCTAACCTCAAATGGTTTGGCCGCTGTTTGACTCGAGGCTGCTCGACTTCTTTTGCGCTGCGCCCTTAACTTTGCCAGAGTGTGAGTGTCACTCTCTCTCCTCTCTCTCTCTCTCTCTCTCTCTCTCTATCTCTCTCTCTCTCTCTCTCTCTCTCTCTCTCTCTCTGTGTGTGTGCATTGTAGCGTACTTCCTGGTTGTGTGGCTGGGGAAGTTAGTGACGTGCTCCTGTTTGTTAATGAAAATAAAAAAGAAGCGAAAAGGCGAAATATACATATTTACACAAGCACACAGAATATATATACATAGAGATACACATATACATATACATTTATGGAAAAAAAGGGGGGGGGGCTAAGAAGCAGAAGAAGTTGGCGAAAAAAAGAAAACGCGCCGCACAGAACACGGAAGCAGCGCCCATCGCTTGCTCCGTTCCCAGCGTCAACATTGAAACTGTTTGTTTGCTTAGATGGTTGCTTGATGACGGGTCGGGCAGACGAGCTGTTGGCTAGATGCGGCTGGTGCTCCAACCAACTACCAGCTATCACTCTTCTCGCTTCTTGTGGAACGCACAACTATTTGCTACATTTTTGCGCTGCTTGTCGAAATAATATTGGCAACGCGCATCGAAACGTGTTTGCGCCATTTGTGGCAAGCAGTTACACAGCGCGTTGTTGCGCGAATAATGCCACATGACCATAGCTGACAACAAATAAACAAAGCTGCAGCTGGCCATAGATGGCGGCCATCCAGAACTTGCCAACTGAGATGAACTCAACTGAACCGAACAGAACAGAACAACAAACGTCTCGACTGACCAGCACACGCATCGGTCGCACTTTGATTGCAGCAAAAATTTCGCTCTCTAGATGAAGAGGAACCGAACATGCCCAAGCTGTAGATATATATTAAATACATATATGAATTGTGTCCGAGCAGTTGTAATTAATATGAACAGGCGGTAAGAGTGCGTGACATACACTGGACAACAAAAATGGGTATTAATAACGGAGCAGAGTTGTGAACCCAGGGGAGGTGGCAAGTGAGGCAAGAGAAAGTGGGGAATGACTTCGTGAAAGAATATGAAACGGGGCGAAGGGAGGCGCGGCAGATACTGGGAAGTGGAGATATTCCTGGTAGAGATAATAAGCGGAGGGGATATAGGCAATATGCCCTGTAGTTTTTTTAAAATATAAATATAAATAAATAAAAAAATAATAATTAAATTATAAATTATAAATAAAATTATAATGAAAAATAATACAAAAATAATAATAATAAATATTAATAAAAATATAATAATAATAAATAAATAGTAATAATAAACAAAAAATAATAAAAATTTAATAATAAAAAATAAATAGTAATAAACATAAAATAATAAAAATATAATAATAAAAAATAATAATAAAAAATAATATTAATAATAAAAAAATAATATTAATAATAAAAAAATATTAATAATAAAAAAAATAATAAAAAATAATAAAAAGTTAAAAAAAAAAAAATAGTAAAAAATAATAAATAAAATAATAATACAAAAATAATAATTGTAAAAATAAAAAAAAAAAAAAAAAAATATTTAAAAAAAAATAAAACAAAATAAAAGAACAAACTAATAATATAAAAAATAATAAATAAAAATAAGAATAAATAAAAATAAGAATAAATGAAAATAAGAATAAATAAAAATAAATAAATAAAAAAATAGAAATAAATTAAAAATTAATATATCAAAGTTTTTTTTTTATATATAAAAATAAATAAACTTATATGCTTTTTCTTTCACAAATTCTTCACGCTAAACTTATCTAGATTTTTTATATATTCAAAGATACCCAACAACAGTACAGAGTATTTTCTAGTCAACCACTTCCCATAGAGCTTACTTTCATATTTTTAATATATTGTATATTGCCTCACTCTACAAACAACATCGATCACTGCGTGCAGCCATTGCTCAGTCATGGAATTGCATTTGGTCTTCATATACGATAGTTTTTTTTTCGCTCAGTGTAGCTGCCTGCACGTTTTGTGCAATATTTCGTCAGTGGGCAAACAAAACGTTCCTGAACTGTGGGCCATTTTAATTGATATGATGGAGTCTGATTAAAAATTCGCTGGAAAATAAGCGTTGCCCCTGCAGAGAACCTCAATTAAATACAGCACAAAGAGCAACAAAATGTACAACAACAAAATGGAGAGAAAGAAGAGAAATAGAGAGAGAGAGAGAGAGAGAGAGAGAGAGAGAGAGAGATAGAAAGAGAGAACGCAATAAACAAACGATTTCTTCTGTTTGCTGCCCAACTTCAGTTGAAAGGCAAACAGGAAGTTCATATTTAAAATAAGAACAAACTGAGGCACGCACACACACCAAAATGCGAAGCGCCCACACACACACACACATGCCTATTGAGTGCGGCCAAAGAGACAGAGAGAGAGAGAGAGAGAGAGAGAGAGGGGAGAGTGAGGGAGAGAGAGGAGGCGACGTGTGCGACAGAGTTTACAACCAATTAGCATAAAGCCCTTTGACTTTCGGCCGACAACATTGACGACGATGACGATGTCGTCAGCCTCAGCTACTCATCAGTGGCCCCGCTGCCACGCCTCTACGGCAAAGAAGGGGCGGCTATTGCTACTGTGTCTGGCAATTGATTGTTTTTTATTGCGCATTTCTATGCTTTATTGCCCAAGCATTGCAGCGCATACCCTGTACTAAGTGAAACAGGCATATTGGTGCTTAGTTGTGGTATATATCTCATATATACCTAATATATCAAGCCTTGCATTAACTTAAGTCTTAACTTTTAGCTTTCTCATTAGCTTAATCATATATACCCTGTAATTTGGCATATTTTGCTACAATTTTTGCACTGATTGAATTTTTTTCGCTTAGAGAAGCTTAGAAAGAGTTATTGCTTAGAATTTCATTTGCAGTCTCCTTTTGAGTCATAAGTAATAGCATTCTCATATACCCTGTAATTTGTCAAATTTTCTTGCGCCTTTATCTAAAGAATTTTTAGCTTGAAATTTGTTTAGCAATCGATTTCACTCATATACCCTGTACTTTCCCATAGCTTCTCTTGTCTTTATTCTCTTCTAAACTTCTTTTGTTGTTCTTTTTGTTTATTTCTCTTGCTTTTCTCACTGCACACTGGGTTCTATGTAGTTGCTGCTGTTGCTGCTTAAATGCATTTAAAAGTCATTAGACGCAGGCCTTTGGGTGTAGCCGCTGCAGCTTCTTGCGATCAAACACGCCCATCGCACCAGCACGGACTGTCTGTCGTTAATTGTCGTTTAGTTCGAGTATATAGAAATGAAGCGCAGATTATATATATACGTGAGACCCTTTAGTGTATTGTTTTTATGCTCGTTTGGTATGGCAACAGCGGGTATATTGGTTTTATACATCTTACTAGAGAATCTTTGGCATATTCTTAGCCTTAACTTCCCTCAGTTGTAGATTTAGGCTCGTCAAGTCTCAGCCCAGTCCCTTCATGGCCTTTAACGAGCATTCTGCAGCCCGTTACGCCCAGTTGCAATTGCTGCTATGCTTTTTGTTGTTCTGCATCGCTTCAGCTGCTCCTTGTGCATAATTATGTCCATTAGCGTGGCTCGCAGCTCGCCGTTGTTGGCTATTTGCTTGAATTGTCTTAACACGTCTTTGGCACAACTTCAAAATAAATAGGTTAGCTGCACGCAATGCACACACACACACACACACACAGTCGAGTGCACACACGCATAGCACCGTGTAAGCAATCAATAAAGCCAACAAAATATATTGTTGAAATGAACATAAACAGCGCACAACATTCTTTACAGACGACGACGTCGACGTCGACGAAGACGAGGACGAGGACGAGGATGGCGACGCAGAGCGGATGAGAAATCAGCCAAACATATGCACATAATTTCATTTGCCATAAACAGTTTGCAAATTTTTGCATATTTTACTCCGGCTGCGGCCTATTTATATAGCCGGCTCGTGCGTCTGGGCAATGAAAATCCCTCACGCCCTCCCACTGCCCAGCGGTGCGGGGGTGGGCGTGTCGTTAGAACACTTAACACGCAATACCCCGACCACAGCCGCTTCTGGCCCGGGACTTCAATCAAAATGCCCAGCAGCGAGCTGCAAGGGTATTGCCTTCGCGGTATTGCCAGACTGTTGTTAAGCCACTTGAAAGCGGCGAATGTCGCTCAAGACTTTAATTTCTTCAATTAGAAATTTAGCCCAGAAAGTGATGAGAAGTAGATGTGGCGCGGTGGTCGGAAGTAAGAGGAATGGAGAAGGGATATTGGAGATATACTAATATATAAATATATAGAAATATAAATTTGTAAATATATAAAAATATTAATTTATAAATATATAAAAATATAAATTTGTAAATATAGAAATACAAGAAATATATAAAAATACAAATACAAATGTAGAAAAATATTTTAAAAAAAATATAAAATTCTAAAAGTAAATATATAAAAATAAATAAATAAAAAATAATTGTATAAAAATAAATTAATAAAAATAAATTTATAAAAATAAATATATAAAAATAAATATATAAAAAAATATATAAAAATAAATATATAAAAATAAATGTAAAAAAAAATTTATAAAAATAAATATATAAAAATAAATATATAAAAAAATATATACAAATAAATATATAAAAATATAAGTGTATAAATTATAAAATTCTGTAAAAATAAAAATATTAAAAAAGTTAAAATTACAAAAACAAAATTATAAAATAAAAATAAAAATATAAAATATAAAATATAAAATATAAAATATAAAATATAAAATATAAAATAAAAATAAAAATATAAAATAAAAATAAAAATATAAAATAAAAATAGAAATATAAAATATATAATAAAAATAAAAATATAAAATAAAAATAAAAATATAAAATAAAAATAAAAATAAAAATATAAAATACAAATAAAAATATATAAATGTATAGATATGGGTATATATATATAGGTAATATATAGATAGGTATATATAGATAGCTCAAGATACTGCTGCAATCTCTCTTTTAGAACATTTTGAGTCACATCATTTCCCTTTTCCTTTCCTCCCTGTCTCTGAATATCTCGCTGCATGCATGAGAACAGTGATCTCTGCTGTGCCCAAACGAGAGCGGAACTTATCGTCTCTCGCTTCAATTGAAAATGCTTATCAAATAACATTTCAAATGACATCATTTCCCATGGCAAGTAATTGCTACGCATGTTCCCAAACTCAATCGCTTTGATGTTGGGGATGGTCGTGGTCGTAAACTCTTTGTTCTATGATAAACTTTGAATAGAAATTTTCATTCATTTCTGTATAACTGCTGTGAGATGATGATGATTTGGGTACAGCTAGTTGAACAACTTCTAAATGAATAAGAAACTCCATTCAAGTTGCATTCAAAATATTGTGATTGTTCAACATTTAGTGCTCTCTCGCACTGCATTTCCAAATTTCCTTTGCCCCTCGACAATATGTTCACCCAAATTGTTTGATATTTTCTTAGCTCCTCATGCAGTCAGCATATGAAACAAGCTGATTGGCCTTTGATATTCGCTGAAATTGAACAATTTCATTTAATTTTGCTTTCGAAAATGTCGCTGCAAATGTGTTTTGATTACATTTGGTATAGCTTTAGCTGTTTTTAGAATTTCCGCAGAAGTGCTGACTTGTTAAACTCTCATGGCCCATTGTGAGTCAATATAAAGCGAGAAGCAGAAAGAGAAAGAAAAAAATGCTTTATTTATTTTGAACATTGATCGACAAACAGCTAAAAGTTTTATGCGATATGTCATGTACAAACACAGACACAGGCGCAGGCACAGACACAGATGCTCTGCTAACCCCTTCTACATGCCATGACAGACAGACAGACAGACAGACAGACAGACAGTGAGACAGCTCCCCTTTTTGCCTATACCCCCGCCATCAAATCGCAATCCACTTCGCAAGACATTGGCGCAGTCGCGTGTGCCGCGCTTGTCACATTTTATTTGATTTTGTATTTTTATCTCGGGCGCCCGAGTCTCGGCGCATACATAGGTAGGGGCGATTCCCTCTGATTCAGATACAATGCTTTGCTGCTACATAATTCACGCAGCATCGCAGCTCGCTCTAGCTAGCTGTGTGTGTGTGTGTGTGTGTGTGTGTGTTGGCTTTTGACACTCGTGCTGAATAAACAATAACAACAGGAGACAAGCAACATGGCAAACAACAAAACAATTTGCTGCTCAAAGATTTCTCAAGCACATGCTACATAAGCTAAGCCACCCACTACCACACTCCCCCTATCTCGTTCTGTCTCCCTCTTTGTCAGTTGCCTTTTTTTTCTTCTTCTCAAATGCGCAACATTTCATTGTTTATTTGTCAGCCGAAAAGTCTCTCTCTCTCTCTCTCTCTCTCTCTCTCTCTCTCTCTCTATCTCTCTCTCTCGTTTCCTTTCTTTTCAACTAAGGCAGTTGATGGCCAATTCCAGGCGCTAAATGTTTGACAGCTTCCCTTCAAAGACATTAGACACTCTCACACACACACACACACACACACCCATGTGTGTATTTGGTTCGTGTTTTATTGCTGCTGCCGCTTGTAGACGCACATTTTGTCGCATTTAATTAGCCAGATAGCACGCGACAACAACAATATCGTTTGCGGCAGTTCATCATCAACATAAACAACGAGGGAATTGTTATTGTTTATGCTGACATGACAAAAATAAACGGAAAACAAAGCAAGGAAACAACAACAAACAGCAAGAAATTAGAAATATGAAATGGAGCTATAAATAAAATGCATGTGAAAAGTCGTTTTCTTTCATTTTCCTCATGAAAATCCACTTTAATAAATCAAGTGATTTAGACGATGTTTTACTTAACTTAATGCATAGCTAAGCAGCTGATTAGTTGCCCAATTTATGGATTTATATATATATATATATATATATTTTAATTATTTTTATTTACTTAAAATCAATTTTAATAAATTATATTTTGCTCTTCTCTTTTTAGGTAAGTCTTACGCTCCATCTGATGATAAGATGAATGACGAATTGAATGGTAAAGTTTGAAATTTTTTTTAAAATATATGAAAATTGTTTAAAAAGATTCACAAGCTAAACTAATATTGAATTTGAACAAAAAATAATTTTTTAAAGTAAAAAATAATAAAATAAGTTAGTTAAAAAAGACAAGTTAAGTGAATTAGTTAATCAGTTGCATAAAATTATAATTTAAAGCTGATTTATGGTAGACAAAAGCTGCAAATAGGAATTTAGGGTATACTAGCTATATATAGACAAACGTAAAGTATATACATATATCATCTTGATCCGAGCTGAGTCGATCTAGCCAACGGCCTATCTGTGTGTCTGCAGTAAATGTTTATCATAGTTTGTTCGATAGCTCAAATAATTGCCTAACTATCAATAATAATCGATACTTTTGTTTTGGATGTTGGCTTACCTGGAGTTTCAGCAAAGTTCAGGGTATCTTCTAGTCGGGCACTGCCAGCGACAGCACTGTTAGTTTTTAATAAAAAATTTATCTGTTGACTCTGAAATATTATTGGATAAAATTGAAATTCAATTAATATTTGATTTCAAAGGATTTTGCCCTATTTCATTCATGATGAAATTTGTATATTTACCATTATTATTTGGTTAAATTTTTTTGTTGGTTCCCATAGCGCTTGCTGCTCATCTCGTCGTTGCGAGGTGTACAAATTGCTTTATTATTGGCTCGCGGGACAAAGCCAAATGCCTTTGTCAGCAGCGAATTCCATAAATTTTGCCTCTAGTTTATTAATTTGCATTGCTGCTCATATTATTGGCGTATTTATTCGTCTGTTTGCCGCTTGGGCCCAAGGCAACGTCGCTTCTACAAATAAAGGAGACAAAAAAATAAATATATATATATATATATATGTGTTTATTTTCATATGACATTCGTTTGTATTAACTGAGATATTGCATTTAATCAAAAGTGCGAACCACTCTTATTTCAGCAAATAAATAAAATTCGCTAACAGAGGTAGCTCTGCGTGACTGCATTATTGACAGAAGGTTGAAAGGCAGCCCAGGGCAAACAGAGAGTTTTTTGAATTCATTGAAAATGGAAGTCAGTGTGTGTGTGTGTGTGTGTGTGTGTGTAACTGGGACAAATAGGCGTGGCAGATCCCTTTAAATATATATATATTATTTAAAGGTAGCAACAGCTGAGTCTACTTAGCCTCGTGTAGCGGAAGCTAGAGACTTGGGTGTTATAATGTCCCAAATGCTGCTATCAGGCAGAAGCTGATCTAAATCCTAAATAAACTTCGTTTATTTGAGTATATCTCGAGTGTTTTAAGAGCTAGAGTCATATAGAGTTATTAAATGCATACAAATATGTTGAGTATGTTGATAATAGTCCTATTGAGGGTATCTTTTAGTCGGTGACTCTTTAGAAAATATGAAAAACTTTAAAGCTTATATTTTCTATATATAGTTAACTCTACCAAAAGTCCACATTGCAGGTTAGGGTATCTTCAAGTCGGTCAATCTCTAAAGTAGGCTTAGCTGATCGGCAGTCTCTACTGACTTACAAATATAGAGTTCATAGTTAACTCTCCCTACACCCAAAGAAAACCTATTGTGCCTAGGGTAATTTCCAGTCGGTCCCTCCCTATAGCATGCTTAGTTGCTGGCAAGTCTCTTCTGACTAACATTATCTGAAGCTTGCATACGAAAGATAGAGCATATAGAAAAATCACAAAGCAAACCCACTGTAGCTAGGGTATTTTATAGTCGGGCACTCCCACAAAAAGAACAACATTAGGGTCAAACACTCTTTCTGGCTTAAATTAGCTGGAAACTTCCCGGTTTCTCTTTGAATATATTTTGTAGGCATTTTAAAGCCAGCGGCAGAGGATACTTTTTAGTCCTGAACAGCCTGCCTCCCCTGCCCGCCCCCTTAATGATTTCTAGTTAAGCTGCTTTGCGCTACCTCTCCGGCTCTATGCCACTGACCTCATCGTGGCCGCAAATCATTGTAAATTCTTATTGATATTTTGCAATAATTTTTCTTTGTGGCAAAGCAAACGCGCTCTTCTCGCTTCCAGCTCCCCCGCCGAGTCCTGGCGAGGCGCTGTTCATAGTTTTGCCGCATATTTTTTTTTTCAATTAGGTAATTGATTGTGCTTTAAATGCGTAGAACCGGGATACACCCAATCGATGAGAGTTAATTAATTTGAGTTAGAGTTCGAACAACCCATCAAATTTTATGTATTTACAAACGAGCAGCATAAACTATGGCGCGAGTCCCTTGTTATACCAGAAATGAAAACGAATATGGAATAGCAGATATTTTATGTATATAAATATATATATATATATATATATATATATATATATATATATATATATATCTGAGCGAGCTAAGCCCCAAGTCAATGTCAAAATGTCAGCCTTGGGTCTTATGGGGGGGCCAAGAGCTGCCAGCAGGAGCCCTTCCTAGGCCCTATTCCTTGACTGTCTTTGTGCGCCGTTTAATAATCAAACATCTAACAGACGCACACGCGTACACGCCGACTGTGCTGGCAACCGTTTTTCAATGTCAATGCACAGTTAAATTTAAGGCACGCTAATTGGCAACGGGGCCGGCACAATAAATCACATGGCCAAAAGAAATCACGTCCTGCCACGAAAACGTGGCGGCAGCAGCGCCTGCAGATTTATATTATTTCGAAATAATATTTTGAATTATGCTCACAGCGTGCCAGATTCTAATTACCCAAAGGCTTAGGCCAGACAATTGAAAGCGGCTTACAGCAATCGAAATGCCAACTTATCAAATGGCCATATATACATATATATATAATATATATAAAGAGTAACACTTAGCGCCTTTAGCCTGATCCTTTGGCTTCGGATGATCAATCACGCGCGGTTCGTTGCTTAGGTATGTTAATCATAGGATTTGGGACTAGGCCTGCGCTCGTTGGCTAATTAGCAAAACCAATTTGTGTGCCGCGACCTGGGTGGGCGTGGTCGGGCGGGCGGGTGGTGTCGGCTGCTTGAGACAGCGGAAAAACTAATTTTCAAAGTCAATGTCGCGAAAGCTGGCATTTAGCAGGCGTCGCGGAAAGTGTTTGAAAAGTTGCCGTTGCTGTTGTTGGTGTTGTTGGTGTTGAGTGTGTAAAGTTTTCATTATATATTCAGGCCAAACACACACACACACACACGTCTAAGCATAAAACCCAATTTACATGCCCACACAGGGAGATGGGGAGGGGCGAGAATAGAGAGTGAAAGTGTGTGTTGGGAATTTGGTGTTAGAAGCTCTCGCTGCAAAACTTTTCGACTTTTCCGTGTGCACAATTCAATCAGCAACAACAACAACAACAATCAGCAACACACACACACACACACACACACACACACACACACACACACATGCATGTTGACTTAGCTCTGAAACGTGTTGATTTGACTGAAATGTGTGTGTGTGTTTTTACCCTGAGCCCATTGAAAATGGGAAATCAGGGTATAATGTTTTTGTTGAAATGTATGTAACAGGCAGAAGGAGGCGTGGCAGACCCCATAAAGTATATATATTCTTGATCAGGATGACAAGCCGAGTTGATATAGCCATGTCCGTCTGTCCGTCTGTCCGTCTGTCCGTCTGTCCGTCTGTCCGTCTGTCCGTCCGTCTGTCCGTCTGTCCGTATGTATGAACGCGTCGTTCTCAGAACCTACAAGAGCTAGAGACTTGAAATTTTTTATGTAGGTTCCTGTATAGCACGAAAAGATCGAGTTTGTTTCAGAAATTCGATAACTTTTATCGTTTTATTGTTATCGATTAAAAACGAAAATCTAAATTAAGTTATAAAATTCTATATAATTCATCTTTCTAGCTAGAGTCTTCAAATTTTGCACTTAGTGTTATGTGAGCCTTACGCAATTTCGGTTTTTGTTAAATTTTGGGTGCCACGCCCCCTTCGCCTCAAATTTGTAACTCCCGTATATCAAATACTAGAGACTTGTGCTTTGGCACATACACACATATGGATGACATGATTACGCCCAACAAGTTTGATCAAAATCGTTGCTCTAGAAAAAAAGTTATTAAACATTTAATTTCCCATAGCATTGCCATGCAAAGTCGCCAAAGAACAGCTGACGCAACGACTTGCACTTGTGTATGCGTGCGCCTGTGTATGTGTGTGTGTATGTTTTGCTTGTAATGAACGTACATATGCATGTGTATATAAAAGAAATGAAGAATGCTTGGAATAGCGGATCTTCGCAGGGTTCAGGGTATACCCTAGTCGAGTCGAGCGGTCTCGACTAGAGTTTTCTTACTTGTTTACTCTGTTTGTTTGTTCTACTATGGAAATCATTTTCATTTCCCAATGCTCTGCAAAAAGAGCACAAAAAATTGATGAATGAAATTTCCATTGCTAAGTTCTTAATATGTGCGTTGTGTGTGTGTTGGGTGTGTGTTGGGTGTGTGTTGTGTGTGTATAATTGATATGCATTCATCTTATTTGAAACTGACAAGCGGCTTGCCATTATTCCCATTGCTCTTTTTCTTTTTCTCTGTTGATGTTTCGGTTTCCCTGCTGTTGCTGTTGCTGTTGCTCTTGTCATTGCATTTAATTTGCAGCAATGGTCATTAAAAAGTTTTGCACATTGCAGTCATTAATACAGCTGGGCAGCAATCTCTCTCTCTCTCTCTCTCCCTCTCTCTCGCTCCCCTCTCACCACTTATCTGCCCTCTTAGCCTGCACTTGTTTTATTTATCCATCAATCCATTTTGGGTAACTATTCATCAATCCATTTGAATGTAAATGAATTAGCCGACTCCATGCTGAATCCACTTCTGAAAGCCCTTTTCAGCTTAGCTCTCGTTAATTATTTTTTATTATTATTTATTTTTCATTTTTGCATTCCATTTCAATTTGAATACTTGCAATATACCCTGTGGCTTGAAGTCGGAATGATGATTCGACAAATTGAATTTTTTTTATCATTTTTAATTATATTTAAATAATGGCTTAAAAACTAAAACCCATCTTGAATGGACAAAAAAAGTTGTTTTAATAAAATTCATCGTTATTTTTTTATATAAAAAAAAACTATAAAAATTTACTGTTTGGAAATAATTTTAAAATTACAAATTTTAATTTATTTAGAAGTTAAATTTTAAAATTAAATGTATTTATATATATGTATATATATTTTTTTTAGAATTTTTATATAATTTTATATTCAAAGTCTTTCACTTAAAAATAATAAATAAATATTTAAAAAAATTTAAATTTGTTAAGAACTAAAAAAGAAAATCAAAGAATCATGATTTCATGATTTATATGTATATCCAATTTATATGTATATCTATCCCTTTAAAATATAACGAAATTCCTTCAAAGACGTTCAGCAATTTCTCGGTATGAAATATTTTCCTAGCTTGACTTACAGGGTAGCCCGGCAGTCGGTCAGCCAGGCATTGAGCTGCGCCTCTTTTAGGTACAAATTAAATACATGCAATTTGCGTGTAGTCTTAATGAAAAAGATATTTAAATGAATTTTTATAGCAACATAAGTGGTGAATCACTTCATTCAAGAGAGCTAAAACTCAGATGAAGTGGGCGTGGCACTGCAACTGCGAATGCTTAAAGTTTGGCTTTAAATTGAATGTTGAAACGCAATTTAAGTATATTTTCGTTTTGTTTTTGTATTCTTTTTTGTGGGCAAACCCACACAAGCACAAGCAGTGCGAAGTAATTGATGCAGCAATATAACAGCACGCTGACAATGCTAACAACAACAACAACAACAACAACAGAAACAATACGGACACTTTTGATAGCTGTGAAAAGGTAATAGCTCGTAGCTGCAGCTCTCTCAATATATAGGGGCACATGCTTGAGCGCCACACTGGCTGGCAGAGCCAGTGTGCTTTGACAGGATAACGGCGAGGACCCCCATGCTGCTTCTGCATCAGAGCATTACTAGTTCGTTACACGCTCAACGATTCATCGATGGGCGTGGCCGGCTAATTTGCCCGCCTGCATTCACTGGCCCCGGCCGGAGTCTTGGCAACAGCCAGCCAGACACTTCAAATGAAATTTCTTTTGAGCCAGAATTCTTGATACTCGAGCTTAATACCTAGAAGATGTACTAAACATATATATAAGAGATTATATATATAAGTATATGTATGTTATATATATAGGTATTTATTTGTGAAGCATTTCCCATTAACAATTAAAAGTTCAGCTTTGGCGTGTCGGAAAATAACAGCTGAAACAGCTTTGTGTGTTTTGTTTAGGTTTTTCCGTTGCTTTAATCATTGCAACAATATGAAATAGTAAGCGTGTTCAAGTCGAGCTCAACTGATTGCACAATACCCGCTCAAGGTGGAAATGAAGAACGTCTAGCAATATACATTTGTATATATAGATATATGTATATTCTAATGCAAATTAAAATATTTGACTTTATAAAAGATTATTTTTTAAATGACAAAAGTCTATTAAAAAATTCTTTTTAAAATATAAGAAAATATAAAAATATATAAAAATATATAAAAATATATAAAAAAATATAAAAATATATAAAAATATATAAAAAAATATAAAAATAATAAAAAAATATAAAAATAATAAAAAAATATAAAAAAAAATATAAAAATATAGAAAATATAAAAAATATAAAAAATATAAAAAAAATATTAAAAAAATATAAAAAAATATAAAAAATATAAAAAATATAAAAAATAAAAAAAATATAAAAAAATATAAAAAAAAATTAAAAAAATATAAAATAATATAAAAAAAATATGAAAAATATATAAAAAATGTAAAATAATATAAATAAATATAAGAATATAACAGTGTATATAAAAATATATAAAAATATAAAAAAAATGAATGAGCAGTAAAAATACTTTTTAAAATATTACATAATACATTAAAAATATTTACATTCATGAAACAATAATATTAAAATTTTAAATTAAATTTGATTAAACATCTGAATATGCATTTGAAGCTTGAAACGAAAGCCAATATACTCTCTTCTTTAACTCGAATTGAGGAGCATTGAAACAACAGCAAACCGATTGTAACTTTTTTCCTTTTGTCTTTTTTTTTGCTGCTGTTTTGTTCGTTTTGTGTTCTGTTTTGCATAATGAATGATTCATGAATAAAAATGTTTGTTGTTGGGGCTGAGTTTCAGAAGTACTCTTATTTTTGTGTAGCCACGTTTTAGGCGCTTTTCTGTGTTGCTGCTGTTGTTGTTGTTGTTGTTGCCCCGTACAGCGTACACATTATTAATGGGCTAAAACGGCTTTGTGCAACAGGCGAATAAAGCATATCAATGGCAGCATTGAGTCGCGCCTGACAGCAGCTGGAGAGCCTAGAATTTGGAAGTGGATTTAACTTTTATAATTTAAATGGAGTCGATACCGCGATAACGATAAATATCGATTTAGAATTTTCAGTTATTTTCCCATGAATGTGAGGACAGAGTATCTGGCAGTTGGGCACTTGAGGATTATCGGTGTTCTTCTTGTTGATATTGATAAAAATTACTTAACCTTTTTATCAGCTTTATGCCGCAGCCATTGTTTCTGGTCAAATATTTGCTTCAGAAAAAGACAAAATAATTGTGAACTCAAGTGAGAAAATAGCTAGACGATTTGTTGTTGTTGTTGTTGCTCTGGTCGGTTGTTGGGGCAAGTGAAACACGTGATGCATGTTTCCCTGCGACTTTGTCTGGCTTTGTTTTTATAATTAGATAACATGCTCCATAAATGTGACCTCACTCTCTCTCTCTCTCTCTCTCTCTCTCTCTCTCTCTCTCTCTCTGTCTCTCTCTCCTCGGGCAGAGCGCTATCTGGTTGCCCTTGCTGGATGCTGCTGCAGTTGGATGCGTTAATTAAAATAAAAACACAGCTGCTTATCGCCTAGACCCGAGGAGTTGCCCACGTCAACCGTTTCAAGAGAGGGGGGAAATCTTGCTAGGGTGTGTGCGTGTGTGAGAGGAGAAAGGAAGGGAGAGAGAAGGAGAGCGAGAGAGAGAGAGAGAAAGTGCATAACTTTTTGGCTGGCAGCGATAACAACAAAAGTTGACTGCACTCGCTTTGTGGGCGACGAGCGGCGGCGGGACGGACAACTTATTTCGGAATTATGCGCCAGGACGCAACTTTGCTACAACAACAAGAGCAATCATCATGCAATGTGCAACTCGTGCGAGAGTCTGTCTGCAAATTTTTGCCGTTGTTGTCAACAACTTGTTCCTGCAGCTTTGGCAAAGTTTTGGAGCAGCCTGCGCTGCACGTCGTCCAACGACAAGTAAATCCTTCTATACACACACTGAGGCAAAGATGGAGATGGCGATGGCGATGGCGATGGCGATGACGACGGGGATAGAGACAGAGACACATGTGCACGCACAGATATATGCGATGTCTGCTGTTTAAGATAAACGAGATATATATTTATATATATATATATATATATGCATGGATGTATGTGTGACTGTGCAATCCCCACTTGCAGTTGCGTCTACATTATGCCACCGACAGCGCCAAGCAGACGCCGGCGGGCGGCGGCAGTTGAGCTGTTGGCCGAATGTCTGTAGGGTAGGCCAAGGGGTTGGCATTGCGGCTGGGGTTGGCGTTGAGTGGAGCCACTCCAGCTGCAGCTCTGCTATTTTACCGTCTCCGTTGGCTGATTGAATTGCCTGATTGCTCTGATTGCCGCCGCCAGACGTCCGCGTCTATCTACCTCATCATCAACATCATCGTTGAAATTAAATTAAGACACTTCAAGCCAGCCTGCCTGCCTGCCTGCCTGCCTAGGCATGCAGGTAGCGCTCGCGTCAAATGCCAGCGACGAGTCCTTCAATTACTCTGACTACATTATATTATGTACATTATTTTGTACATGTGCTGTCGATATATTATCGATTAATGGCCCTAAATGGTGCCCATGCCGCTAAACGTTGTTTGAGTAGGTATTGGTGACTTTTTTGTTGGTGTGAATGAGGTGGAAATTTACTGAGACGCCCTAAATGAGTATCGAAATATGTATCGATTAATATATCGATATCTACATATGCTTATCTATGATGTTTGATTGAATTATCAATTGATTGGGAGAAAAGTCTGTCTTTGCTCAGTATCGATATATGTCCTTCATAATACCTATCGATATACATATATATCGAAAAGAAGTTGTCTGTATAAAAGTACTTTAACTTACTAACCTTTTGATTGAATTTACAAATATGCATTATAAAGTGTTTTTATCGACTTATCGATAGACCATGGACTCACACTAATAACAAATTATCAGAGCGCAGCACGATCCTAATATCTAATCACTATGTAAACTAGATGTCCTATATCTCAACGACTTTATTGTCCAACAGCGTTCGACACATAAAAATGATCGATAAATATATATCGAAGATAATACCACATATATCCGCATGTGTATAAATATATGCCTGTTAAGCCCTTGAGTCTGCATTTGAACGGAATAATTTATTGTCTCTATAAATGTATTTACACTTGATGCTAATGTAGATAAGGCCATTACGTGCCACAGGGGCAACATGTTCAGCACTTTGTTGTACTTGATTACACACTTTCAATATTAAACGTTGTTCTTGTTGCTTCAGCTGCCCCAGTTTCCCGGGTCTTATCTGCGCCGCACTGCCAACGATAAATGTCCGAAATGGAATTTTCACAGCACGTGCATATATACATATATATATAGATACGTATAATAAAACGTATGGAGAGTGCTTTTAGAATATATATATTTTTTCGATAGCAGCTCGATAAAATGTCTGCATTTTGTCATAAATCGTTTTCGGTCGATAACATTTGGTTTCGCTTGTCAACAGCAGTTTCAGCAGGCGTTAAACGAAATTACTTTTTATTTTATGTATAATTTATTGCGTACGGAGTGCATTGCATGAGTGGATTTAATCGATTATCGACATATGTGTGGCAGTGTGATGTTATCGATAGGTTTTAATGTTGTTTTGCGCAGTTTATTGCTGAGCTTTGTTTATGGATGCCTTGTTGTTGAGCTGTTATCGACATTTTTATTTTTATAGTTATCGATTTGTATTTATCGATATGCGAAAATTGAATAGTGGTATCGATATGTTATCGAAATTATCAAGATCGATGGCTATTTCAATTTAAGCAACTGTACTCTGTTGCCACATCGATATGCTATCGATACATTATCGATAGTTTAGTTTATGCCCCAAGGCAGGCGCAAGTTCAGCTTCTGAGCTGAAAGCCCTTTCATATTTGTCCTCCATGCACTTCCGGAGTATCGAACTGTTGCTATCTCTTGCCAGACCTTGGTTTTGTTTTATTTTTTTTCCCACTTCCAACATTTTGCATCTTGCCAGAGGATGAAATAGCTTTCAATTTAAGCTGCACAAAACTTGCATTTTTTTTTGGCTTTTTCAAATTAACAACAGCAAGAGGAGGAGCAGGAGCAGGAGCAGGAGAAGGTGAAGAGAAACCGAAAATATCTCGAGATTTTATGGTAGCAGCTAGAAGCGAAATGTCAAGCGTTTGCCAGCAAGAGCTTCGCTTGTCTAACTGAGCTGTTGTTGGTACCGCCGCTGCCCCAGCTGCTAGGCGACACATATTTCGTTTGCTAACTGAAAATTGCAATGCAAAATGCAGCAACAATAACAATTTGGGTTAAAATGATTGTGGAACAGAAAGCGACAGCAGCGTGGCAGCCACTGGAGGCGGCACAAAAGAAAACTCAATGGAGCGGCAGAGGCGGCGACTGTGTGTGGCAGCAAAAGAGCAAGAGCAAAACAAAAAGACGAATTCAACAAAATGCAGTTGTTGTTGTTATTGTTATTGTTGTGCGTGTGTATTGCTCACTTCTTTTCTTTTTTGTTGTTGTTAGTCATCGACACTTGGCGCTTTGTGGCAGCAGCCGGCGGTGGCGATGGCAAGCGTCCAGTGATCGTTCACTGTGTGGCTTTGGATTTTGTGCCACTTTTCAGCTTTGCTGCATACGCTGAAACTGACCCTGGCCAGCGGGGCAGGGCTCTCTGCATGCAAAAAGCGGAAATAAGCCACTTGAGGCGACCTCAAAAAAACAGTAAAGGGGGAGGAGCATGCATGCATGCATGCATGTGTGTGTGTGTGTGAGTCTGAGTAATCGTGCGCGCCACTTGCCACAAGCGGCCACAAAAGTCGGCGACGTTAGCCAGCAAAAGCTAGCTGCAGCTTGCAGCTGCCACTGACTGCGGTCTCTCTCTCAGTGTGTGTGTGTGTGTGTGCAGCTCTCACTCTCTCAACTCTCAGGTAGAAGCAAAACGTCTGATTCTACTTGCCTGCACTTTTATTATATAAAATGAAATGTTTGAAATAATTCAACAGCAGCAGCAACTGCAGCTGTGTGTGTGTGTGTGCTGCTGCTGCTGCTGCAGCTCACACAAAGGTTAATACGTTGACGTTGGCCAAAACCTGATTTACTTGTTCTGCTGCTGCTGCTGCTGCTGCTGCGGCTCTCCTTTTGCTGTGCTGTGCTCTGCTGCCCTGGCGCTGCTGCCCAAGCGGCTCTGATTGCCTTTGTTTAAGCTCGCCTCGCTGCCTGCCTGCCTGCCTGCCTGCCTGACCTGCAACATAAATTTCAGCATTTATTTAAGCCTGACTGGCTTCTGCTCTCAGCTCCTTTTCTTCTCCTTTGCCACTGCCCACATGTTGCGCACATGCACAACTCAAGTGGTGTGTGTGTGTGTGTGTGTGTGTGTGTGTGGGTGGCTACTCAACGCCGTCCAGTGCAATTGACTTCAGAGCTACTTGGCCAGCTTCCTCGCCAAAGTAAACAATCAATATTTTTAGCCGATTTCGTTATAATTAACACTAAGAACAAACAGCAGTCAGCACATGCGGCACCCATCTGACCTGCTCTCTCACTCACACATGCCAGCTCCCTCTCCCGCCCTCTCTCTCTCACTCACTCTCTCTGACCATCTCTCGTTGCATTGCCCTGCTTGAACTATAAGATTTTCTAGCCATTTGCTGGTTCTTGGCTCGTTTTTTATGTGAATATACCCTGTAATAAAGCATAAGTGGGGTATATGCGTGTCATTGTATGGTAGTCGAGTCTCTAGCTGAAGCAGTCTCTCAAGCATTTACATAGGTTTTGCTGCACTCAATGCTAGCTAGGCTCATATATATAATAACAGTATATCTCTAGTCGTGCATGCCCCACAAGTTCTTATATTTTTTTTTGTATTTTGCCTGCATCGCTGTTCAATCAGTGGCTTTTAATAATTAATTTTGCTCAAATTGTTTATGAATTGCATTGGGAATATTTTTGGTTTTTGGCCAACGGCAAAAATTTTCTTTATAAATTTGGCAGAGGAAGTAAAGCTTGTGGCTGGCAGTGGGGGTAGCTTCGCCCCAATATTCAAATGAGAAAGTTGAGATGGCGGAAAATAAAGCAAATATTTAGGAAGAAAATTGAATTCCGCTATGGAATAAGAGATCATAAGAGATCTCTGAGATCGATCTACCTGCGATCTATCACCATCTCCTATATCAGGCTCTTCAGCTATTCCAAAATTCAAAAAAATTCATGCTTTATATTTAATTGAAACTCCCAATGTTAGCCAAGTGTGCATTGCACAACGTTTTACACAAATCATCATCATCAGCACTCAAATCCATCCAAATTTCAACTTTCAAGTTTCTGCAGGCAACAGACTACAACTAGACGCTTAGCTCTAGCTGTCTAGTACATAATGCTTTCGTAGCTGTTTCAATTGATTCATTTCAAACAACAACAACAACAACAATAAGAAGAAGAAGAAGAAGAAGAACTCTAAACAGATTCTATTTCTGTTTTGGGTTTGTTTACCCAGAAACAAAACATTGAAGAAATCTCGCCTAACTTTGCTGACGAAAACTTTTCGCTTTAAAATTTGTTTCTCTGCTTTAAAGTTGGTCGATAAAAAAAGACAAAATGTGGCAGGCGGGCGTTATAGACTGCTGACTACTCGCTTGCTGCTATATATTGGAGTTATAGTTAAAGTTATAGCTGGGAGATAAAGTTGTATCAGATTTGCTAGACGCTCAAGGAGAGGCGAACGTCGGGAAGGATAGACGGATGGATAGACATATAGGCGAATGCAAGGAAGGACGGGCGGATGGATGGATGAATGAATGAATGAATGAATGAATGAATGAATGAATTAATAAATGAATGAATGAATAAATGAAAGAATCAATGAATATACCGATGCATGGATGGATGGACGGACGAACAAGCAGACAGATGTACGGCCGGAGTGACAGACAGAAGAATATGCAGACTGACGGACATGCAGAAGGAGTATAATATCCAGGGAAAAATGTCGAGCATTACATGTACCGATGAAGCAAGAAGTATTCTAATGCTAGAAGTAACTCTCCCTATCTTGACTTCTCCTCTCTCCTCTCCTCCTCTCTCTCTTCAGCCATTTTGTTCCTTTCGGCTGCAATCAGAATTTAACTTATTCAAAGTCTGTTTAAGTACAGCTACTTTGCTCAACATATATATATTTTATATATTTTTTATTTATATATATATATATATATATATATATTTCTTGGTAGATTTTTGTAAATCAATATTGGCCAACGCTTGGCTCTAGCCAACCAGCTCAACCATCAGCTTTGGCTGCTGCTGCTGCTGGTGGTGCTTTTGGTTGGGTCAGCGAGCGAGCCAGCGAGCCAGCGGGGCAGCGGGGCAGTCGGTTGGTTGGCAAAGGCAGAGCCTAGCCAAGGAAAATAAATTGCTTTGCTCAATTAGCGGTTTTGCCCATGCAGCATTTCACTCTGCCAACGGCCACGTTTTGGCCATGGCCACAGCCAATTGCCAGCGTGTGGGTGGGTGGCTCGGTCTTGGCCCGGGCTTAGATTGGATAAGATGAATGTGGTGCAGGCAGCAAGTAAGTTATCCTCGTGCCTCGATTTGCATATGGCGGCAATTAATGTCACTGATGTTTGGTAATCTGAGTAGCGCGTCAATTGTGACAGTTAATCGAGCTGTAAATTGCCTGGGTGGGTTGGGTTGGGCTGGGCTGGGTAGAGGTGCAGCTGCAGCTGTTGCAGCGGTGCGGCGCTTGGTTCCGCTTGAGCGGCGGGAACAGAACTTAATTATAAAACATAAGCAGAATATGACAGCGTATAAGTTTAACAGCAGCCAACAAGAGAGAGAGAGAGAGGGGGAGGGAGACACGTTGGGGCAGGGAACAGTTGGTAGCAACAACAGCTGGGAGCATGTCAGTACAACTGGTTGTCTATCCGTCCGTCCGCCCGTCCGCCTGTCCGTCTGTCTGTCTGCCTGTCTGTGCATTGTTTCAATGTCACGTCGCATCACCCGCCGCCAGCAGCAGCAGCAGCAGCAGCCGGAAATGCAGTCGCAGTGTTGCAAGTTGCATGTTTGAGCTCTCAAGTGAGTTTGAGCTCTCAAGTGCTGCCACTTTCGTGTGGGTGTCTCGCTGTGCGACGGCTCCGCAGCGCTACTCAGACACGGACGATGAAGTTGATGTCGACGACGACGACGACGACGACTGCTGCTGCTGTCTCTGGGAAAATGCGCTAATTATGTTGCCAGCTGCTGGCAACTTCTGCTGCTGCTTTCATTGTTGCGACCTTGTTTTGTGTGCAACAACAACAGCAACAACAGCAACAGCAACAGCAATTTGTTGAATCTGGAGTGCACGAAACAGGAAGAACTACACTCATAAGTAGCTGCTTTTCTGCACAGCAAGGATAACAAATGATGATGAAAGTCACAATTTGTGCGAAGAGCAGCGAGCAGCAGCGGCAACGCGTGAACCAGATTCCCCAGACCAATTTCACAGTAACTTCTGAATGGACTCGCAGCTCGCAGTTGGTCGAGACAATCTAAAGATTATTTCAATTACAAATTCATTTGGGTTGAGCTAGGTTGTACTAGGCCCCAAACAAATTAGTTTGAAACAAAAAAAAAAACAAAAAACCAAACACAAATTAGTAAGTTCTTAGGAAAACAACAGCAGCAACAACATGAAGAACAGCAGTGACTTAGCATCAAATGAACAATAAAACGTCAAGCCCTATAAACTGGGTCTGTAAACAATGGCAATGGCTGGGGGCTGGGGGGCTAGGGGGCTAAAGAGCAACAACAAAAGGTCATTAAAGCTGCTACATACGTACGTATATGTAGCATATAAATTCTGAGAAGATTTAACACAACAACTTGGCTTTAGCTAAGCAACTTCAACTTCAGCTACAAATGCGAAAGAGTTGAGAAAACAGAACCATAGCGATGAGAAGCTAGCGCGCTGGCACCCGACTCGGCCAACTGCATGTTGCTCATATATGGTATGTCGCATAGAAGAACAACGATAGCAACAACTTCTGGGAAGGAACTACATAAATAAAGCAAATGTGACAGCAAAGCTGAAAAAAAGAGAGAGAGAGAGAGAGAGAGACGGACATGAAGAACAACCAAAGCGCATCGCCAACGGGCAGACAGCCAATCCTTATTCCACACACAATTGTTGAGAAACGCATTAAAATCAGAGCACAAACCAAAGCGAGCATCGAATTTGTTTGCTCAAATCCATTCAACCTGTCGTAAAGTGGAAATATTGAAATAGAGACAGAGAGAGAGAGAGAGAACAGCGATCTGAGTGAAGGCGACCAGCAGCTGGCACTAAATCGACTGCTAAACACATTTGTATACATTAGCAGAGATACAATAATGCTGTTAAAAGCATAACATTGCCTTTCTATGCGATTCTCAGCTTGTATGTGTTTGTCAATTGATTAGGAATAGGTTTGGTAATGATTGGATAAACAGAGCAAGAGAGAGAGAGAGAGAGAGAGAGAGAGAGCAGAAGAAAAGATAAAGCAGATGAAGAGTGAGGATAGAGGGGAGAGAGTGTACAGAGAGGAGAAGAGAAATACTGTATATAGAGTGAGTATGGAGAGAAAGAGAGTATCTAAAAGAGCATAGGGATAGGTAGCGAACGGAAGAGAGAGAGAGAGAGAGATACAGAGTATCTAATGGAAGAGAATGAGAGAGTATGGATAGAGAAAGTATCTAATGGCAGAAAAAGAGATAGTATGGGGAGAGAACATGGAGAGAAAAAAGTACTCAGAGAAGCGCAGAGAGACAAGCTGAGAGAATGACAGAGACAGAGGACAGAATACAGGAAAAAGAGGGCAAGTAGAAAGAGTTTTAGAGAGAATGTAAAAGAGAGAGAGAGAGAGAGAGAGAGAGAGAGAAAGAGAGAGAGAGAGATTTAGAGAGTATGCAAAGAGAGAAAGAGAGAGAGATTTAGAGAGTATGCAAAGAGAGAAAGAGAGAGAGAGAGAGAGATTTAGAGAGTATGAAGTATGGATAAAAATAGAGTATGAATACAGAGAACTAAGAAAGAAAATGAAGAGAAAAGAAGTGAAAGGAGAGAATGTGGAGGAAATGACTCAGAGAATGGCCAGCGATGACCAGAAAGAGAGAGAGAGAGTAATTTCACACAAGACTTATCGAATGGGCTTAGACACAACCCGATGAGCAAATTCCCGCAAAGATGCGTCACTATTTTGACACGCTGCTGGCAGATGAAAAGTTTTAAGACCCGATTAGCATCGTCGTTCAGCTTGATTCAGGCTAAGCACAGGCAGCGCTGTCAACGCTTGAGTCACACACAGAGAAAGAGAGAGAGGGAGAGAAGAGAGTGTTAAAAATTCGCTGATTCAACTGGATTTCTGGCCATAATCCGGGCTATCAATTTGTCAGGCAGTGTGTATGAAGGCTAATTCGAGTAATCGGCGAATGCATAAAGATTTTATAGTGGAATTACCACGGGATCGAGTTGTGTGTTCGTTCATAAATCTTGGCGATTTATTTAAGAGCTTTGCGTTCTCATATGCAGGTGCATGATATCTGTGCTGCTGTTGTAGCTCAGGGTAAGCGTGAGAGCCGACTAATAAATGCTCATTACGGGCGCCAGATGATGAGCACGATAATGAAGACGTTGCCGGCCATGGCCAGAGCGTAACAAAGGCAAAAATTGCATGCAATTGCGTGCCATGGAGCGGCAACAGGAGCAACAACAGCTGTGTAAGCTGAGAACCCCAATCATAAGCTGGCTGAAAAGAGAAAACCGGTTAGTAGCTCTGGGTCGATATGCATATTATGGCTAAATATGGAATTTGAGGTGCAAAGCAAACCCAAACAGAGAGCCAGAGATGCTGGCCAAAAGGAAAGCTCAAGATTCAGCTGTGGACGTTAAATCAAAAGTAAATAAAAGACAAAAATGACAGAGAGAGAGAGAGAGAGAGACAGAGAGAGAGAGAGAAGAGAAGCAATAGCATTTACCTGGCATGGCCAGTGTCATGAATGGTTGCCATCGCTGCCGCCTTCGTCCGTGATTGTCGTCCTCGACGCGCTGTCTTGATTTTAAATTGTTTTTTATTAATTCAATAAAAGCATGAGTCAAGCACAGCCCATGAAATGGCCAGGGGCGAAGTGACAGACGACGGCGACATAGAAGCAGCACAAATTTTAGTCATTTAGCCATAGTTAAGCTAGCCAACAGACACACACACACACACACACACATACGTAGCTGTGGAATGGCAACTAAGTGATTTGCAGCCAACTCGACTAGCAGATACACTAGCTATTTCAAATATGGAAGGGTTACTCTTAGGGTAACCTCGTCTTAGCCCGAGAGTCGCATCAGATTGTAACTCGGTTGAAATTGTCAAGTTTCCTGTTGCCATATCGCTCTTCTATGCGCTTCTCATGCCACTTTCGTGCTGTTCTTTTTTTTTATCCTGCTTTCATATATTTGTATTTAACTTTTATGCTTCTAAGCGCATTTGCAGCCATAACTCAAGTAATTGTTGCCGTTGCGTCGCAAGTTGGCAGCAAGGCCGAGAGGCAAAGGCGAGGCGACGCCAAGCGAGGCGAGGCGAGGCGTGGGCGGCACGCCGTTTAGTTTGTGTGTTTCCTTTTTGGCCAAGTGGCAAAAATTTCAAATGGCATTTTAATAGTTTGGCTTATGCCAACAGTTGTTGGTCGTGCTGTGCTGCGCTGTGCTGTGGACTTCGGCCTAGTTGGGTCAGGCCATGTCCTTGCCGTTCCACTTCACTTCATTTGTCACAAAATATTTACATACGTATATACAAGAGGTATATGCCATGCACTGTATACTCTAGGCCGTTGCCGTTCCCTCCCTCTTCGTCTCGAGCACAAATTGGAATTCAGCGGCTATAATGCAAATCTATTGGGACATTGTAAAGCCATCAATTTGCGCTTGATTTGATTTTTCGATTTGTTTTCCATCTCAGCATTCGCCTTTGATATACGCCATTTGCTTTCCACTTTCAAGTCCATTTTCCTTCGCGTTGATCAAAGCAACTAAATTAAACTAGCCAATCAAACGATGATCGATTGATTCAACTGCGTTCGGCCACTGATTAAATGTAGACGGATTAATTATATTTATGACTAAACTATTTATGTAAAGAACCTATCGTTGAAATGGGACTTTGAGGATAATCAAGTAATGAGCGAACGCTGTTTAAGTCGAGAACATAGCAGTGGCGAGGTGTCTATGGCATATATCAAGGATTTTATGTTGTGTTTAATACCTATTCATGAAGTGAGACGGGTATATTGGCTTTGTGCTTTCGACTGTTCGTTCGTCCTTATGAGTTTGTGTTGAGCTCGTTGATTGGTTCATGGCATATTCAACAGTTGTGCAGCAGCTCCGTAATGTTACTGTAAAGGTGCACCAGAGCTCTTCCTGACTGCTTGGCCATCACCAAATATTCAATTTCTTCTCAAACCCAGAACGAGTATTAGGCAGTCAGTAGTGCCTGGTAACAAGGGTCTTACTTGTTTTTAGATCGTGCTGTCATTAGCTTGAATTATATATTGATACAGCCACAGAGCTGCGTAGAGTGCAGCCCGAAACAGAAAATCTGGAAAATGTGAAAACGTGAAAATCTGCGACTAAGCCAAACCATATTAAGAGCCTTCAGAGCTGTCGAGGTAGCGAGGGGGCAGGAAGAATGCGGCACGGCAGAGGATGCGGTTCGATGGGGAGACAATGGTGGCGAGGAGCACGGTTTGAGATGTGATAAGTGCAATTTCTCACGTGGCACCAAAGAGCGCAAGGATTAAGCGACGGACGAGCGACAGCCCAGAAATTTATGAGACGTGAGCAGCAGTAGCAGCAGCAGCAGCAGCAGCAGCTAAAGAATGGAATTGAAAATGAGTTTTTGGGGTTGGGCTGGGCTTGGGCGGGGGCAAGCGAGAGCGGTGCATATGAAACGTGGCAGTTCGCCGTGACAAACGGCAATGGTGACAGTGTCAGCTGTGCGGACGTTCGTTCAGTCTTTTCGGAAAATGCCGTTCGAAATGGAAATGGGATCGGTGTATGCGTTGAGCGCAGACGGGGCGCGGGTCGGACCAGCAGGCGAGGGGATGCAATTGCTACTTGAGTGGAAGTTGCCAACAGGCTGACGTCGACGCTGCTTTACATTATCTCTCTCTCTCTCTCTCTCTCTCTCTCTGTGGACTATGTTGCTCTCTCAGCATATTTGACTGCATTGTTGCACCACAAATTGTGTTATTTTAAGGCGTCACATGTGGTTACTGTCGCCGGGTCTCACGTATAAATAATGCGCTTATCGACTCTTGACTGTAATTACCCGAAAGAAAGGAAGAAAGAAAAAAAAATAGAATAACAGTCTAGCATGTCTAGCTTGCCAATGGGGTGGCTTAGCTCCATTGCTATTTTTAAGCGAGTTTAATGAGCTCATTAATATGCAAATGCCGAGCTGCATAGGGGCGTGACCCCAGCTCCCGCAACAGACGTACGCTAATCACCCGCTCTGCCGTCTACCTCTCCCTCTCGCTGACTGTCTGTAGAGCTGCAGCAGCAATTCAAACAATCAATCACACACACACACACACACACACACAGATACTCTCAGCCACAAAAGCTAATCAAATGCGCATTGTAAGTTCCCCTTCAGAGAGAAGAAAAGTCTTAAAGGTTGTTTCCGTCTCTGTGGCGCAAGCATCGACTGCAAGCGCAAACCAAATCAAATGACCACTAAAAAAATCATGTCTCGAGTAGAGAGCTATGCACACTCTCTCTCTCTCTCTCTCTCTCTCTTTCTCTCTCCCTCTGTAAAAGTGTTAAATTTGATTGATGCGTTGCAAAGCTGCTGGCAGACACACTGAAAATTAGTTAGGCCACAGTGTGCGAGTGGTGCTGCGGGTGGTGCTGCTGCGGCCGCTGGGTTCTGTTGCCGTTGCCTGTGCCGTTGTGGCGGCTGCGGTTTGCTTTTGCCCTGACACCAGGAGTCAAAATGATTGACAACTCGTGGCCAACATGCTCATACCAAGCCAATCCAATCTACAAGATGATTATTAAATGAATATATAAGTGGATTACTTTTTACTCGACGCGACTGCTCGAGGCGTCGTCACGCCAAGGAGTTTTCTGCTCCAGGAAAATTACATTTGTTTTCCCAGAGATTGAATGAAGTCAGCTCGCCCAGCGAAACTGCTAGAAAAGGCCAGAAGCAGCCACAAATGGCTAGAGCCATGCAAGTAATCATCTTATAGGCAAATGCTTATTGGATCTTGACGGCTGTGAAGTCAGTCAACGCGATGAGCAATGCATGAAGAAAGCATTTCCGGCTAGCTTAAGCGCTCGTTTCTGGCTTGAGTTAACCAATTCAGACTACTTTTTAGTGGGAGTTTCCTTATGCCAAGCGAAGACTCAGACTCTTGAGGCCTCTTGTGTTGGAAAGTGCCAGAAAATAAGTTCATATAGCCATCAGCTCCTGCCTATATTATTTTATGGACTATGGAATGAGTTCTAATGCATAAAATGAACAAATTTCATAAGCTGAACACCTGAAGACTACCCTATAGTATATAGAAATCTATATATGTTTCTAAACATATAAGAACTCCTTCAGCTAGACTTGAGTCCCTTATAATTGGCTAATTTATATGATTCCATGTGAAAGACAATTTCCAGTCGCTTCGCTGCGTCCACTAAGACAACCATAACGAGCCTGTCCTTTCAACAGCCCCAAAACTCGCTCCCACTCAGCAGCAGCTTCAGCAACAGCTATGTGGAGTGACAACTTGAGGTTGCAAGTGAGAAGCGAGAAGCACCTCGAGAACTCCCTGCAAGCTCTCAGCCTAACACCTACATAATTATGACAGCCGAAGCAAAGTTCGCAAACAGACGCTCGCTGGTTAGCCTCAGCTCATCAGGTCACATTATATTAGCGGTCGAGTGCATCTATATAACTGGTGTGTGCATATAATTGGCTCATCCAGGCCTGCTCAACATGTGTGCGTGCGTGCGTGCGAGTTGCCTTTGAAGTTGTGGCAACTGTGACAAACTGCAGCCAACTGCAACAATGTGTATTTAATGTCCAAAACGTTCCCATTGCCCAAAAACCACTTTAAAGCGAAGCAGAAAAACGAAGCAGCAGCAGGCAAGAGAATAGAAAGACGAAGAGTAGATACACTTACAGAGATGGCATAGAGAACCAAGACTTTATTTTATATTTATATATGTTGTAGCATATAGCATCAGGCTGATTCAGTCTGCTGCTGACAAACTCGACAAACTGCTCAAGTAGGATATATGAAATTGAATACGTCTCGCATTACAGTGCAGCTGCCACACACATGTGTTTGCCTGTGTGTGTGTGTTTTATCATTAACATCAGATGCCGACGACTACTGCCGCAAGGAAGTTGCAGCAGTCTTGCCCCACTTGAGCCTGTGGCTTGAAATTTTGTGCCACTCGTAAGTGGCAATGCAGATAAAACTGGCGTCGTTTACATTAAACAAACAAATTTCAACAAAAGCTCAGCGGGACGACAATCGAGTGTGTGTGTGTGTGTCTGTGTGTGTGTGTGTGTGTGTGTCTGTGTGCGGGTGTTTTCAAAATGCCCGACATAGTTTCCTGTGAACAAGTCCTTGTGTCACTTGTCTCTCTGTGTGAGAGTGTGTGTGGGTGTCTGCCTGCCTGCTAAAGTGCTGTAAATTGAGCGCATCACCAAAAATAGCAACATATTTTGCATATAAAGAGACTCGGCAACAACAACAACAACAACAACAACATATGCCTGCAGCAGGCGCATATCAAATGTCTGACAGAGGCGGTTGGAGGAGGGAAGCCATTGAAAGCGTGTGTGGCCGCTGCGCATGCGCAAACCGCAAACCTAAAGCGCTGCTGCTTAGAATAGAGAGAGAGAGAGAGAGAGAGGGGAGGGGAGGGAGGGGAGGGGAGGGGAGGGAGGCCTGGTCGGCGTAGTTGAATGCGAAGGATTGCGGCGTTGGGGTTGCTGTAGCTGCAACAATTGTGAACCACAGCAGGCAGGCAGCAGTGAGCGTAGCGAGCGTTTGTCAAGAGCGTGCCGGACACATTGGCAATTTAACGCCTGCTTGGCTGGTGTGTGTGTGTGGGGGCAGGTGGCAAACTGTGCGCCACTGACAGCTGAGTGCTTGCCATCTTCATGGCAACGAGGACCATTCCGTTGACCAGCATTGTCGACGGCCTTTGAGTCGCCCTCTTGTCAGGCGTAACCAAACCACAGGCTAGAATTATATATACCCAATCACAATTGCAAGCGGCAACTGGGCCTCGGCTAATCAGCGAGCCGTAAAGCCGCCTACATAGACACTTTCAACTTTTCCCAATCGTGCAAAGTAAAACAACAACAACAACAAAAAAAACATGTGTTGGCCATATGCCTCGTTTTCTTTATTTTGTTTTGGCCAAATGCGATTTGCAGCGCTGCTAATTGTTAATTGCCACAGTGTTGCCAGCAGTTGCATTTTTTTTTCTCATCAGCTTGCAACATGGCCATAAAAATATGTAAATAGAATTGATATGCCCTGTAGCTTGTAACAAACAGATGGCGCCACGGATGGAGAGGAGAGATGTTGAGGAAGAGAGAGAGAGAGAATATGTCAGATATGTATGTGAGTTGAGATGTTATCTTGATTCCCCACATAATCTCTATACAAAGACTTAAAGGAAAATCTTAATGGAAGAGAGATAAGAAGATATAAAATGTGGTAAACTCGACTTAGGTATCTCATAGACAATCACATCCAACTGAAATCAATCTCAATTCAGCTGAACTCTGCTCTGCTGACTGCTTTGGGTATCAGTTAGGGTATCTGCCCGTCGAGCGTTGCCCACTCGTATAGATTTAATCGTTCTCATTTCAGCTGAACTATGTTCATGTGCAAAGTGCGAGTGGGGAAATCGTTTGAAAACGCTAAACTATTTATAGCACGAATATGATAGACACGACGATTCAAGCAGGATGCAAAAAGCGAACTGAATTTCTAAGATCTTTCAACTGAAGCTTGGACACAGTGAATAATTTATAAAGTGTTGTTGCTTGCTCGAGTTGAATGAAATGCTACAGTTGCAGTTACAGAAACTTTTGCTACTTATGGCTCTCTATTTTATTTGTCGACAAAAAGATACTTTTGTAACGTTCAGATACTTTTGTATGTGACGGATACTGTTGTATCTTTAATATACTTGTGTTGCCACTAGCTGCTTACAGCTACTTAGGGATCTTTGAGATGCTCTTGTATATTACAGATACTTTGGCAAGCTTTAGTCTAGTATCTGACAGATACATAGATGTGTTCAGCTTAAAGTTACTGTTGCATCTCATCGGCTCTTTTCTGCCCTTCAGATACTTGTGTATCCCATAGATACTTTTGCATCACATCACCTGCCCTCAACCATTCGAATCATTTGGCAATTTGTATTCTGTACACATAAGAAGATCAACAGATACTTCCGCTATAATAGGCTATTCAAATATATATTTCTAATTTTGATTTCAATCAATTTGTGTTCGCGCCCAAACAGTTGTCAGCAGTTGCATAACTAAGCAATTTCTGGCTGACAACATTTTCGGTATTTTAATTTTGAACTCTTCGGGCTTTGAGCACATCAAAGGCTGCACTTTCTATGCGTTTTTCGGGGCTACAAATAAACAAATTATTTACGTGGTTTTCAATAAACGTGGCGCAGCAAAGGGCGCTCGTTGTTACTTTGTGTCTGTGTCCCGCTCACAAAATATTGTGAAATACATACATACATACATATATATGAATGTTTTGCGTACAAAATGAATTTATAATCCCTTGAAAAATGGGTCAGGCCAACCAGCAAAAATATTTGCAAAAGCTGAACGCAGAACCAGAGCCAGCGCCAGCACCAGCACCAGCTCTTCGCTTTCGGTTAGACTTTCCTGTTTATTGTTGCTGTTGCCCGTTGTCACTTGGATTTATTGGATTTATTGCGCTACGGCCCAACTTACAGCCCCCAATTTGTGTGTTTGTTTTGTTTTGTTTTTGTGTGTGTGTTGGTTTTTTTTTATATTCTTTTATCGGTTTGCTGATAAGGAATTACCGTAGAACTATCCCGGTCTGTATCGAATAAATAAAATTAAAATATTTATACGTTTATTTTGGTCTGGTTGTCGAAATAATAAAATAATATGAGAGCAACTTTTTATTTATTGAAAAGCAATTTTGTATTTCAATAGACTTATTGCATTTTGAACAAGTTTTCTTGTGTTTATGGGAGTGCAGAGAGAATAGAGAACATAGAAGTGGGGACAGGGAGTGCACGACTGGGAAATACCGTGAAGAATGTGTTATTTTGGATATATGGGATGTTGAGGTAGGTAGGGAATGCAGGACTTGAGCTTATGGCAAACTGAGAGAAAGTAGTTGAGACTGAAGCTCCAATTGATAACAATTTGATTTCAATCGAAAAACTAGAGCTGAACTTAGGCAACGACTCGTTGACTATTGATCTAGTTCGAGCTTATATACATATATTTACTCTGCCTATATTACATTATACTCAGCCACCAAGCCAACGTACCCGTTTAGATAGTTTCATATCCAAATAGAAATTTCTGTGTGAAATTGAAGTTGTTGTGATAGTTGTCGCAAAATGCACACACCCAAAATAAAACATAATAAACAATATATGAAATGTGGCAAAATGTGACATATTTCTATTTTACATTCTGTTACGAGTTTTTCCTCTTCTTCTTTTTTTTGTAATCAAATAATTGCAAATTCAGTTAAGCAAAGCGAGTTTAAGCATTTATGCCATTCAATATTAAATTAGTATTTTTTGTTGCTATGAATAGAAATTGCCATTGATGGGCGTATGAAAAAGTGTGTTTAATACGAAATATAGAAACTATGCTGAATCAATATGTTAGAATATTTTGTGTGAATGGTATTTAATGACTTCAACTCAGTTTGGAACGGAGCTGTGAACTCGTATAGTCAGGCTTTGGCTAGGAATTCGTTTAGCAAAGTTAACTTCAGGCTGTGTCGGGGTCTTGAAGGCAGTTAGGCAGCCATTGATAATGGAAAAGTGGAGAGCATGGCAGTATGACTTGACTTGAAATAGCTCCGTATACCATATGTAGCTTAACTTGATCAGTATGTTTACCGCTATTCGTATCCATAACATTATTATCGATAAGTTTTCCTTAAAAATTATCAAATAAAAGTCACACTGAGATACAGAACCTTTTCAAGTCTTTGATTTCGCTATTTATTTGCATCATTTAATCACTCAGCGAATTGCCTCTGAATGCCGAAAGAAAAAAGCAAAGGAAACTAATTGAAAACAATTTGAAATGCTAGACATGAATAGCAGCGAGTCCGAGTTGGCCTTATTGTTTCACAGCAACAAATAACTGGAATGACTAACTGAAATACGTTCGGCGGGCGAGTCCTTGAACATGACCAGTGCATTGTCAAGGTCGAGCGTTGCTTTTTAACGAGCACGCGCCGGGGGAACTTGTTTGCATTGACAGCTTGGAACAAAATGCTCATCATCAACAACTACTCTTTTATTGCAGATGGCATTCCGCAACAACAACAACAACAACAACAACAACAACAGCAGCAGCAGCAACAGCAGCAGCAGCAACAACAACATCAACAACCAGCCCCACCGACAGGAGGACAATCGCAATCGCAACAACAGCAACAGGCGCCACGTTTCACAACGCATCCATCGTCATCGGGATCCATTGTTAGCGAGGGACGGACCAAGATTTTACAATGTCATGCGCTGGGTAAGTTGAAGCCAACAATAAGTTAAGTTCACAGCGTAAGCCGGCTTGCGTCTAAACATTACACTTGTCCCTCAAAGCGTCTGCCAGTGCAGCAGCTTAAGGACCTGCAGGAAGTTGAACGCGTTCGCCCCGCTGGGCATTGTGGCAAGTGGCATGTAAAATAAAACCCTAAACGGAAAGCACAAACTCAAACTCAAACTCAAACTTAAAAATGAAAATGAAAACGAAAGCGAAAACGAAAGCGCACACACACACACACACACACAGATCTTTTTTCCAGCACTTTTTCGCCTTTTGCTTTTGAAAGATAATGAAGTAGAAAAACAATAACTTTTATGAGGTTTCCAGCGTTTTGGGAAGCCCTCGAGAGGGCGAGCGAGAGGCAGAGAGAGAGAGAGAGAGAGCGTGCCATAATCCTTTGAGCCGTTTTGTTTAGGGACTAACTCCCCCATAACGGGCGCTGGGTCACTTTAGGGCGTGCCCAAGCACATACACACGAATACAGGTGTTGTTCGACTCTGGGCTAAGCCTGCTGCGTCTGACATTTCCAAGTATCGGTTACGTATTGTAACGTGGCAAAAATGTTATGAGCTCGGACTTTGGGACAGCTCCTTTCGGCCAGGCTCTGGCCCCTTGTCCTTGTCAGCAGCCGTTGCTGTTGGTTGTTTGTTTGCTTATGCCAGAGCGCCGTAAGGGCCCTCAAGACAATTTCAGACCCACATGGACACACTGTGTGTGCGTGTGTGTGTGTGTGTGACATTAACTTGGCGCCTTATAGCCTGAGGATACGCACAATTAGCCGTGAAATATTTAAAACTTTATACATATTGGTCCATTGATAAGTCAAAGGGATATAGATACCTAAGCCATAGTGACTAGTCATGTGTGTCCTTGCCTCAGCCCTTAAATGCTTAAAGTCTGTTGATCCTTAAACAAAATTTTTCACGTGCATTTATCAATGCAGCCACCAGATACTTTCGTTGCTCAAGCAACCTTACGATTTCATTTACCTTTTGTCTGATTCAGCTTCTGCAATTCAATCGTTTGCAACTCCAAAAACATTGATTTGTATTTTGTAGCTTGGGAAAGTGCTTTAAATGAATCGAGTTGGATAGTTAGGCATCTTATGGTTTGTAGTATTTGAAAGGAGAAAGTAATTGGCTAATGCTGTTAAGGATTTGTATTGTATGCGGATGTTAGCCAATGCTAAAGGAAACTATGTTAAGTAGCTGTTAATGTGGAATAGCCAAATGCTGTTAGGGATTCAAACTATGTTGACTGCCTGTTAAGCTATGTTAAGGGAAAAGATGTTAACTGAATATTAAACTGAGTTCCTCTTAGAGTCAGTTTGATCACGTTCAGTTGCAGAGATAGCTGTCGATACTATCGTATAGTTATCTGTATCTATACTCTACACACACACACACACAGACACCCATAAAAGTATGCTATAGATATTTTGCCCCACTTGACAGAGATATGCACACACACTCACAGGGTATGTGCCATGAGGAGCGCCTGCACTTTGCGTAAGCTGGCAAAATGGCCAAAAGCAAAAATGTGGCTAACGCCAGCGAGGCAAAACATGCCAAACGACAAGAAGGAAAAAAGGCAGAGCAGAAGAAGAAAAAACAGCGGGATAAACAAAACATGCAAATCTTTTTAGCTGCTCTTTGCGCCGTTGTCCTTGGTGTGGCAAGTGTCGCTGCATGTTGCAACAAGCAGTGCCACTGGCGGCGGCGGCGACGGCGCTTTACGCACTCTGCAGTCACTTTGCCGCTTCCAATTGTCAGCGCACAGATGACACAGTCACACACACACATACAGACCTCTATGTGTGTGTGTGTGTGCATAGGCATTGCAGCTACTTCAGGCTGTTGCTAAACTAACTTCAGTTCATTTTTATTTGCTAGAAATGTGGCTAGCATCGGAAAAATGTAAAATATTGAAATGCATTTGCAAAGCAGAGTGGAGAGAGTAGAGAGAGAGAGAGAGAGAGAGGGTATAGGAATGCCAGACTTTGACATACCCTACACTCTTGAAATATATTTGCTTTTTTTATAAGGAAATATGATGGCAGCTGAGGATTTGTGTATGCCCTAAGTACATTGAAAATCGGAAGGAGGGCATATTAGTTATGTGAAAAGGTATGTAACAGGCAGACGAAGGCGTGATAGAAGCAATATATATATATGTTGTTCAGGAAATCTAAGTGGATATGTGTGTATAAATGAAGTATGTGATTATATATACATATATCTGTAGTCTATGCTTTCTATATATAGCATACATCTGCAAGCAGAGTATCTGCCAGTCGAGCACTTCCCTCTCGCGCACTCAGCCTGCTTAAGCTCCTCAGAAGTGCTTAAGCTATGCTATTTGTAGCTTTGTCATTGCCCTGGGCAGGGCTCAGGGTATCTTCAAGTCTGGCACGCCCCTCGACTCGACCGCACACGGCCTTGTGTCTTTATTAAGCTTCTCAGAACTGGTTAAGCTATGCGCTTTGCTTTCAATTCAAATTCATATTCATTTTTGCTTCAGTTGCTTCAATTTATTTATTTAAAAGAGTTCAATGAGGAGCAGAGAGGTGGAGAACTACAGCGGAAGTTCTGTATAAATAAAATCGAATAGTATTTAAGATCAAGTTTGGTGGCCCAGCCCCACAAACTCAACCTTTCGACAGGCTAAAAAGTGTAAATTTTTGTAGCATACTTTGAGGAGTCTTTAAGAAACTTTCAACGAGAAGGCAAATGCTTTATCTAAATGAATGTGCTGAGATTTTTGGGGCATTAAAAACAATGGGTTGTTCGTTGTAGTTGTTGTTGTTGCATTGTGACGCCATCTGGCGTTATGTAGCGATAAACTGCGGTTTAGCAGATTTGGTAAGCAGGTAAGAAAGAAAACTGTTAATCACGATTATAAATGACAAGTTTTCTGCGAGCGGCGGGACGATGGGGTTGGGAGAGCGTAGTACAAATGCAACTAATATGTGTGGCAAGTGCTGGAAGTGCTTGCCGTTGGCTGTGCTCGTACTTTAGGGTGTCATAAGCATAAAGCTGGCGAAATGTGTGTTGAATTGTTTTCGAGCCAACAAAATGAAGCTAGAAGACGTTGAATGCATGTGAACTGAGCGCGATGTGCAACACGCTGCATGCCTGCTGCTGGCTGCTGCTGGCTGCTGGCTGCCTTGCCACGTCTTAAATGCGGCGCATTCACTTGCAACAAAGACACTTTTATGGCTACAAAGCCGTTGCCGAGTGCCACTATATATGTATACCTTAGCCGAGCTGAAGCTATATAGCAGCAGCCAAGGAGCCCAAGCGCCAAACAACAGCATCCAGCAACTGCATCCAGAGGCGAACGTGCTGAGAACCTGCGTGGCATACGCCCACTTTTGGACTCCCTTTCTACGCCCATTCTGCTGCTCTTAGTGCTCCTCATCTTGAGCATCAACACGCAAAGCAGCCGAACAAGAAAGAAAAATACAGCGCGAAGCATTACCAAAGCGAAGGAACAAAAAAATACTGAAAAAATTTGTATTGCATTGTTTTTTTTTGTGTGTGTGTTTTGCTGCTATTTGTTGTTGTTTTTCTTTTTTGCTTTTGTTTTTAAGTCTTCCTTTAGTTGTTGTTTTTTATTGTTTTTTGGCTGTAACAATGCGGCTTCACGTTTTTTCTGCTGCCTGTTGTTTTTTGCCGTTATTCCCGTTGTTTTCGTGCTGTTATTTAAGGCCTGTATTGTTACTGTCAAGCGCACAGGACATGTGTGGGAGAGAGAGAGAGAGAGAGCGGGAGAAAACTAAAGAGAACTTTAAACTGCAACCGACTGCAGCATACCCTGGCATATGAGAGAGGGCTTGGGGGGTGTTTATGACTGCGACTTGATCTTCTTTGAGGATCATCGGTTCTGTGGAAGCGCTCGGCTCTCTGAAAAGCACATGAAACAAGTCTGAAGGCAGCACAGACTGCTTGATACTCGCTCATAAGGTAACAGCATATCAGTTGGCTCAAAGATCGTGGGTTTTCCTACTTTACTTTGTTAATCAGAGATCTATTCGTGTAGGAGATCAACAAGCTTAGCTCTAAAACTGGGAAAGAGAAAAATAATATCAGCTGATTACTTTTGACCCAACCTTCACAAGTTCTGCCGCCACACATTGGCCAACATTTAGAATTTGTAGCTGAAATATTTTCAAATTTCATTTTGACACCCAGCTGCCACGCCTCCAATAAAGCAACCTATACATACATACAGCAAGCAATATACTCTCTACTCACTGCTGCTCCGCTGCCCCGCGCATACAAAAATGTAAGAAACTATTCGTAAATAATTTTTATGGGTATGCCTAGGGCTGGCTGGAGGGAGTCGCAGGTGGAAAGGAAACTAGAAAAAGGCCCAAAACTATTTATGTGGTTAATGTGAAATTTGTGTTGTTGCCTAATGGATTGTTTGATTGCAAGTTTCAGATAAGCGAGGGCAGAGCAGAGCATATTAAGCAGATTAAAGCGAAGAAATGTCGAAGGGAATATTTATATAAAAATATATATTTCTCTCTAATTAATAGATTAAATTGTAATTGACTTTGAGCTTTGAGCAGGATAGAGGTCAGATATATATTTGGCCTATTACTAATGAATAAATTAAGAAGGTTTTGGCCAGCATACGAGCTGTGAGCAGGTGGGCAGAGTGTGTTGAGCTCTGAGAAAATTGAGGAATTATTTTTAAAGAAATTTTTAAAAATTTTATCTCAGAAGAAAATAGGCTTTAGGATAGATAGATTTTAATTGAATCGAAAATGCTTTTCTCTTTGCTTGGCCTTTACGCCAGGTATGCCCAAGCGCACAGGTGACACACTTACAGCGTGAGATATGACTGGCCGTCCGTCCGTCTGGCTGCTGACCAACTGTTGTGGCTGCCAGGGCAGGCAGCGGGCTAGATAAGAGAATAAGAGCATAAAGCGAAGATGCGCGAATGCGAAAACAATGGCAATGCATAAAAGTGAAAAGTGAAAAGTGTTGCCAAAAGTGTGAGAAAACAACTGCAGCGTGATGAGCAAAACAAAGTAAAGTAAAGTAAAGCAAAGCAGACTAAAGTAGAGTAAAGTAGAGTGGAGTAGAGTGGAGTGAAGTAAAGCAGCGTAAAGCGAAGCGAAGCGTTGCAAGCTGCAGCAGGCGAACAGACGAACGTGCTGCGAAAAGCCTTTCAGACACTTTGGATACCCTGGGGCAGCGGCAACAGGGTATGCTGGCTGGAAGACAGTTGCTCTAGGCTTACATGATAGAAATGGTTTATAATAATGTAATTAGTTTATGGTATTATACATCGATAGTTATCGATAAACGATTATATTACATAGTATATACAACTAGATCAGATAGTCAGGTGTATATATAATATATACCAATTGGTAGCCTTGCTATATATAACTAGACTTTAACCAGGTATTAGCTAGCTGTTCACTCTCCGCTTGCCGCTCAGCTTGTTGTTGTTTGTTTTGTTGTAGCTGTGTGTGTTTTTTTTTTTTTGGTTTACTTAAATTCGAGTGCAATGGCAACAACAACAACAACAGCAACTTAGACACACACACACGCACACACCTCTGTGTTTAGTTGCTGTGGCAACACTTGGCAGATGTCCTCTTGGCGACTGTTTTGCCTTTTGCTGCTGCGGCCCTCAAAGGGCGGCGTCGGCGCATTGCACTGTGCATAATTTAGCAAACATTTGCCACAGAGTTGCACACACACACACACACACACGCACACACACACGCACATACACACACACGCACACGCACACACACACGCACACACAGACACTCACAGGCTGACTAAGCGACGAGAGCTCTGCGTCACTGAGGGCAAATAAATAGGTGCAATACGAAGGACTAAGACCTAATGCCACAAAAGAATAAATAAAAATGCACTGCAAACAGGCTATGCCCGACTAGCAAATACCCTGTAATCATTGATGATGTAATGTAAGTAGATTTGCATGATTGCGAGACATCAACTCCTCAATCGAACCAGAAACTACAGGGTATTCGCCTGCACAAACAGCAGCTGGCCAGAGATCGATGAGCACAAATGAAACAGAATCAGAATCAACAACTGCTCACAGAGTGGCAGCTTCCCGGTTCCTCTGGATAAATATCGTAGTCCCTGGCAGCCGTTTGACAATTTGCAGACTTTATGAGAGATGGAGGGGGGGAGGTAGGGATGTGTGGCGAAAGTGTGTGTAGAGAGAGTTTTTAGATTCGAGTTATGTGACAGAAGACGACAAGTTGGCAAGCTCTAGAGCGCTTCAAAGAGACAGCCACAAATCAAACAATTTCCGCTGTTTATGCGAGGCATGTACTGGGGCTGTACAGCCAGCCACTGGAACAGGATGAGGTGTATGCCACACACGCACACATATGCACACACTCTTCCTCACACACGCACACACACACACATGTTAGCTACGCACACATGCAGCGGCTGGAAGCGTGAAAATGCAATTTGTTGCGTGGAGTCGTCAGTTTATTGAATTTATTTATATGCAGTCGCTTGCTTAGACATTGACTGATTGAACGATTGATTGATTGAGCGATTGAGTCACTGAGTGCGAAAGCGAGTTGCATTTAAAGGACTACTGCCTGGCTCCATAGCATTGTATGTGTGTGTGTGTGCGTGTGCAGCTAGCCAAAAGAGTTGAAAGATATATATTTAGCTAGCTTTAAGGCAGCGACTTAGCAATCGGATCTGAAGCTAGGAGTAGTTGGAATGCAGGAAGTATACTATAGAAAAAGGGATATACAGATCGAGAGAGATATAAATGGAGAGAGAGAGAGACATAGATAGAGATAGAGAGATATAAGTAGAGAGAGGCATAGATAGAAAGAGATATTGATATAGAGAGATGTAGAGAGAGAGAGATATAGAAAGAGAGAAAATAGATAGAGAGATATAGATAGAGTGAGATAGATATAGATAGAGAGATCTTATATATAAGGAGCGATAGATGTAGATAGAGGGGGAGAGAGAGACATATATATGTAGATATAGATAGAATGATATGGATATAGAGGGAAACATAATAAGATAGATACAGGCATAGATAGAGAGACAGATATAGCTAGAGAGAGAGAGATAGATATAGATAGGGAGATCTTAAAGGCTGGTTTCCTTGAAATAGTGACAACTCTACACCGCTAGAGGGCGCTAACAAATGAGTCGAATTGCGTTTCAAGCCTTGACTTCGCCAGATGAGCTTGACTTAGCTAATCCAAGGTCAATCCATCTGACAGTTCAGTTTATATCTGAACTATATACTAGATATAAAGATCTTAAAGGCTGGTTTCCTAACAATAGTACCCGCTCCTCACCGCTAGACGGCGCCAGCAAATGAATCGAATTACGTTACGTTTCAATAGTTGGCCATGTCTAATGCGCTTGGCTGGCTCGCTTTTGTGGCTAGGGCTTAAAGGATTTTGTCAGTTTAGTTATTAAAAACTCACTTGTGCAAACATCAGCGAAAGGGAGACAAAGAGAGAGAAAGAGAGAGAGAGAGAGAGAGAAATAGATAGGGGGGGTCTCTATGACTGCAAGGCACTGGTCACTGGGCTCTGGTCACTGAGCCCATTCGGTTGTGTGTGTTTGGTCGGCTGGTTTGGTTTGGTTTGGTTTGGTTTGGTTTGGTTGCTCTGCTTATTGGGGAATTTGCTTCGATTTAACGCTGACACATATCGCTGGAGAGAACTCTGCTACTGCTGCCTGGTTTCTTTTTTCTCCCAGTGCATTTGGCTTGGCTATATTTGCCTTGCATTGCTGCCGCTGCTGTTGACTAAAGAGAGCTTCTGACTGTGCCTGTGCCTGTGTGTGTTTGCCTTAGAATTCCCCAAATTGTAATTTTATAGCTGCGTCATTGCCCAAATGCTCAAATAGACTTTAGCCCAGCGCCGCTTTCAGGCCAACTTTTTATGCCGGCCAACACTTGAAGCAACTTCTTTGCTGCTGCTGCTTCTACTTCTTATCTTTTTTTTTTTTTGCTTCTGGCATTTACTTTTGCTTCACGTTTTCTTTCGTGCTTGTTTTTTGGCACGGGCACTGGCACTGGCAGTGGCTCCCTCTCTCTTACGGGCTATTCTGTTTCTTTAGTTCGCTTTTATTTCCTCTCGACTCCCTTCTAGCATTTCAGCTTTAGCTTTGGCTTTAGCTGTCCGTCCCAATTCGATTTCATCTGCTGCCAAAGTGCTGCCAACTGAATGCAATTGCATTGCCATTGGCCACATCTCCTCTCCTCTCCGTCCGCCTATCTGTCCGTCCATCTATCTAGCCATCTAACTATCTAGCTCCATCGCACTTGCATGTAATTTGGCATTATATACCCTGTAGCAGGTGGAGGAGGTATAGCCAACTAAACCATATTCAAATGAGGCTTTTCAAGTATCCTTCCAATTACAACTCCTGTGCTGGCTGTCAGAGCATTGGCCAGTCGTTGAGTTTAGTTTATTGATTAGTTTGTTAAAGTGTTGTTCGCCCGCAGGCGTGCCAGCTGAAGAGCCTTTTTTTGGCTGGCTGAAAAAGAGAGCAGCACAGGCGAACGCATCCTGTTGCTTGCCCCGGGCCAGCGACAATATGCGATTAGATTGCAGTTCACGGTAGGCTGATGAGTTCATGTATATATATATAAATATAACGAGTGGACGTAGGAGAGGGACTCAGAGAGGAGGCACAGACTCGCAACATAGTTGGCCAATGCGCATATTTTATTCAATGCTTCATTTAGCCCGGCGAACTGTCGAACTGGCCAAAGGCCATATCCAATTTTAGTTCAGAAATTGCAATTGCAATTGCAATTCCAGCAGCAGCAGCAACAGGAACTCTCAACACTTTTTGCCGCACATAAATCAACTTTAAATTAAATGCTCGACTCGACGGCAAATCGGTATCAAAAATGTCGTTGCAACAATAATGGCAAAGTCGTCGGCAAAAGTCGTTTATTTCGCTGCCCGCTCCGATTGCATTTGGCTAAATTGTGTCCCAAATCTCGATGTGCTCGCAGCATCCTGCTGCTATCATTGTTACCATTGCTGCTGCCACTGCTGAGGGTCCCTCGATAGGCAACGGAAACTCAAACTCAAACACACACACACAAACACAGAGAGAGCGGGAACTATAAGTAATATCCTCTTTTTTTGCATTGGGCGTGGCCAGCACAAGATTTAATCGCACTCAGCAGGGATTGGGGAGAGAGAGTGAGACAAAAAGACACAGAGGGGGAACAAGTTAGCGTGACACAGACGAGACTGTACGACTAGGACACACGCTGAATCCTGGGAAGAGATGGTATTCCAAAAATTTATACTGTTCTGTTCAAGTTATGCACCAAAAACAATATGAAATTATCGATATTTATCGATTATAAGAAAATGGTATCAGTTATCGAAATAAAGGTATATATTTGTACTGCGTATGATATATAGGAGTATACATAGCAAATCTGAGAGCTCTAGCTCTAGCTCGCTGCGTTGAAACGAAAGGATAGACTGAGGTGTGCGTCCCTCAGGACTCAGGACTCGCTTAAGAATGTATAAACTTCATGAGGTCTGCCCCGTCTCCTACAGCCTATTACATACGTTTCCACATAATCAATAAAGCCCGATTTCCCCTTTTCAATGAGTTCCAGGGTATAATAAAAAGGGAAAGAGAGAGAGAAAGAGAGAGAGAGAATGGATGATGCATAAGAAAAGAGATATGGTTTTTAACAACATGTTCATTATGCAACAATGCGAAATACGAATTGCTGCTGCTGCTGCTGCTGCTGCTGCTGCCACAATGCAATGCGTGCCACACTCACACTCACACTCACACACGCACACACACTCAGTAAAAGTTCCGCCATCAACTAGCACACACAGACACACACGCACACCCAGTTGAGCCTTTACTCATGCATTATGCTTGAACTTTATTCACAGGTTCACCACAGCCCACATATCGTTGGCTCAAGGATGGCATACCCGTTGCCGATTATTCATCCAGTCAATTTTATCGCATTCACATCACGAAGCGCGAGGATGCTGGCAGCTATCAGTGCATAGCCAGAAACGAGGCTGGCTCCATTTTCAGCGAGAAGAGTGACGTTGTTGTCGCCTGTAAGTATGAACACATAACTATATATATATATATATATATGTAAAAAGATAAAAATAGACCAAATCATCACCAGCTTCAACTGTTCGATCAAACGGGGTGCTAAAGCCAGTGTAATTAGCCTGCTGCTTATGACGTGCGAACACATTTCTAACTACCTGTCTGCATGTCAAATTGACATGCTTTATATTGAACACACACAGGGACAGGTACACACATTAGGCACTTGGTGCCAGGCTTAGTCTCAGTTGAAGTGGCTCAAATGTGGTTTCACTACACAAAGCATAAATAATACATGAAATGTTTACAAATAAAGAATTCGTATAAATGATTGACTGACTGACTGAGTGATTGATTGATTGACTGACTGTCTGGCTATGTAAATGAATTTGGTGACAAATATTAAAATGAGCCCAAAAACAGTTGCAGATTCAAAGATCTTTATGATATATATATATATTATATACCGAATCAAATTTGGTTGCTCGCTGTAACAGCTGCTTTTGATTTGGAGTCTTGGGCCGTCAGCTGCTTATTATTTCTAATTAAATGTTATGAACAGCAATTGTATAATAATATTTGACATGGTAATTGGGCTGCGAGCGAAAATCAATAGTTTTGTAAACATTCTTGGTTCGACGAAGACAGTTACAATGGGAATGTGAGAGTTATGAATTGTGATGATGGGAAAGAAGTGAATCGTATAAAAATATAAGGATAGAATAGGGGGTAGTATAACAACTGAGCAGTGCAGGTGCTCGATAGTCGTGCATGCCGCAGCAAAAACAAAATATCAATAAAAATCAGCAAAAACTTGAGAAATGTGTTTAATTAATGATTTGAATAGGTCAGATGAAAATGTAAAGAGCTAGGGGCTGAGTTGAGATAATATAGAAGATTTGAAGGCGCGAGTGACTATATAAAGATTGATTGTAATAGATAGATAGATAGAGAGATAGATAGATATATAGAGAGATAGATAGATAGTTGATTGGATAGACAAGAAAAGACGATCAATGCAAAGTCTTCTTGATAGTCCGCATTGAACTAGAGCATATATACAACCGCCTCTTATAGACATATGTATAAAAGCAATATGCCCTGTATTTTGTAGTTTTAATGGGTATATATATGATAGAGCTTACCAGCGATCGCTTGATGAAGAACCCCTCTTTGCTTGTCTTGAGCTAGAATGTTATCTCACCAGCAGCCAAATTAACTTCTTAACAAATCACAAAGAGAAAAATATAAACTATAAATCAAGTTGTTCATAAGAGACTAAGCTAAACTACAAAGAAATTAAGTTCAGGGCAAACTAAGTTAGTCAGAACTGTTGAGCAAAGACAAATTGAGCGCCTGAAAGTATGCTGGAAAGCGCATTCGGATAATGCTGAAGGGATACGATATGATATTATACTTCAATTAGTTATTATTGCCAATGAGCAACAGGAGCAAGATAATGAATTAATTTACTAATGCTAGAGCTGATTGCGCTCTAATCGCCAGCGTAGACAATGACAACTTTTGTTGTCAGCTGTTGTTGCAGGCGACTTCAGCTGGGAGTCACGTGCAGCGCAATGTGTCAACTGGCAACTTGATAAGTGACAAGGGTGGCGTTGGGGTGGCGATGGAGTGGGAATGGGGCTATGTAGGTGGTAGCATAGAGTTGAGACGGCCATCAAGCTGGCAATTAAGGGCTGGTTGCCAATCAAACGCTTGTCACACAGCTCGGCTCGGCTATAGATATAGTAGCTGCTAATTTTTCTTAAATGCGAACTTAATTACAACAACAAAACGAAAGAAGAGGCAGCAACAGCGGCAGCAGCAGCAGCAGCATTGTGGCAATAGGGTCACAGAGCAAGTAACATACAATTAGGCAGAGCTGTAAGTGTAACAAGACAGAGGGAGAGAGGTAGAGAGAGTGAGAGAGAGACAGAGCGAGCGAGCGCGTGCGAATGTGAAAGAGTCTGAGCGACACTTGGACTGTGTGTGTGTGTGTGTGTGTGTGTGTGTGTGTGTGTGTGTGTGTGTGTGTGTGTGTGTGTGTGCGCACCACACATTACCCAACTGCTTGAACCTAATAAATCGAGCTCTTGACAAGCTGGTGACCTTCTTTTCGGGCACACCAGCCATGAAGCTGACGAGCTGCTTGATAACGTTGATGATGACGACGACGACGATGACGATGACGATGACGATGACGACGATGCATAGGAGTGGCCCAAGACGGCGCTGAGTTGAAGCGTCTTGAGCACTTAATTAATTGTAGGAGAGCGCTTAAACTGAACTAATAACCTTTAGAGCTCATAGTTTGGGGCCTGCGAAGCGAGAGGGTTGCCTTTTCAGCACGCTGAACTGAAGTGTGCCTAGGGCGGGTGCCTGCAACTGTGTGTGTGTGTGTGCGCGCGCTGTGCCACTTGATAAGAGGTTGAACAAAAATTGCCAGCCCGCAGGTCAGAGGCGAAAGCTGCTTGATTCAATTAGCTCGCGTGACACAACAGGCCCTCAGCGTTGGCCAGAGAACTCGCGCATATATTTTCACTAAATGTTTTTCGCTTTTCCTTCAGACATGGGCACCTTTGAGAACATGACCGAGGGACGTTTGACCGTGGTCAGCGGTCATCCGGCCATATTCGATATGCCAGCCATTGATTCGGCCCCGAAGCCCTCGGCCATTTGGCAGACGGAGAAGGGACCGCTCAACTACGAGATCAAGTACGCGTTGACCCAGGCCAATCAGCTCATCGTGCTCAGCGCCGATGAGCAGGACCGTCAGGCATATCGAGCACGCGCCCTGAACACCCAACTGGGCAAGGAGGAGATGAGCGCCTTTGTCCACCTCAACGTCACTGGCGATCCGTATGTGGAGGTGGCGCCCGAGATCATTGTACCGCCCCAGGACCTGAAGCTGAAGCGCGGCGAGGGCGTGGCCGAACTGCAGTGCATTGCCAATGCGCGACCCTTGCACGAGCTGGAGACCATTTGGCTGAAGGATGGAGAGCCCGTGGAAAACGCCGGAATTCTGCACACGCTCAACGATCCCTGGAACCGCACCCTGGCCCTGCTGCAGGCGAACAGCTCTCACGCCGGCGAGTACACCTGCCAGGTGCGCTTGCGCAGCGGCGGCTACGAAACGGTCATGGCCAGCGCTCGCGTCTACATCCTCGAGCCGCCCATGTTCTTTACGCCCCTGCGAGCCGAGACCTTTGGCGACTTTGGCGGGCAGGTGACGTTGCCCTGCGACGTGGTTGGCAATCCGACGCCCGAGGTACTGTGGTTCCGCAATGCCGAGCGCATCGAGGCGCAGCTAGCGAATGGCGGGTAAGTGTGAAAGTATATTAATACTAGAATAGTTGAACAGTGTTGAAATGTGATCGGTTTAGTGTTGATCAGGTATGCAAATATGAACTCGAGCTTTAACAAACTGTATTAGACTACGTTTTCCAACACTTTTAGATCAGAGTAGTTGTAAAGGAATCGGTTTAGTGTTGATTATAATTTCAGATATGAGCAGAAAGATATTAAGTGTTGAGCAAACTGTATTAGACTACGTTTTCCAGCAATTTTAGATCAGATTAGTTGAATAGTGTTGTAAAGTGATCGGTTTAGTGTTGACTAATAGTCAAAATATAAGCTGACGCGTAATGCTTAGAGAGCAGAGTCAGACTGCATTTTTCAACACTTCCCTGTCAAAATAGTTAAACAGTGTTGTAAAGTGAGCAGTTTAGTGTTGAGTAGGAGTTTAAATAAGAGCTTTAAGCTATTAAGTGTTGAGCAAGTGTTTTGATTACGCTTTCCAACACTTTTAGTTGAGAATAGTTGACCAGTGTTGTAAAATATGCATTCCAGTATGGAGTAGAACTGCGTTCTCCAACACTTTCATATCAGATTAGTTAAGTAGTGTTGACTAGGACCTTAAACAACTATATCAGACTGCGTTTTCGAACACACAACACTCGCTGTTGAGTTTATGTGTATAAATATAACAGAACTCGAACGAGTTGAGAATTTCATTTGAACAATTCCAATTTTAATTGCCGAATATAATATATTTTCGCGGGCAGTGTTAATATTTGACCAGATTATCAGTTGATACTCAACGGATAAGTATATGGAATATATGTAAGTATGCATATATTTCATGGGAATATTCAGCGATATGCATTAAATATGTTAAATCGCGGTATTCGTGGCAATTGAGGGGCTCATCCGAGCTGAGCTCGAAATATGCCAGCATAGCGATTTCGATTAATAGGCGTAAAGCCCAATTAGCAGAGTCGGAATGTTCGGAGGGGTTGTAGGTTGTAGTTGGGAGTGGGGGGGAGTTGCGTTTGTGAATAATTACAACTCATGAATGTTAAACATATTGCAGGTACTCTGTGAAAGCCGATAATACGCTGATAATTAAAAAACTGACGCTGGATGATGAGGGGATGTTCCAATGTCTGGCAACGAACGAGGCTGGCGAGAAATCTGCCTACACCTGGCTGCGTGTGAAAAGTGAGTCAAGTGCTGGCAATCGATTGATGATTACATTCATTTAACCCTAACCCATATATCAATCTATGAATCATATTTGCATATATATATATATCTATTTGTACTAACCGATTCCGCTTCCCAGAAACAGTTGGAGCTGCGCCTAGCGAAAAGATTTTTACTAAAACGGTGCTGTCTCTCTCTCTTTCTCCCCCATTCTCATTCGCCATTGTTGTCTCCGTTATTATCGAACTAACATTTACATTATACATACATATATATATATAAAACCCCATTCATATCAATCAACCACGATAAGCAGCTACAACCAAAGCAGCCGCTTTGCTGCAGCCGCGCGTGAAGCGTCTGGCACAGCCGCGCATCTTGCGGGTGAGGGCCTCGCATGCTGGAGGTTCGGGTTCAAGATCGGGCTCGGGATCGGGCATGGGCATGAACGCTAGAAACCCTGGCAAGGGTAAAAACCGCAAGGAGTTCCGCTTTGGTATGGGCATCAAGAATGCAAAACGCTCACAGTTCACAAACCACAATTGCACTCACTACTGCACCGCTCACACTGAGACGAGCCAACTCATGTCTAGATCATTATCATATATAGTTTGCACGCACTACTGCACTTGCATGAGAGGCATTCAAATCGCACTCACTTTGACACTCAGACACTCGTTTATTCATCAGACATAACACGAGTGCCACACACACAAACACACACACACACACGCACACTCATAGAGTGCTGCCCCACCTGCCTCAAGTGCAACATAATTGTGGCAATTTGTTTGCTGTTTATGCTCATATTTTAAATACCGCATTAAATCATCAGCGCGCTGCATTGTTCGTAGTTGACCTTAATTGCGGCACTCTGCCAATTGTTATTAACACTTTGATTATTAACCAAAAATTACAACTTAAAAGTACAAAACAAATGAAGTTAATTAAGCGTAGTTTAATTCGTGTTAAAATAATACAAATTTACTTTAAATTAGCAGAAGTCAAAGAGAACCTAGAGAAACTTTTTTTAAATAAATTTAAGAAAAATCTTTTTGACCATATATGTATCTTTGTTTACTAATTTTCAATTTTTATCAAAAGTACTTATATTCATAATAGTTTATGCTAGCTTTTGGCAGATATTTAACGATTAACTATATACCAAAAATTGCTATTCTGAGATCCCAAATTTTAAACTTTTCTAGATTGGTTAGAAAAAGGCTAACGCGATATAAATGTGTATGTTTCTATGAATAAATATATAGATGTATGTATGTACAGATGTATGTGTTGCTGTATATACATACCTATTGATGATATAGATATTTATATGTATGTATGCACTTGCAGCTGCTTGAACCTGATAGAAACTAAAGAGCTCAAGCCCAGCCTTGCTCCAGCAACTCTGAATAGACAACTTCTGCTCAGTAATTCGAATTGTGCAGGCACACAATAGAATTTCATTTATAGACATAGGTATTTCACTTGATATTCACTTGCCCAAAATGTTAACTACGCATTAATTAAAATTGAAATCTGAAACGGAGACAAAACGGAGTCTCGGAGTCTGTTTGCTCAAGCTCAAGAAGAGCAAATGCTTGGGGCATTTCATAAATATGCATGATTTTTGCTTGTTTTGTTATTACTTGCAATAATATTAATAATTATCATTATCATGGCCATTCTCTTTATCATTATTATCGTTATTAATATTATTGTCTATGCATTATTATGGTGCGTTGAAGATTCATAGATATTGTTGAGAACTTTGCCGTGGCACCCAAGTGCCGTTAAGTGCCTAGCTTGGGTCGTCGGGCGATGTCTGAGCAACAGGCTTGTAGCTAAGTTAAATAATACATGCACACACACACACACACGCACACACACGCACATTGTTTGTATTTGCTATGGGACAATTTTGCATATTTATGAATTTAATATAGCGCAAAATAAAGATAGACTAAAGGACACATGCTCAGCAAATACGTAAACACACACACAAGCATACACACACATATACATACATATATCTATATACACACATACACACACTCTTGTCTTGCGTAGCTCACAACAAAGCCCAGCAGCGCATTTGAACTGATTTGGAGCCTTTATTGCTGGCAAATCTCGTTTCATTTTTGCTCGGCAAACATGAAATGTTGGCAACAAATTAAATTTACTTTTAAATTATGAATCGGGCATTAATGAAAATCTGTTTGTAAATGAATACACAATGTTGCCCAGCAATTAAAATTTTTTTTAAATTTAATTTTTAAATATTACAACAACAAAAACTTTATATTATATATAAAAGGATATAAAGATACATATATAAAATATAAAATAAATATAAAAATATTTATTTTTTAAATATAAAATAAATTTATTTTGTTTTATATTTAAAAAAAATATTTTTTATATAAAAATCGATTTATGAAATACGATCAAATTGATCAATAAATAATATATTTTTAAACATAACAAAAAATATGTGAAATATATATATATGTATATAAAAATGTAATAAAATATATTTTAAAAAATAATAATACATATATATGTATATCATATATATTAAGAAATATATATATATAATATAGAAAATGAGATACATACATAAGAATATGACAAGAAATGTTATTTGAAAAGCAAATGCAGCAACTGCCAACTGTCAACAGCTGCTAAATGCCAAGGCTAAGAGTAGCATGCAAAAATATATTTGAAATATATATAGCAGGATTTATATATGCATATATATATGACCCATAGATATATATATGAGACATTACGCTAATTCATATCTTGCCGCCTGCCTGGCTGCATGGCGCAGCAGCTGAGACGCCGCCCCAAAAAGCATGCTACATTATTTTATTCGACTGCGGATGCAGCTCAAGTGTTGCCCGTTTGACAGCAACTAAACAATTATGCATTTGAAAGTGCAGCGTTTTGCTGCTGCTGTTGTTGCTTTTGTTGTTGCTTTGCTGCTGCCGTTTAAATATTTGACAAACTGCAGTCGACGTCAGCGTCGGCAGCGAACTTATTTGCCAGCTCTGAAGTCACGCAGAGACCGAGCGACACGGAGACACAGACGTACGTCTGTGCTCAACTTGTCTCCAAAAACATTTTTGCTCAAAAATATGCAGATCCATGGGTTGGCTGGCTGGTTGCGAGTGAAAGGGAAAGCCGGCTCTGCCGACTGCTGAGCAGGATGGGCACACTTCTTGTTTAAGTTGTTTCAATTTGATGGCTCTTTAAGAACTTGAACAACTGTTATTTTCCTTAGCTGAGCAGCTTTTGCGCTCCCCTTCTCCCTCTCCCTCTCACTCTCCCTCTCACTCTCTCTCTCTCTCTGCGTCTGTCCGTCTAAGATATATTTTTGGTTACATTTTAATGGAGCTCGGCGACGTTTACATGCCCGTCGAGTTCTCGTCGTCCGTTGGCCATGTAAATTGAAAATTTCGATGCATATTTCGTGTCGAGCTTTGCTTTTCTTCCTCTTTCTCACTCTCTGTCTCTGTCTCTGTCTGTCTCAGTGTCCTTGCTGGCGAACCGCTTGCCCGTCCGCTGCACTTCATTGAGTTACAAGTAGTTAAAAGATTTTGTATTCTTGGCTGCGGCTGCTTTATTGGAAAACTTTTGTCAACTTAAGTTGAGTGATTTAATTTTATGGCTCAGTTACCTAACCACCCACCCACCCACTAATAAGCTCTCATTTCACTTAATGTGCAGCTCACAATTTCAGATAATTTGTTTATGCTGCAGCTGCTGCTGCATCGAGCGTGGCCGAACTGAAGGTAATCTTGATTGGGCTTTAGTCAAGGATTAGTTTCATTCGTCATTCTGCTCAGCTGTCACTGTTGAATCGTAAAACATTTTCGTCATAAATTCACTTTAGCTATTCCTAATGGACTTCGGCTCTCCCTCTCTCCCTCTCTCTCTCTCTCTCTCTCTCTCTCTGTGTCTCTGGCTTTGTCTTGTGTAATTTTATGCAACATATTCGAATTTACACATTCATAATCCGCATGGATATAAATTACAATTAGCCGCTTCGCCTTGAAAGTATTTTCTGGAATCCGAAACTCGATTTGAATAAAAAATGCAATCAAAGCAGGCGCAAAGCCATGCAAATTATTTGCCTAATTTGACTTGTTAAAGCAACAAAGGCAATCGAAATTAATTCTGTTTAAATACACGAAATAAAGTTAAAGATTTGTGCAGTTCGACTTGAAGTGTAGCGAAGTAAATGTAAAACGGAAAATATCTGAGCATCTGAGCTTCAGTTTTTGTGACTGTCCTTCCCAGAATTTGTCACCTACGCAAATGACTCGGGTCCATTGTGTATATCCTGCAAACGGTCAAGGACTTGGGCATAGAAGATGCCCAGTATTTGAGGTTGTATAAATATATCTGATGAATCTTTGATGTAAAGCTTAGATTAGTCTCAATAAGGAAGTCTGAGAAACTATAACTAACTATAATAAATCGATAGCTCATGTAACTCTTAAAGATCTTTTACTGTTATACATATATCGAAATTGCAAGCCTTTACCTTTGACATAAAGAAAAGAAACCTGAGCTGATAGTATCTTTAGTATAATCAAGGAGTCAGATGACTTTTAACATCATTTTATGCTTAAGCTGCAGAGTTTAAGATTCTTAAAAGAACTGCTACAGAATGAATTTATAGAATCCTTAGCATAACTAAAGCTAGAAATGATTGATTTGATCATCTCATACATGAGCTTAAGAGCTGAAGAAACTAAGAATATATTATACAATATCATATATAATAGTCTAATCGAAAAGTAATCGAAACTTGTCAACTAAAATCGATAAATATCGAACTGAAGATCAGCAACAGAATCACTTTCTGTAATATATATGTATCTTTAGCATAACCAAAGTTAACCACAAGTTCATCGTGCTGCTGTTTCGAGGGTATCTGGCAGTCTTTCACTGCCAGCAAGTGCCCTCTAATGTTTATTTATATTCGCTTCTATTTACGTATTTAGCAATGAGTTATGCCCCTAACTGTGGCACTGGCAGCAGGGCAACAAGTGGCCAGCTAAGCTGCCGCACACTCCACCACATTTGATGATGGGGAGGCAGATGGATGGGTCGTGGGAGGGCGACCAGCTGGCTTGAAATTATTTTCCAGGATAGCGCGTACCGAGCGCCAATGCTGGGCGAGGCTGGGTGGGGCTGGGGTGGTGTCAGGGGCCAGCAAGCGCCGGGTCGGGTTCATAAGTTGTTTGCATTTTAATTGCGCCCGCCTCTCGGCTAAAGTTTTGCATATTTCTTCTTGGTCTTCTTTTATTTCTGCTGTTGTTGTTAACTTTGGCTTTTGGATTGCACCTGGCACAATTTAGCACATTACCTTTGGCCCCCTCGGACGTTGTTGTTGTTGCGCATTTTCCGGCTGCCTGAGCTGCTCGAGTAACATAATTTTGTAATTTCCCGAAACGCAAAGTGATTTTAATCGCTGCTTCCTGGCAGTTTCACTGGCAGACGCTTCACTGTTTGTCTATGCAGCGCTACCAAAGTTGCCACAGAACAACAGCGTATTAATGAAGAGGCGGCGCTGGTCGGGGGGCGTGGCAGCCAGCATTTTCCGGCACTTGGCAGGCCGCGCCACGGACACACACGCTGTAAAATTTAGATGCAGTCATGCAATCAGCTCGACTCTCTCTCTCCCTCTCTCTCTCTCTCTCTCTCTCTCTCTCTCTGTCTCTCTCTCTGTCTCTCTCTCACATGCGCGCAGCTGTAATAACACAATACACGCAACACTTGAAAGTTGTTTGCTTACTTTGTGCTTTGCTAGCCTCGACTTCTTCTTCTGCTGGCTGCTTCACATTGTGCTCGGGGCAAACAACAGGTGGCGCCCCACCTGGCGTTCGCAGCACGTAATTGCAGTTGATTTTGAGGCTACATCAAGTTTGATTGGCAGGCAGTCCTGCGAGAGACCCCTGCCCCGAGATATTTGCTCTGCTATAGATATATTCGACACTTGACAATCTCTTAGCCACGGTATAGAAATATATAAATGTACAAAAAATATATATCTTATAGCGTAACATTCTTGAATTCTTATTGTAACTGTAAACGGTCTATCGTGTATACTTTCCATGCTTAGAACATCCCCCAACCACCCTTAGCGCTCCAGCCTCTTCATCGTTGTCATCGTTGTCATCGTCGTCATTCTCACCATCATCGTCGTCCTCATTGTCGTCCTCATCGTCGTCATCTTCTCTTTCCTCGTCTTCGGCTTCCCGGTCCTCCTCGGAGGGATCGTCAAGGGGTGACCTCAGCCAAACCGAGTAATTTTCAGCTATCGGCCTTGGCCGCGGTGTATCCAGAAGAGACTCGATCGAGCTAATGCTTGGCATCGTTGTGTCGATCTGCTCTGAGCAGCAGAGCGTCCGAGTGCGCTTGTATGGATCGTCTTCGAACGAGAGACCCGACGAGGCCTTTCGCTTTCTCTCCGAGTGACCCGAGCTGGTCGACGGCAGTTCGTCGTCATCGACATCCATCGACGAGATGGTCGTTACAGACACTGGCTCCTGACCTACATCTAGCCGCCCATCTTCATCGGAATTTCGATTATCATTGCTATCCACCACATTCTCAATCCCTTGTTCTTCCTCCATTCTCTGGTTTTGCTCCCCTTCTTCGTTAGCTTGCTTCAACTGTGCAATGCAGCGATCCGCGTAGGCCCGACGATTGTAACTTACTTTCACGTGCTTCGGCAGCTGAAACCACTGGCGCTTAGCGATCCTGCCCAAGTCTGAAAACTCACGGACAGTGAGGCGCTGCTTTTGTGTCTTGTGTAGTGCTTGTGTTCGGAGTTCTACCAAGAAATTTTGGAAAGGAAACCGCGAAATCAAAAGCCGGAGCTTAACGGAATTTAGATCGAAAGAGGGCGTGTTAATTGTGAGTGTTGTATTAGTGTTATCAGTGGCTCCAGCGCGAGCAGCAGCGGGAGGAGCAGCAGCGGGAGTAGCAGCAGCGGGAGGAGGAGCAGCGGTAGCAGCAGGGGACGCAGCATGTGGGGCATACACACTAGTCAAACTATTTGGCGGAGTGACAACGTAGTCAACAAAGGGGCTAGCACCACCGCGAACGCGACACGGTGGACGATCCGTTACCACAACAGTCACCACATTGGACATACGACGTGGGTTAAATGAAATGCGAGTCCGCCGTTCAGGATCCCTATTACGAATTGCGTGCATGGCAACGGTCACGCTATTCGGGGCATTTCGCCAAATCATTTGGGTGTGCGCGTGAGGAGCATTCCTTCCTGCAGCACGAGCGGTGCCGTTATACGATCGCACTGCAGCACGATCCGTTCCCGTAGCAATATTCGCAGTCACATCTATGGCGGCAGTCGTATTGGTAGCCGCGGCATCGCCCATAATCGCTCTACCGCGAGCAGCATTAGCTTCAACGTCGTCAGCATTCGAATGATTAATATTGGGCGAATCTGGTTCAGTGCCCGTCAAAATCGAGAGGACTGAAGAGACCAGTCTCTTAAACACGCGAAATATACGACTCATTGTTATGTTTTATTTTTATTTTTTGTTTTTCAACTTTTTTTTTGCAAAACACAAAAAAAAAAAAAAATTATCACAAAATATTGTAGTACCGAAAGGTTTTTGTTTGAAATTCAGAGGAATGTTAAGCACAAGTGAGTTCAACTGATGATTGAGTAAGACTGAGCATTTTGGGTAGCCTCGAGCTCGGACATCACCTTGGCGGCCTGCTGCGGGCTGGATTTCAAAATGGAAAATGTTATGGCCGGAACTTGAGTGTCGATCGGAGCACTTGAGGCTTGAGAACTTTAGCAAAGCCACTGGATCGACTCTGGATACTCAACTAATGTCAATAACAATGATAATGACTACGGCAGTTTCTGCATTGCAATGCGTTTTAGCTGCGGCTAAAGATGTGCCCACAGTTTATACAAAGAGCGTAATGCGAAATACGCCGCAATTCCTATGCAAATATTATGCAGGAGGCCAACTGCCAGAGGGCTGTTGGGGCGAGCACTTTACGGGCGGGCGCTGGCACTTATCGCCGGTGCACGTCATTCCTGGCGAGGGCTTTAGCTTGAGGCGGCCGCTTTAGTGGGTCAACTTGATATTAATTGCGAATGCCAGGCAACAATAGCAACTACAGCTCAAGTCGCGGCACGCTGGCACGTGGCATAAATCGTGCGACGCCGCAGATCAATATGTCCTTTGGTGCAACAACTGGATTAAGACTAACAGCTGATGGCACTCTCCCTCTCCCTCTCTCTCTCTCTCTGCTTTTGCTGCGCTCTCCTAATTATGTCTCTCGGACTGTGTGATACTCGTTCAGGTTTAGTTATAGCGAGTTAAGGTGGATGCTTGATGGATACAACTTTATCTATCAATCTAGATACAGATTTACTCAAATAGCTCATCCAATCCTAGAGGCCATATGGAAGTCTCTTTTAAGTTTCAAGTCTGCTCGCCTCCTAGCGCAGCAAACAGCCAGAGACGTTAGCCCAGACAGACATAGCACAAAGTACAGCTAATATACTCTTGTTTACTTAGCCAACGAGTATAAATATTCAAAAAAGAAGAAAATAAGAGCAGAAATAAAAGCGAAAATGTTGCCTCTTTCGTTTTATTGGACACGTTTCTTTAATATGCCCTTTGCGTGCACAGCCGCAACAAGCTTGTTTCACCAGAGAGTCAGAAAGGAGGCAGGCGGACTGGCGGCAGCTTGTTCTCTTTTGGGTTTGGGGCAATGCCCTTTGACATGCAGCCGCTTAAGCACTTTTAACACGTTAACGTGACCTCCATCCGCCTGTTTAGCCCGCCGTAATGAATAACCGTATTGCCCGCATTACACTTTAAGGCAATCGCCTTCGCTTCGATCAATAAATGCGCCTAGACTTAACCAGTGACTACTTAGGCGCAAATATAATATATATATATATATAATATATATATTATTTACATGCCTCGACAACATTATCATGCTCCTGGGCTATTCATCAGTAATTCGTCGGTCAATAAATTCGTGAAACCTGTTGGCAAACGAGCGTTTCACACAGCACTTGAGCTTGGAATCATTTGATATTTAGCGCACCTTTAGCTTGGCCAAAAATTAGGCTACTTATATGCGAGGGCTGCTCAAGAAGTATCGTGTATGTGAAGCATAAGAGAGCCTCTGTTCATTTGCTTTGACTAGAATAAATATAAATATATCCAAGCATATATCTATAGCAAGCAGCCCTCGCATGTGCCCTTTAAAATCCATTAATGAAATCCAAGTTTGAACAAATCCCGGCGCAGGCCAAGTTGAGGCGACTAAATTATGCATAAAGTGAAAACTTCAATTGAATATTGTAAATTCCCTCAGCTGTCGTTCGGTTAATTATTATTATTATTATTACTATTACTATTCCTCTTCTTCTTCTTAGCTAGTTCGTTTTTTAAAGCTCGGGCATAATTGTTGTAATTACTCAATAAAAATCAACGCATATGCCCACTCGCTGCTCGCGCCCATTAAGCCCGTAATGTCTGCGTTCCTTTGTCGTTTGCCTTAATTATTAAATTGGGCAAAGACCTTTGGCTGGGGCTGGGGCTGGGGCTGGGGCTGGGGCTGGGGGAGGTTAGCGGGGCAGCAGAAGCACTTAAAGCTAATTAACTTGTCGGACAATCAATGAGCACTTAAAGAGCGCTCCACGCTTAACTTTGTAACCCACTCCCCAACTGCGTTGACTTCGCTGCACTTTTTGTTCGCTCACCTGGCTGAGGTTGCAGTTTTTGGCTCAGATTTCATTTCTGCACAAAATCTCCGACTGCATTTATCGTTATCGCTATCGTTATCGGTGCTTGTGTATTGATATTTCGATGCAAATTAATTTCATTCTTATGTTTAATATATTTATTATAAATATTTGCGCGCTGCATGCCTCTCGGCTTTATTATTGAACGATTTCTGTTTATGCCCCGAGTACTTATAGCAAATAAGAATCGAGGCTATATTGGCTTTGTGTAAGTGAATGTTGTAGGCGGAGGAAGGCGTGCCGGAAGCCATAAAGGATGATAGGCTGAGTCTGTACAGCCTATATATGCTATATGTTGGGATTAGCTTATAATCGATAAATATCGATAATTTGATATAGATTGTTGTACCATAAAAGCTGCATTTTGCAGATTTCTGTGTTGAGTATATAGATTCGGAATATAGATATAGAATATATATAGAAATGAAGCACAGAATGGCTGTAAAATCAATTCCCCAGAGGAGACACGGTATCTGCTAGTCGTTCACTTCCGCCTAGCGCACATTTCAGTGTTTTCTTTTTTGTTTTGCACTGTGAAATGTATAACAGTTGTCTACAGTTGCGCCACAAGCCATACAATATTCCTTACAAACACACACACAATGAGCACTTAATATCTTAATGTAAAATGCAAAAAAAAAGAAGAAGAAGAAGAAGGTTTTTATTGTAATTTTATGCACTTATTTACATAAGCGGAGTTAAAATGAATGCATCATATGAAATAATTACATTATTACTTCTGCTGCGATTCGACTTGCGTAAGTGGCAACAACAACAACAACAACAGCAACAGCAACAATGGCAGCAACTGTAACTGCCACAACAACTGTAACTGTAGGAGTAGCTTCCAGGCTGACAATCGCCATTTTTGCAATATTAAAAAACAAAATGAAAATTAAAGTGAATAATGAAAATGAAACAAAAACAAAGTGCGAGAGAAAACATTTGCCAAGTATGCGAACTCAATAAATAATTGAGAACTGCTGGCATTGCTGGAGTTTTAAATGTTATTGTGGGCGTGGCTGTGGGGCTGAGGGCATAGCCGTGGCAGCAGCGGCTACGAGTGAAATAAATTGACCTTGTGTCAAGTGAAAGTTGAATTCCGCTGCAACAATTTGGAATTGGAATCGTTTGTGTGGCATGCGTTTGTGTCCCTGTGCTGTTTCATTCCAAACATTCCACACGTCAACGTTAATTTGTAGCTTGTGTTATTAATTGCATGTTCAATTGAGTAAGTTGAGTCTGTGTTTCATTCCAACATTCCAGCACAAAATATTACTAATTAGTAAAAATGTCGTTTCATTCCAACATTCCACAATACAAACATACAGTCACTCATAATTGCAAAAACTTGTAGATTTCATGTTCCATTCCAACGTTCCACCAAGACATGTAGTTAAATATAATTGTAGAATGTTGTTAATCTCTTGTATGCGTTTATAAATATAGTGTTCCATTCCAACATTCCAGTTGGAACAGTAACTAGCTATAATTCCAGCATTCCAATATTCATTTGTCTATATATATATATATAGATTACTGCAATATAAATCAGAAATCATTTAAGCTGTAATAATTCAATGACAAATTGTAACAGAATGGGCTTTGAGACAGCCATTAAGTGTGCCGTTCCACAGTTCCGCATAGAAATGGACTTTAGTTGAATGTGTGATTTATTGTTGAATTGAATTTAGTGTATTTACCTAAGGAGGCAATGAGATTATGGCGTTGCCAGATGGTTGCATTAACATTGTTATTATCCTTGGCTACTTTAAGTATGTCAATATTGGAGTATTACTTGTTTGTGGGCGCATATAGCGCACAGCATGCAAATATTGGCACACTCATCGCCACGCACACACACACACACACTCGAGTATGCATGCATGTTTTGCCACGTATTTGAGTTGAACACACACACACATACACGTACACACGCAGATGCGGCACCACGAAATTATCCACACCTTAACGCATGATTTGCGTCTTAGTTTGCCAAAATGCTCAACTATTCGATCAACGTCCATTCACAGCCGCCGGCCCCATAATGGAGCAGTCGCCGCAGAACGTAACCGCACTGGATGGCAAAGACGCGACCATATCCTGTCGAGCAGTCGGCGCACCCAATCCAAACATCACCTGGATCTACAATGGTGAGTGAATATGAATATGAATATGAATATGAATATGAACCTATGTGAATGCACGTATGAATTGTAGCCAAATGCTAATCTCGATGTCTGTTCGTATTATATCTCTTTTACATTTGATTTTTTGGTATGCTAACCCAACAAACTAAATTGCAACCGCTGCAACTGTAACTCCTCCTGTAACGCTTGCTTTGCCGGACTTCCCCGTTCACTTTAACAACATTAGACACCCAATTGGTCGAGCTATCGAGCCGCATTCAAATACTCGAATCTGGCGATTTACTCATCTCGAACATTCGCGCCTCCGACGCGGGCCTCTACATGTGTGTGCGCGCCAACGAGGCGGGCAGCGTCAAGGGCGAGGCCTATCTGAACGTACTGGGTAAGTAATCGAATCAAAACGAATATCCGCCGGAGCGCAGCTACACCCCAAAAATCACTTGAGCGGCTGCCGAACTAAACAATATTTCTCTGCTTGCTCAGCCGGATGCAAATGTAAAATGTTAACTAATATAATTTAGATGCGCCTATATAGATATATATATATATATATATATAAATATAGATATATGTATTCCGGTGCATAGCTAATCCCTTTAGACTTGGCTAACAACCTAACTGAATGAGTGAACGCTGCACCCATCTACCATATCAGTTCAGTCAATTAAAAGCTGAGAGCAAAAGTTGTTAAATCATGAATAAAATAACAAGAGCTTGAAGTGTACTGGACTAGGCTAGGGTAGAATGTGGAAAGAACTGAAGTGGAATGGAGAGTGGGGATTATATGTATAACATTTGATTAGGCATCAGAGTTGAGGTAGGGCAGGCATGAACTGTGGGAGCATGAAAAATATAAACAAATATGTTGCAAGTCTAACAAGAGCTTTATAATATAGAGGAAGGATGTGAACTGTACTCAACTCCTATAAGAAAGATGGGAAATATTCTCATAGGAATAGTCAAAAATGGAGAAGTGAATGAGAAAAGGACTGATCGAAAGAGAATGGACTGATTGAGGATGAGATTGAGCTGTGAACATATAAAAGATATAAAATTGATGTGAACTGTTAAATATTATGCAAGATATTTCAGTTCTACTGAAAATGCATTAAAAAGTAGGATAAACTCACACATACAGCGTAAGCAAGGAATACCAATTCAGCGTGAAGTGTATACGAAAGATGTTCTTATAGAGAAAAGAATGAGGAATGAGAAAAGGCATGAACTGCATGAGACATAGAGGAAATCTATTGATATTATTCAATTTAATTCTTAAGACTTGAGCAATGAGAATGATATGAAAGAAAATGATATGCTAATAAGAAGCTGGCGCAGAACTGCAACGAGATAAGCATAAAAGCAGTGCATCCTATTCAAATATATGAAGAGAATATTGAAGAAATATATATTAGATAAAATGTATCCAATATATATTTCTTCAGTATTCTATTCATATATATTCGTTGAACATTCCCCTCTATATGCATAGCTAAGCTATCTATAGAATGTGTATATTATTCAACTGAAATTCATTCCTTTCATATGCAAACAGATAAATTTGTAGTTCGCTAAATGCGTGTAGCTAGCTGTTCATTTAAGCTTGTTTATGCAAGTTTGCTTTGTGCTTTTGGCGCTGCTACGCGCAGCAGGGGAGCGACCGCAACAATGGAATGAGCTAATAATATTAGTGCCCAGGAGCAGCCGCAATTGCGAATTGTCAGCGCTGCAGCAGCGTGCGTGCGGCAACAGCCATAAAAACCAACAAGAATGTGCCACAAGCAGGTGCGCGGGGCGAGGGTCGGGGCTCAAATCGGCTAAAACTCTGCTCCATTGCCACCAACTATAATGCATTCATTATATTCCCATCAAAGCCGCAGCCGCAGCAGCAGCCAACAACAATGACAATAGCAATGGCAATGACAACACATCAAGCAGCTATGACAACAATAATAATTGAGTTTTTTAGCGCATTGTTGGACTTTGAATGCAATAAAGCAGAGTCGAGTCCGCTGCTAGCTTTCAGCTTTTAGCTTTTAGCTGCAGCTTGAACGACTCTCTAAAAGGCCACATCAATGTCTGCTAATTGGCAAAGCGGTGCAGCGCTTTGTTGCACTATAAATAGAATCCAGGCGGGGTATATGCGTGCGCGTCGGCAGAAAGATAGTTTGAAACTTATTATAGATAGATATATGTACATATATATACAGTTAGGGTCATGTGATATGGCGAGATATGGCGAGAATCTTAGACATATAGACTCGTTTCATATCTATCGCTATCAGTTCTATCTTTCGCTGAAATATATAGTGTATAGTCATAGCCATTAGTACTGCCATTAACGTGATGGCAGCTGTCTATGGCGCAACAGAGCATTGCGGCGGTCGTTAACAGCCGATTGGCGCAACATTCTTGTTAGTTTTGGCATTTTGTTTTGCATGGAACGCATGGCGTATGAGAACGGTAATCAACCAAAAAAAAAAAAGAAAAAATATATATATATATATATATATATATATATATATATACATATGTGTAGTGCACTGTATGCAAACGAGGCGGCGGCATTCACTAGCAACTACAACAACAAAAAGGTCGTCATGGCCAGAAAGAAAATGCAGTCAGCACAAACAAAAAAAAAAAAAAAAAAAAAGAAAGAACTGAAAAAAAGAAGGGCCCAAACGGACTCAGCTCAAAGTCTGGTCGAGCGCGTTGAACTTTTGATGCATGATGCGATGCGGCCAAGTGACTGAAAAGGCAGGCGAAAAACGTGCACATACAGATATATATATATATATACATACATACATATATATGTATATATATAGAGACTAGTATGTGTAAGGCCTTAAAGCTTTAATTCTATGTGGCTGAGCTGTAGGCAACGCAGAATTTTTATCTGTTTCGCAGTTAAATGACATTTTACTCACACTCTCTCTCTCCCACTCTCTCTCTCTCTCTGTCTCTCTCTTTTTAGTGCGAACACAAATCATTCAGCCACCGGTGGACACAATCGTGCTGCTTGGCCTAACCGCATCGCTGCAGTGCAAGGTGTCGAGCGATCCGAGCGTGCCGTACAACGTCGACTGGTATCGGGAGGGCCAAGCGGAGCCCATCATCAATTCGCAGCGGGTGGCCGTTCAGCCGGATGGCCAGCTGGAGATACAGGCGGTGCGGGCGGGCGACGTGGGCGGCTATTCGTGTGTGGTGACATCGCCCGGCGGCAACGAGACCCGCTCGGCGGTGCTCACCGTCGTCGAGCTGCCGTTCCCACCCATCAACGTGTACGCGGAGCGCCTGGGCGAGCCGCAGCAGCGCTCCATCAATGTGTCCTGGACGCCGGGCTTCAACGGCAACTCTGCCGTATCTAAATATATTATCCAACGTCGCGAGGTCACCGAGCTGGGTAAGTCCAATGCAATCCGATTTCCACCCACAACTCTCGGCGCTGGCGTTGCTGCGTAGTTATTCCTAAGGCTATGGATTTTTGTGGTATTGGAATTTGATTTATTAAACACACACACACACACACACACACACACGCAGACACACACAGACACAGACACGCAGACACACACAGACACACACGCAGACACGGATTCAGTTTGAGCTGCTGATTTGGGCCCTGAGGTCACGTGTGTGTAATTAGAGAACATGTAAATCACATCACAACAACACCAACAACAACACCAACACAAAATACAACAACAACCAAAAATGGGGCATAGACAAGCAAACGAAGAACAAAATATAATTCCATTAACCTGTCGACTCTGTTCTTGAATGACAGTCTTTACTGTAGCCGTACTTATTTTCTTGTATTTTTCATATTATATTATAGGGAACCATTCAGTTAGTAACTCTTCAAATGAAACCTCATCTAAACAGTCAGATTCGGTTGTTCCGAAAAGTAGGCAACATTTTTTTATACTTGATGTTTAGTCCAATTAAATCCATCCATCCATATATGTATATGTACTTTTATTTTTATACAACAATTAGTTCACAATAGTTCGTTGTGAAATTGATGTTTTTCATGCTCGCCATTTTCATCGACTCGCAATTTTCATGCATTTTTTTTTGTTTCAATCATCCTATAACTATATAAATATATATGTATGTAAATATACATTGAATATTTCGGTGTGATTCATCTATATATTATATGTAATATTTAGTTTTTGGTATATTTTTGTTTGTTGATTTTCTAATTTTATGTTTTTATTTTTATTCTATTATTTCGCACATTCAATCGCACATCAAAACACACACGCACATTCACACACACTCAATGGCACTTGAACACCAAACTAAATATACCGTAATCAACACACACTCATCGCTCATCTTTCATCACTCATCACTCATCGCTCATCTTTCATCACTCATCTTTCATCACTTATCTTTCATCACTCATCCTTCATTACTTATCACTCATTACTCGTCATTCATCACTCATCACTCATCACTCATCACTCATTACTCATTACTCATCACTCATCACTCATTACTCATTACTCATTACTCATTACTCATTACTCATTACTCATTACTCATCACTCACCACTCATCACTCACCACATTACTCATCACTCATCACTCATTACTCATCCACTCATCCCCTTATTAATCAATACTTACGATTGCACGTTTCCCACTCTCTCTCCCACTCCCTCTGCCTCTTGTCTTCCTCCTCTCTTTCGTTCTTTCCTTCTTTCACTCTATCGCTATCCTTTCACAACGACGTTTTTCAACACATTAACATCACAGAAAAATTTGTAGGTCCAGTGCCCGATCCAATGCTCAATTGGACCACCGAATTGACCAACGTTTCGGCCGAACAGCGCTGGATATTGCTGGAGGGCCTGAAAGCCGCCACCGTCTACCAGTTTCGCGTGAGTGCCGTCAACCGTGTTGGCGAGGGCTCACCATCCGGACCAAGTAATCTCGTCGAGCTGCCCCAAGAAGGTAAGTAAGCTACTAATCTAGCCCATTAGAGCTTTATTTGTGCTCTTTTATTGTTCGTTGCTTTGAGTTTTTATGCTTTAGTCGGGAATATTCGGAAGTTGTAATAGAACCCGAAACTTATGATATTCCCTCCAAACTTCTGTTTTTCCTTTTGCTGAGAAGAGAAAATATTATTCTCCTTTTAGTCATTATTTTTTATTTTTAGTTAAATAGACTCATTACTACTTCAACTTCCAAAGAAGTGTCTCTTCGTATAGATGAAGTAATGTTTATTTTTATTATCTAAGTATTCCTAATTCCTAATTTGATCTGTTTTCCTTAGTTGTTCAGTTGCCTTTGGTTTCTTAAAGAGCACCTTTTTAGCTAGGGTTGCCTAGTGCACCCGCCAAGGCTACGGCGTAGTAGCTGCTTTCAAAATGATATATTTAGTATCTGTATTTAGTGGCTAGAACTAATGCTATAACCCAATGTATGTATTGTACTTCTAACTGCTATCGTTGTCGTCAAACTGCATCGTCGTGATCGCCCGCTTTTGATGAATAAATGCGCATAGTGTTGCCACGGTTCCGAGGTATATAAATCAAGAGAAGGAGCTCTCTCTCTCTCTCTCTCTCTCTCACACACACACTCAGACACAAGTAAAAACGTCTCTAACTGCACCTCAACACACAAACCCCCTCCCCTGATTGTTCAGTTTATATAGATCGTCTATTGACATTGTAAATTTTCTCTCAATGCTCTCCAGCTCCTTCGGGTCCGCCCGTTGGCTTCGTCGGCTCAGCCAGATCAACGTCGGAGATCATTACGCAATGGCAACCGCCTATAGAAGAGCATCGGAACGGCGTGATAATGGGCTACGTACTGCGCTACCGTCTCTACGGGTACAACAATGTGCCGTGGTCCTATCAGAACATTACGAACGAGGCGCAGCGCAACTTTCTCATACAGGAGCTGATCACCTGGAAGGACTATCTGATTGAGATCGCCGCGTTTAACAATATGGGCGTGGGCGTATTCACCGAGGGCGCCAGGATCAAGACCAAGGAGGGCGTTCCCGAGGCGGCGCCCACCAATCTGCGCGCGTTCGCTCTGAACTCGACGGCCGCGCAGATCACTTGGATCCCGCCGAATCCGCAGCAGATCAACGGCATCAATCAGGGCTACAAGATACAGGCGTGGCAGCAGCAGGTGATCGACGGCGAGATCAGGGACGTCGAGAGGCGCATGATCACTGTGCCGCCCAGCGTTATCGACCCGCTGGCCGAGCAGACGGCCACGCTCCCCGGCCTGGATAAGTACTCCAAGTACAATGTGACGGTCCTGTGCTTCACCGATCCCGGCGACGGCAAGGTCAGCAAGAGGGTGTACGTCATGACCAAGGAGGATGTGCCCGACGAGATAACTGCCCTGCACTTCGACGACATCTCCGATCGCTCCGTGACCGTTTTGTGGGCACCTCCCCGCCGTGTCAACGGCATTCTCACGGGCTACACGGTGCGCTACCAGATGCGCGACCATCCGGAGACCCTCAAGTCCGTCAACCTGACTGCCGACGAGACGCAGCTGACGGTCAACGAGCTGCAGGCGACCACGCACTACTGGTTCGAGATCTCCGCCTGGACGCGCATTGGCCGTGGCATTCCCAAGGCGGCGACCATACAGTCCGGCGTGGAGCCCGTCCTGCCGCATGCCCCGACCAGCCTGGCCCTGTCCAACATTGAGGCGTTCTCCGTGGTGCTGCAGTTCACGCCCGGCTTCGACGGCAACTCGAGCATCACCAAGTGGAAGGTGGAGGCCCAGACGGCACGCAACATGACCTGGTTCACCATCTGCGAGATCAGCGATCCCGACGCGGAGACCCTCACAGTCACCGGCCTGATGCCCTTCACCCAGTACCGCTTGCGTCTGAGCGCCACCAATGTGGTGGGCAGCTCCCGGCCCTCCGAGCCCACCAAGGACTTCCAGACCATACAGGCGCGGCCCATGCACGCACCGTACAACGTGACCGTGAGGGCGATGAGTGCGCAGCAGCTGCGCGTGCGCTGGATACCGCTGCAGCAGACCGAGTGGTTCGGCAATCCGCGTGGCTACAACATCAGCTACCGGCCGGTGGAGCGCAAGGCGGGCACCATCAAGAGCCCGCCGCGCAGCATGCTCATCGAGGACCACACGGCCAACTCGCACGTGCTCGACGGCTTGGAGGAGTGGACCCTCTACGAGGTGCTGATCAATGCCTGCAACGATGTCGGCTGCTCGCGCGCCAGCAACTCGGCGGAGGAGCGCACTCGCGAGGCGACGCCCAGCTACGGACCGCTAGAAGTCGAGGCGAATGCCACCTCCTCCACCACCGTGGTGGTGCGCTGGGGCGAGGTGCCGCGCCAGCATCGCAACGGACAGATCGAAGGCTACAAAGTGTTCTATGCCGCCACCGATCGCATCGTTAGCGTCCCGGTGCTCTTCAAGACCATCACGAGCAACAGCTCGTTCACCACGACCCTGACCGAGCTGAAGAAGTACGTGGTCTACCACGTCCAGGTGCTGGCCTACACTCGGCTGGGTGACGGCGCCCTCAGCACGCCTCCGATACGCGTTCAGACCTTTGAGGATACCCCCGGAGCACCCTCGAACGTCAGCTTCCCGGACGTGACCTTCTCGATGGCCCGCATCATCTGGGACGTGCCCGATGACCCGAATGGCGAGATCCTCGCCTACCAGGTCACCTACACTCTGAACGGCAGCGCCAATCTGAACTACAGTCGCGAGTTCCCGCCCTCGGACCGCACCTTCCGCGCCACCCAGTTGCTGCCCGAGCGCTATTACACCTTCAGTGTGACCGCCCAGACGCGGCTCGGCTGGGGCAAGACCGCCTCCGTGCTGGTCTACACCACCAACAACAGGGATCGTCCGCAGGCGCCGTCGCTGCCGCAGGTCTCGCGCAGCCAGATTCAGGCCCACCAGATCACCTTCAGCTGGACCCCGGGCAGAGATGGCTTCGCCCCGCTACGCTATTACACGGTGCAGATGCGCGAGAACGAGGGCCCGTGGCAGCCGCTGCCGGAGCGCGTGGATCCCCTGATCAGTTCGTACACGGCGCTGGGATTGCGGGCGCACACGACTTACCAGTTCCGGATTCAGGCAACCAATGATCTCGGCCCTTCGGCGTTCAGTCGCGAGAGCATTGTGGTGCGCACCCTGCCGGCCGCTCCGGCCGTCGGTGTGGGTGGCCTGAAGGTGGTGCCCATCACGACGACCTCGGTGCGCGTGCACTGGAGCGCCCTGGAGACGGGCATGTGGAACGGAGACTCGGCCACTGGCGGCTATCGCATCCTGTATCAACTGCTCTCCGACTTCCCCACCGCATTGCAGTCGACCCCGAAGACCGATGTCATGGGCATCAATGTGAACAGCGTGGTGCTCTCCGACTTGACCCAGGATCGCAACTATGAGATTGTCGTGCTGCCGTTCAACTCTCAGGGACCGGGTCCGGCGACCCCGCCCATTGCCGTCTACGTCGGCGAGGCGGTGCCCACCGGGGAGCCGCGAGCCGTCGACGCCGCCTCCATATCCAGCACGGAGGTGCGCTTGCGCTGGAAGCCACCCAAGCTGAGCATGCAGAATGGCGATATCCTGGGCTACAAGATCTTCTACCTGGTCACCTACTCGCCGCAGGCACTCGAGCCCGGCCGCAAGTATGAGGAGGAGATCGAAGTCGTCTCCGGCACGGCCACCTCGCACAGCCTCGTCTTCCTGGACAAGTACACCGAATACCGCATCCAGCTGCTGGCCTTCAATCCCGCTGGCGACGGGCCGCGCTCCGCTCCCGTTACGGTCAAGACGCTGCAGGGCGTGCCCAGTGCGCCGCGCAACTTGCGCTTCTCGGACATCACCATGCAGAGCCTGGAGGTCACCTGGGACGCGCCCAAACTGCTCAACGGCGAAATACTGGGCTATCTGGTCACCTACGAAACCACCGAGGAGAACGAGAGTAAGTCCCAGAGGTCGGAGCACTTCAAAGCAGGCCAAATCACTCAGCTCCTTTGGTTTCTTTCCTTTACAGAGTTCAGCAAGCAGGTGAAGCAGAAGGTATCGAACACCACTCTGCGCGTGCAGAACCTGGAGGAGGAGGTCACCTACACGTTCACGGTGCGCGCCCAGACGATCGACTACGGACCGGCGGTCAGTGCGAATGTAACCACCGGGCCACAGGACGGCTCGCCCGTAGCGCCACGCGATCTCATACTCAGCAAGACGCTGTCCAGCGTCGAGATGCACTGGATCAACGGACCGTCCGGCCGCGGACCCATACTCGGCTACCTCATCGAGGCCAAGAAACGTGGTGAGTCCGACAGCCCACACAATGTGCCCAATACTTAAATGTGGTTCTGGTTCTACCCCCCCCCCCCCCCCTCTCTCTCTCTCTCTCTCTCTCTCTCTCTCTCTCGCTCTTCCTCTTTAACTCTTTTGATTTCTATTTTGCAATAACCTTGGTGAACTGTTTCCTATAATGCCTGAGCAGAGAAAGCAGAGCCATCGTTTGTCTGTAAGTATCCGTAGCACTAATCCGATTTTCTTACTCCGATCTTGCTTGAACTAATAACATTACATATATGTACATATATATTTATATATACATATGTATATATATATAAATAGTGGCACTTAGATAGAACAACCCATTGATATTGCCCATCTAAATGTTAGTTTCTGAAATCGCAGACGACTCGCGCTGGACTAAGATTGAGCAGACCACGAAGGGCACCGTGCAGGACTTTACCGTTAGCTATCATATACTAATGCCATCGACTGCTTATACATTCCGTGTTATTGCTTACAACCGTTACGGCATCTCGTTCCCGGCCTACTGCAAGGACTCGATCCTGACCCCGTCGAAGCTGCACCTCGAGTACGGCTACCTGCAGCACAAGCCCTTCTACAGGCAGACTTGGTTCATGGTCTCCCTGGCGGCCACCTCGATAGTCATCATCGTGATGGTCATTGCCGTGCTTTGCGTGAAGAGCAAGAGCTACAAGTATAAACGTAAGTGAAGCGACCCAAACACATTCGATCTTTATTAACTGAAGTCTTTGACGCGGCGCAGAGGAGGCACAGAAGACACTGGAGGAGTCGATGGCTATGTCGATTGATGAGCGTCAGGAACTGGCATTGGAGCTGTATCGTTCGCGCCACGGCGTCGGCACTGGCACTCTGAACAGCGTGGGCACACTCCGCAGCGGCACCCTGGGCACCCTCGGCCGCAAGTCCACCAATCGTCCGCCCACCAGTGCTCAGCTGGGCAAGAGTCCGCCACGACCCTCGCCCGCTTCGGTGGCCTATCACAGCGACGAGGAGAGCCTGAAGTGCTACGATGAGAACCCCGACGACAGCAGCGTGACCGAGAAGCCATCCGAGGTGAGCAGCTCTGAGGCCTCGCAGGTGAGTGGACAAAGAGTTTGAGCTGTCAGCCAGCAGGCATTAATCCGATCCGGCGGTCCATTGCAGCACTCGGAGAGCGAGAATGAGAGCGTGCGCAGCGATCCGCACTCCTTCGTCAATCATTATGCCAACGTCAATGACTCGCTGCGACAGTCGTGGAAGAAGACCAAGCCCGTGCGCAACTACTCCAGCTACACTGACTCCGAGCCCGAGGGCAGCGCCGTAATGAGCCTCAATGGGGGCCAGATCATTGTCAACAACATGGCCCGATCGCGGGCCCCATTGCCCGGTTTCTCCTCGTTTGTCTGACAATCAACTGAGTTCTAAGATCAAAGCAACAGCAGCAGCAGCAGCACCGTCATCAGGGAGACTTTTGTTTAATCATCATACCCGGAGAGACGCATCGAGAGGACATCGGGAATCGTAGTTCCGATCTGCAACCACCTGCAAGGGGACCAAGCACCACCGCTCTGCTTGGCCCTCTGTCCGTGTGCGTGCGCGACTAAAGTGTGTGACGTGTGTGTTTGGCTGCTGCTTCTGCTGCATGGACAATTTATTGTAGTTGACTTTTATCTATATGCTATACACGTATATATATATATATATATTATTTATAGTTTCTAGTACGAGAGATCTGAGATTTGACAAGCATTTAGTTTTACGACAATGTTCCACTGACCCAGACCCAATTAATTTTAATATTGACCCCTTTTTTTTGTACTCTATATATATATATGTATTTTTTTTGTTTTTAATTTGTTAGTTAACTTATTTGTTTGCTGTGCGTCCGTTGTCCGCCACAGAACGCCTACAGAACGAAAACAAAAAATATTTGTGATACGTCCATTTTTTGCTCGGTTTCGTTTTGTTTTCTTCTCTGGCGACATCTCCGCCCCTTTAAGCCTTGCGTAATCTCATTAATTTTTAATATTTAACTAATTTACGAACTACGAAAAAGAAAGAAAACAAAACAAAAAACAAAAAACAAAACAAACTGAAGAGGAGAAGGAAAAAAAAAACGACAAGCGCGAATCGAAGCAAGAGACAAAAAAAAGAGAAAAAAAATATCGAATTGCTCATTTTTTTTTTTGGGCTGTTGCCTTTGCTGCCTGGAAGCCAGCATGAGGCGGGGTGGGCAAAGGTAGCGGCGGCTGATGCAATCAGCGAGAAGAGAAAAATGCAAAACAAAAAAAGAAAACAAAATACGAAATCATATAAAATAATCGCAAAGAAATTGAACAAAAAACAAAAAAGAAAAGAGAAATTATAGCATATCCAAGAATATATAAAAAAAATGTCGACATTTTTTTTTTTTTGTGTGTAGACGCTTTTGGTGTACTTGAAATATCAGATAGGCGTACGCGCGCGTGTTCCGAGACAACAAATATAAAATACCTATAGGCCATATTAATGCAGTTTGTAGCACGTAAGTTGCAGATGCAACAAAACAAAACAAAACAAAAGAAAAAGAAGAGAAAACGCGAACAGATACACGAATTAGCAGCAGAAAGGGGGAAGAAGTACGAGAAGTAGTAGAAGAAGAGGAAGATGATTCACACTTATCACAGCACACACACACACACAACATAACGGTACTGCCCCAACAACAACAACAACAACAACAACAACAACAGCACACATTTTCTCAATTCACAAAGGACATAAATGTCCAGAGGTCGGCAATATGCTTACATATATCCAAAATATATAGATGTATCATGTTATATGAATGTATATCTTTGTATCTATCTAGCAAGCAAGCGTCGCATACACTCGTATGCGATGCGATGCGATGCGGGGGGAGGATATACATACAGATATCCAGTATGTGCGCGCGCAAAACTAAGCATAGATAATGAAATCTAGATCGTAACATTTTAATCGTTAAACTCAGAAAGCAGAATTCAATTTCTATATATGTCGTAAGCAACAACAATTTATATACCCACGCAGCCATACGTGCGTGTGTATATATATATCTATAACTTAAATGACTGATTATATATTTTTCTCTTGATTGTATTCTACTACTTACGCACATACATACAGGTCAGGTGTGTATGTATGTATGCATATAGATTTATTATATGTAAAACGAAAAGAATTCTATTATTATAATTAGTTATTTTAGAACTGTAATATTATTATTATTATTATTATTATTATTATTACGATTAATATTAATATTATTTTTTTGGACTTTTATATTGTGTATACTTGACTTTCTTACGAATATGTTTATGGATTATGTAATACGAATACGCCTGCTCTTTTTTTAAGAACTCTACTTATACTCCTAAGACTCGATGCACAACTTCATCTAGATATGTATGTAATTCTAATTGTTAATTGGTCAGCAAAGCAAAGCAAAGCAACAAAACAAAAAACACAAAGAAAACATAAAACAAAATATGAAATGAACAAATATTCAATTAACTACGAGTACAATATGTACCACACACACACACATATATACATATTTACATATATATATATATGTATGTATACATTAAGGCATCGAACCTATTGGAAGGAGATCGCATTTCGGAGTCGCGGCATCAGTGCAGTGCGAAAGCCCAGCGCGAGTAGCATGTGGCACGTAGCAGGCGAGAGCAAGAGACGAAGCAAGCAGCAAGCAGCGGGAAGCTGGAGAGAAGTTAGTTGAAATCGCGCAGCAAGCGCCAAGTATTAGCCCATATTTATGTGTAAATGTAATTGACGAATCATTTGATCCAATAAAAAGCAAAACATAAGTGTAAAAAAAATAAAAATCCAAACCAAAAAAAAAAAAAAAAAAACTAGTTTAAATTTGAAAAAATTCTTAAAAATATATTTTAAATTGTTTTCAAGAGTTGTGTGCTTAAAAGACTTCAATTCCACTCAATATTCAGCCTCGAATGAGCTTTAAAAGCGACTCCCACGTACAGCTCAGTTCAGTCTAGCCTCTTTTAAATACATATTATGAGTTTCCCTATTATACGTTTATATATAGCGCACATATTTGCCTTTCTGTATGCTCATAAATACACATTTGCAAACGTTTAATGCGATTCAACGCCTTTCGGCTACACTTTGTGCAGCTCTCGGCTAATGATGACGTCGAAAGCTCACAAGCTCCACAATTAACTGCCTTCGTGTCTTCAATATAAAGAATTTGATGCGCAATTTTCCGAATCGCTTAAGGCTTTCATGTCGTCGTCGTGTGGGGCCATTGACATTAGATATGCGTCTGCTGTTTGACATCGTTTAAAATTATTATGCAAATTCTGAAACTAACAAAAATTAAAGGAGAAAAAAAAACATTTAAAAGGGTTTTCGGTAGGCAGTGCCTGGCTGGAAGATACCCGGAAAGACCAGTTGTTGCCATCAGAGAGAGAGAGAGAGAGAGAGAGAGAGAGGGTGTGGGTGTGGGTGAGGTCTAAGCTCTGCCTTATACTATAACCCCCTTCTGTGCGATTCTCAAACACACCAGCTGCAATTTCGTGATATTTTATTATGGGCAAAAAAAAAGGAAAAAATAAAAGAGGATTTAGTGGGGAAATATGCCAAACTGTCGCTGGAACTGGCCACCCGAGAGAGTTGTACAAATCAGTCTAGGCGTTGCTAATACTATGCTGGACGTGGGCGGGGCCGGGCTAGACCACGCTGTTCGACTCAACGGAGCTGGGCGTGGTGTGCTGCGGCTCGAGTGCCAGTTTCGTGGTGAGCGCCACGCCAACGGCAGCGTCAGGCTCATTTGGCTCGGCTGACGCGTCGGCTTCCTCGTCCTCCTCCTCCGGCTCATCCTCCAGGTCAGCCTCGTCGTTATCAATGTGGCGCGCCTGCAAGGCGACAATGTTGCGCTCCGCGGACATAACATCTGCAGCTGCGAGCGGCGCTGCCACTGGAACGCTGCTAATGGACACACCCGCTGGCCGATCCCGATCGGAGCTGGTGGCGCCGCTCAGGCCCAGGCCGGACATGCTGGACATGCTTGGCATGCTGACTGGACACATGCAGGGCACGAACTGGATGCGATTGCCGCCCTTCTCCGGCAGCGCGCTCTGCGGCTGGTAGTTAAAGTAATCCGGATACGGATATTGCGGACGCGCATTATACAAATTGTTCACGCGACGACTGTATGTCGGATATTCCGCGTTGTAGGCGGCGTAGCGCAGCGACGAGGATGACGCCTCGGTGGTGCTGCTGCTGGGCGGCGGTGCGCTTGTGGTGCTGCTGGTCGTCGTTGTGGTTGTTGTCGTCGTAGTCGTCGGTGCCGGCGTCGTCGTTGTCGTCGTCGTTGTGGTGGGCGCGGGCGTTGTGCTGGGCGCCGCGCTGCTGGCACTGGCCTGAGCGGGTGGCGTTACGTCCGTCTTGAAGCCAGCCGCACCAGGAGCAACGTCATGGCGTCGAGCAGCCGCGTAGCTGGTCACCTGGGCATACGGGTCGTAGTGTCGCCCCGACAGCAGCGGCGTCTGTGCCGCGCCAAACCCAAACAGCGGCACCCCGAACCCTCCGCCTGTCAGCGGCTGATAGGTGTACGTCCGGAAATAGGTGAGTGGTATCTGCTGCAGCACCTGGCTGCGCGGTGTTTCGCTGCGAATAGAAGCAACCCATTCATTATTAACCAGCTGCACTGTCCCCAGCGTACCTCTGACTTACGTCGTCGCCTTCGGCCACCAGAAGCCGCTCGCGGGCAAAGGCAGTGCGCAGAGGCCAGCGATGAGCTGCAAAGCAAATTGGGAAATCATAACTAGAATACCCTCTATGAATTGTGAAGTATCAATAATATATTAATTCTTAATAATTTAAAAATAAACTATTTTCAATTTATTTTTTTAGCAAATATTATTTATAAGTAATATAAATTGAAAAAAAAAATTGATGGTTCACATTCCAAAATATTTATTTTATCTGTATGATTATTATTTATTATATAAATTTTTGTTATATTATTTAAAAAGTTTATAAATCTATTTTTAAAAATATTATTTTGCTTTTTCTGTTTATATTTATTTTCATATTTTTATTTTTTATTTAATTTTTAATATACATTTTGTATTTAAAATATTTGTTCTTCATGCTAATATAAACTCAAATCTCTAATGTTTTTTTCATATACTTTATTTTTGCATTTTTGTTATTTCAATAATTATTTCAATAATTATAAAATATTTTGCATAGTTCTGTTTTATTATTTAAATTCGTAAGACATTGTCCTTTTTCTTGTTTCCCATTTCTATTTTATTTAATATATTTTTATTTATTTATATTTTGAAATTTGTAGTTTCTCTCTTCACATACCACAAAATATTGCCACATTTTCGTAAGATTTTCAATTAATTTTCACCAGATTCAAGTATATATCAATATTTATGTCCTGTCTGATAATCCTGCACAGGCTGACGATAAACACAAAACACCATAAAAAAAATAGTAGTAATCGAATTGGAAGCGAGGCGCGAGAGGGTTCGTACGCGTGCGCAGCTGCGTTTGCTCTAAACCCAAAGACAGTTGGAGGCCGAGCTTTTATATCGTGGATGCCACAAGCTGGGCATCGGTCGAGTTGGGCTTGGGGTTGGGTTACTGGCGGCTGCCTCCATTTCCATTTCCCTTCCCATTTCCACATTTCCCCACATTTCCAGCTGCCCTCGAGCTGTGCGCGTCAGACATGAAACGGACGGGCGCACGGCGTGCCTCTCGTTGCCGTTCGCCTTTTGTTTTTCGTGGCACGTCGACTAGCGGCGGCTCTGCGTAGCGCGAGAAAATTAATTGCAGGCTTGGAAAGAACTGAAAAGTCGTATAAGAGAGCGAAAAATAAGTTGGGAAATCAATAATAATAATGAACGTGCCTAGCTGTGCCGTCCCGTGCCGTCCCCTGCCGCAAGAATAAGAATAGAAAGCCCCATCATTGACAAAATGATTGAATGAATGACGTCGGCCCGAGGGCGGGAGGGGCTGCTGCAGTTGCTGTCAGAGAGGGCCACAAGCCATTGAATTAGCCATAAATATTTGTAGATGACTATTTTCTCGGTTTTTATTTGTATTTCGATTTTCGGTTCATTTGGTTGTTGTTTCTTTTTATTTCTTTATTTTCCAGCTTTTCACACATCCAAATTTGATTTTCTTTTGATGCTGGAATTTGGGTCACACTCTCCGAGTCGTGATTCTTTTTGCCAGCTCCTCCCCTGTCCCATCGTCCCCCCCCTCGACGTCTTATGCAATGTCGAGCAGAACAATTGGGATCGAGAGGTTCGATCATTAAATCTGCATTTTATGACAAACTTTCTAGCCGAAACTTTGCCCACGAATGGCTCGCCTTTGTGTCCGTAGGAATTTATTGCCATTTTTTATGGACGCTGAACCCTTTCAGAGTCTTGTACGAGTCTAACTCCAAAGAATAGAGCAGTCAGGGCAAGATCATGAGTCCAGGCGGTAATTGAGGTGTTAATGGAGCACAGTTTTAATGACGCCGCTGAGCAGCTCACGAGCCGTTAAGACGCGAAATGCTTGGGATATGTACATATACGCCAGATCTCTGTCTGGCAGGTGATCATGACGTCAGTTGGAAGTAATTTTCAGAAAGATTCTAATGAGGTTATTATATGGGAGTACTATAAGATCTGAGAGTGAGCAGAAGAGAGAGGGGGAGATATCACAAGGATTACAGCTAGATAAGGATCAATCAAAGAGTTTTTAAGAGCAACGATAATTTATTTCTATTAAAAAAAAAACTTAAGATCTACATACATATTACAAAGAAGAAAAAATAATAATGAAGATCATATCAAAGCACGTTGATCATGCAGTCGCTGGCTTCCCGCCTAGCGTGGAGGATTCTGCACGTACTTGGACGTGTAATACTTGACCGGATCCTTGCCCTGGTCGTGCCTATGGCGGCCCTTGTACCTATACAATGTGGCAGAGAATCATATAAATCACTTGGAGCAGGCAAAGTCGTCACACTCACCGCGAGTTCAGGATGAACCAGGTGCTGTCCTCGTGATCCAGGCAGCTGCCGGGACAATCGACCTCGATTTCGGAGGATCTGTGGCGCTTGGGGCTGCGCAGCAGCTTGCCCAGCGTGTAGACCGGGAAGGCGAAGTACTCCCGCTTGAGGGCATAGCGCGAGCTCTGGCGCTGCACCGGCGGTGCTTCGGTGGTGCTGGTCAGCGAGTCGTACGGCGTCTCCATGCTCTCGTCCACATAGACGATCTGGAACGAAGCGGGCGAGCCACCTGACCCACTGCTGGTGGTGCTGCTGGTGCGTGTCTCCTCGACCAGTGCTGGCTCTGAGGGCACGGCCAGGTCCAGCTCCTGGCTGATGGCGTCGTCAATCTCTGCCTCCAGCTGCTCCAGTTGCTCCAGCTCCTGTGCCGCGTTGTTCGTGCTGTCGGTGGTTGGCACCACGTAATGCCGATGGTTGTCGGGCGGCTCTAGCGCCGGCGAGCTGCGCAGCGTCGGCTGCCACTGCACCACCTCCTGGGGCGAGTGGTAGGCGCTGTACTGCTTCACCTTCTTGGCCTTCCGCTTGTGCTTGCTGCGCGGCAGCTGCGTCTCGTAGGGCGGCGGCATGGGCGTGGTTGGGCCGAGTGGCTCCGAGGCAGTGGCAGTTGCCGGCGCAGTGGCTGGAGTCGGATCTGTTGGGTAGGTTTCTCGAGAGGCGCCGGCAAACAGAGTGCTGGCGGTGGCTGCTGTGGTTGAGCTGCTGCTTGTCGTGGCGCTGGTGGTTGTGCTCAGCGGAATGGTGATTGCCTCGTGAGCATAGAAGGGAATCAGCGTCAGATTGAGCAGCTCCCGCTGGCCAGGCAGCCGCAGCCGCTCCACAATGGGCTTGGGCCGGAACATGGGCGTCGAGGGCGGGTAGAGCACCTGCCCGGGCACCGGCTCCTGCATGGGGTAGCGCTGGGCACTCAGCATCGTGTTGAGCAGCAGCTCGCCCCGGGTGCCATTGTAGACGAAGATCGGGTAGCTGGCAGTGGGCATCGCGTTGTCCCCGGGCACATTGTCGAAGATGGGCAGCGACTGCGGCTGGCGGCGTCGCTGGGCCGGCCTGGGCGGCCGGGCGCTGCTTTGGCCCAGCTGCTGGACGTAGTGGCTCGGCAGCTGCAGGCGGTGCGGCAGCACGAAGTGGCGCTGGGCGGGCGACAATGCGTCCAGCGGAGGCGCCACCAGATGCGACTCCTCCTCAGCCGTATCCGCATCCGTATCCATATCCGGCCGGATGCGTATGGTGATCGCGGTGGGCGGTGGGTGGTGCTGGCGCTGCTGCCGGCGCTGGGCTCTGGACCGTCGCATTGTCGAGGCCCGCGTGCTGGTGGCGTAGTCCGAGTCCTGCCTCGACTGGCGCTTCATCAGCTCGTCCTCCAGTATCCAGAGCGGCCGCTGCGCCGCATCCAAGTAGCTGTGCGCCAAAGAGTAGGACGTGCGAGCGGGCGTCCACGCCCAGCTGCCGGGCAGGGCGCTCAGCAGGCGCAACAGCGCCAAGGTCCAACTGCTCAGCGCCTCCATTTGCGTGTGCGTCTTCGACTCGAGTGGCCAAGAGGGCAGCGCCAACTGCAGTCTTTATATGGCCACACTTGAGGGCTTGCGAATATCGCCCAACTCGTTCACGCCGGGTCAGCATGGGTCAGTGGGTCTGTGCCACATCGAGTCCGGTGGCTCAAGTGGTTCTAGGCCACATTCGCAGCTCGCCCAACGCATGACTGTCGCACGAGTACGCCTTGCCCCACCACCTCTTCCACCACGTCTCGCTTTAAGTGGATAATGAGTCCAACAGTCGAATGGCAGTCGATCCGAAATTTCACCCATTTTCCACTGTTGTGCGTGAAATTGGGCCTGAACCCGTTTCGCTGCCCACTAGAGGTCGGACTCGAGTAGATTGGATACAAATTTCGGAGCTAATTCAAGGTTTTGTTCTGAGCGCTGCTAATGGAGGAAGACTGGAAGACGAGCCTGACCGAATAGTGGGCAGCAGCCGCCGAGCAGGGCAGGGCGGTGCAGGGCGATGCAGGGCGGTGCAGGCCTTCATATGGACAGCTGTCAAAAGGGACATTAATCAAAACACTCTAACTGATTTGGAATGTGTTCACCATTCAGACTTCGACATGCAACAATCTGTTGGACGTTGGACGATCAAAACATGGCAGCCGATGCTGATGGGAATCCACTGAGCGAGTGGGGCGCGATTGTGTGTGTGTGTGTGTGTGTGTGTGTGTGGATCTTGGTTCTGGGTCTTTTGTTTCACGTTCTGGATTTGTGTTTTTAGTGCACGCTGTTTGGAAAAACAATTTAAGCAACTTACAAGTATTTCCCAAGCCAGAACGAGAGCGAGAGCGAGAGAGGGACAGGGAGAGGGTGGCCGAGAAAACTGACAAACTAAACATGACCACAGCGGAGTGGAGCAAGTGGAACGGCAACGCCAAAACGGGGTTAATAGCCTTTGACAGACGGACGGACCACGGGCGGTGGCCGGCGATCGTGAGTTCTCACTTTTGGCAGGGGCAACGAAAATGGAAATGGAAAATGAGAATGGAAAAATGATTTATTAGCCTCTATCTGTGGCTTTGATCGATCAATCGGCGCTAGCTGCTGGTGCCTGCTCTTGTTCTCCGCTCCATTATCTGCCTGTTCCGCTGGCTAATTACAAAAATCAAATCATTTTCCTCGCCGAGACGAGACGAGACGAGTCCGAGCTCAGCTAAGGCTGTCTCCCTGTGTGTGTGAACGGTTTGAAAACGATTTTCGAACTCAATATATACCCATTCATTCATATCGATTATTAAGTGCTATCTTTAGGTGGTAATTTATGCCTGCGATATTATATCATTTCGTTAGGGATCGCTCTCGCTCTCTCCTTCCCTCTCTCTCTCTCTCTCTCTCTCTCTGTCTCTCTGTGGTGCAATTGCGTGACTTTACAGCATAATTAGATCGAATTGGAAGGCATTCGCCAGGGCTTTATGAGCTTTTAATGGTCTCTAATGCATTTTAAATTCGCTTAGGCGCATTTCGTATTATTCGGCTCGAATGGATCTTCCTATCTGGAATTCCTAACTAACTCGTGCCCATAATTAACAGCTAGAAATATTTGGACAGAGCTGAGACAATCGCCAATGGGGAGAGGAATGTGGGACTGGCATGTAAATCATAGGGCAGCTGGGGACAGAGGAGTCAGAGGAGAGGAGTCAGAGGGGGACTCAGTCAAGCGCATCGCATTTTTGACACCGACAATTTGTTCTGTCAATTTGTTATGGAATGCATTTTATGCAAATGAAATCTGTCCTCAATCTATCTCACAGAAACATCACTTAGCGACCTCTCTCTCTCTCTCTCTCTCTGCTTACCTGTGCTCACCTGTGCATCATATTTTGTGGCATTCTTCTGGCAACTGATTGATGCGCCGCATACGGCGCACTATGAATAATAAACAATAAACTAATCAAGAGCCCAAGCGAAGATCGCCCGATGCATCTGTCAGATAGACAGGCGCAGAGACAAAGAGAAAGACAGCCAGAGATATGCAGAGACAAAATGTCAAATGATTCGTTTGTCTTGTATGTATATAGATGCCCACTCATGTGACGTGGGTAGACTGGGACTGCGGATGCCACCTAATGACATTTGCCAGAGAGCTTAGCCCTCTGGTGGTCAGGTGTGAAGTCTCCAGATGATAGCGATCTCAAGTAAACTAAAATATAAAGAGAGCGAATGACATAGCTGACAGAGAGAGAGAGAGAGAGAGAGAGAGAGAGAGAGAGAGAGAGAGAGAGAGAGATAAACATATGTCCCTAGATATATCCATGCGACTCGTATCTTATCAGCCTACATATGTATAATCGCTTTGCTCGCATAAAAATAATTACCCCAGTCCCGCATACAATCTGGATTATTTATTGGCCCCTTCAGCGACCAGCCACACCTAATCTTATCTCTGGCCGGTCTGTTGTAGTCATATCAATCAGTATATTAATTACAAGTCAATCCATTACACAGCTCGCAGCCTGCGCGCGCTTCCAGCTGGAAGTCCACTCACAGCCCAAGAGAAAGTGATTTGCAGTCGTTGCTGCTGAAATATTAACAGAAATGCTGCTGACTGACCAGGCGAGCACAGATGAATAGTAGACTGTAAATATTAGTTAACAGTGAGTTAACAGCGCGCTGTTAAGACACTGTTCTTTAACAGCTGAGCTAATTTACAGTGAGTTAACATCATTAGAGCTGACATCGCATTAACAGCGTATTAACAGTGCCATGTTAACCACATGTTAACTAACATTTTTGTCCCCACTGTTCATTTCTGTTCGACTGGCATTTTCTGCTTATTTTGCCCTACCAACATCATCTAACAGTATTTTTATTTACTTAAAATTCCCATTTAACATATGCAGATTATGGCTGATCTTGGCAAGATAGAAGTAGAACTCTAGACACTAGAATCATTCTATTCCTAGCCTAAAAAAGGCTGCAAAAGATGGCATACATATGTATTTTTGGCTTTTTTAGGACTAGGACTACATCCACTTGTGCCACCAGGAATATGTAGGTCAGCTAGAAATCATTGAGGAGTGGCTTAGTTGCTGAAGCAAGTGATACCCAAATTGCCAAATAGTTTGTAGAGTGCGTCCAGCATATGCTGAAAGTTTCATTCAAATCCATTAAGTCACGCAGAAGGTGTTAGACAAAAAGTTTGGCCAATTGCGAATGAGTGTAGAGAGCAAAACGAGCCGAGATGACGTCGCGATCAGCGAAAGCTTTTGGCGCGATCGAAGTGAGCTGAATTGTTATTGGACAGCGAGAAGAAGCTCTTCCAGCACGCGCCGTCGCGACTCGCGCCGTCGCGACGGCTGCGTCACCGAAAGCTCGGCCAACGCTTCGTCTGGCCTCGTGGCCGCATCGTCCGACACTGTCCGACTCCAGCCCTGCTGGGGAATGTTCAGCATTCGATTTGGCTGCTTGGGCTCAGTGCGAATTGTGTTGTCGAGGCGCGCGGCGGCTACTCTCTCTCTCTCTCGCTCTTGCTGTATCTTAATTACACTTGATTTTGTTGTTTTTTTTTGGGTTTGTTTTCGTCGCCGAACTTGTTGTCTGTCGTCGTGAGACTGTCGGAGCGGGCGTCCGTCCAGCAACAAAGTGAGCATTGCCTTAGGCACTTCAACTCCGAAACTGTTCCTGTTTAGGCTCTGAAAATTGTTAGCTCATAGTTGATACTTTTTTGTAGAAAAAATAGCCGAAAAAATTTCGAAATATAAGAACGCTGAGACACAAATCTATATTGTCGGATCTATGTATATATGGGTATCTAACCAATAGTCCTCTGGTCTCAATTCACATTCCAAGCAACTGCATAGATTAGGGAAGCAAGAAGAAACAGCAAAGGCGAAGGATGAGCACCCAGAGCGATCACATACCCAGCATATCGGCGGGCCGCAAGGCCGCCTTCCAGGTGCTATCGGGCGGATCGGCCGGGTTTCTGGAGGTCTGCATCATGCAGCCGCTGGACGTGGTCAAGACACGCATGCAGATCCAGGCACGGCCCGCGGCCATCACCGCCGCCCACACAGCCGAGGTGAGTACGTAGAGTTCATGCAAACAAAAAGTGTTGTTTTTTTTTGTGGTTGGCAAACATAAGGCGAGTTCAAGGGGTCTATATATAAGTCAACTCATACATACGTGTCTGTATGTGCAGCATAAGCAAGTCGCCGATAAGAACCAGACAGCTTTTATGGCCATGCCCAAAAAAGAGAAAGAGAGAGAGAGAGAGAGAGAAGGAGAGAGAGAAGGAGAGAGACCTTAGCACGCAGCAATCATGCTGAACAGCTGATAGGGTAGAAGTGAGATGTGAGAGGGTGTGTGTGTGTGTGTGTGTATGTGGAGAGGTCGTGTCAAGGTCATCAAAAGCGACCAGCCAAACAAATATAGACTGTTATCCAATAGACAGCTGATGAGCGCTTCGCTATTTACATACATACCCATACACACACACACACACACACACACATACTCACGCTTATCGATTGGGCGCTATTCTCTCAAAAATTTCCAACTTATCTCTGGCTATTCGGTGGTCTTTAAACTCGTTCATATTATCATCACGCCAAGCGTATCGCACTTAGTTCCCAACACAGCCTGGGGCGAGCTATAAAATGGAATTATATCTTATCGGTCTATGTCTTTGAGATCCTCTGGTCTTAGCTGCTCAGAATGCATTTAGCGCTGTTCTGCAGATAACTGTCCATATACTCGCCATATAATGTATATAAATTGTTATAATGCGTATATATTTTGCCGGCTATATACGGAGTGATGCAGAGAATAACGGAGAACAAAGAGATCGAGATGGGTGTTTATATATGTATGTATATATTGTATATGTATGTATGTATGTATATAAGCATACGGAAGCATTGCTCTTCATATATATGAATATGAATATATATACATATATATATATATACATTTCATTACTAATTAATGCCAGAGCTGTGCAACTCTTTGAGCCAATTGCTAGTGCGTGGTGCTATTTTACTTTTCGCAGCTGAATGCACTGTTCTATATACATATATATGAGTGTATATGTATATATATATATATATATATATATATATATATATATATATATGGTTTATATTTATGTATATACGTTATATATATATTATATTTTACACACATTTACATACATACACATATAGATGTGTCAGTTCGTGATGATATTTCTATGCGTTTAACTAATTTGTTAGCACATTACTAAAATAGATGCACAAAAGTAATTTGAATTACACACACACACACACATACATACGTACACACACACACACACGCATACATACGCACACATACACACACACACATACATACATACACACACAAGCACACAGAGCTAATAAACTAATTCCGAAAGCTTCCAGTATATTTTTTTCTTGTTTTCTTCCGTTTTTCTATGACATTTGCGTGCCGTGAGCAATCGAAAATGGCACAAAATTTCGGCTGTTTTCACGCCAAATACCGCTAAAGTTGAGTCAATTTTCATTGAGACTCACAAAAATATACAAATAAAAATTTCAAATTACAGAGATTTAATATGTTCGATAAGGAATAAGAGAATTCATTTCTATATAGTTATATAGAGTCTCGTTAATTAGGGAGATTTTTCAAGCCGACAGCTGCTTTGGCGCGAATTATTAAGACTTTTTACTAAGTAAGGCAATGCGACTGCATATCTGGCTATAGGAGTTATCATGGGTACTCTGGTTAACTCCTATAGATAAGAGTTCAGGCTTCATCTGCCAATGTCTAGAGTTCTCAAGTCAGACTATATCATGCCTAATCACTCACATGCCGCTTGCAGGTGCACTACTCCGGCGTGTTCGACTGCTTCGCCAAGATGTACCGCCAGGAGGGCATCGCCTCGTACTGGAAGGGTCTGATGCCGCCAATTCTGGCCGAGACGCCTAAGAGGGCCATCAAGTTCTTGGTGTTCGAGCAGACGAAGACGTTCTTCCAGTTCGGCTCGCCGACGCCGACTCCGCTGACGTTCGCTCTGGCCGGGCTGACGGCCGGCACTCTGGAGGCGATCGCCGTCAATCCGTTCGAGGTGGTGAAGGTGTCGCAGCAGGCGAACCGCCAGAAGAAGTTGATGGGCACCTTCGATGTGGCGCGCGAGATCGTCCGCAACGATGGGGTCGGGCTGCGCGGCCTGAACAAGGGCCTGACCGCCACCATGGGCCGCAACGGCATCTTCAACATGGTCTACTTCGGGTTCTATCACAGCGTGAAGAAGTACGTGCCGGAGAGCAAGGACAACACCTGGGAGTTCATGCGCAAGGTGAGCATCGGCTTCCTGGCCGGCACGCTCGCCTGCTTCGTCAACATACCGTTCGACGTGGCCAAGTCGCGCATCCAGGGACCCCAGCCGGTGCCCAGGGAGATCAAGTACCGCACCACCTTCAGCGCCATCCGCACCGTCTACAAGGAGGAGGGCTTCCGCGCCCTCTACAAGGGCCTGGTGCCCAAGATCATGCGCCTGGGCCCCGGCGGCGCCATCATGCTGCTCGTCTTCGACTACACATACGAGTACCTCCTGATGAACCACTCATAGTCCCTCACCCCCTCTAAACGTAGCTCTAAGAAACTGCCGAATTTTAGGACACGCCGGAAACTTTAAGACCTAGTTGATAACAGATAACGAAGGACGCTCAGCTTGGCAACCAGATGTAAATACAGAATAATATATAGTTCAAATCGTTCACAAGACTTTTGCTCTTAATGTGGGTCAACTAACCTTTCAAGAGCTGCTCCAGTGCCGAGGAGGAAGGAGCAGCAAGAAAACCTTTTCGACATTCCTTTACTATAATCAAGAAACAAAAATTAGTTGGCTGTGCCTGAGGACAGTTGTGGGATACCAAAGGAGCTGGTAAAAGGCAGGCTGAGGATATTGATGGCACCTCCTGGATGGAGCCTCGGCAATAACTGGAAAGACTCCTCCTTTTCACTTTTGGCTTAACACATCTTGAGTTCTCGGACAAGTTACAAACCTCATAGTTATAGTTACTAAACAATATCAAATAAATTCTAATGAGAGCAGAGCTCCGGCTCGAAAAGAAAACTCCGAAAAGTATGCAACACTAGTCGAGAGCCTTGCCCCAGCATGGCATACTTCTGGACATATAGATGAATTACTTGCGAAATCGTAACATGGACAGATATAGCTAAAGTCCTCGATAGGCCCTCATGTACCCCGATAATGTAAAACAAAGTAAAGTCGTTAATTTCACATTTAGTCTATGAACATCTTGTAGTATTTATACATACATATATATATATATATATATATATGTAAATTGATTCGCATAACCTAGGTCACAAGATAAGTGCAGTGAGGGGGGTCACATATAACATATACTGGGCTGTAGTTTCTCTCGATTCTGGTATATAATAGATGTATGTGTATATATTTGGATGTTTGTCGTATACATATATATGTATATATATGATGATATAATCCCGCTGCGATTTCCTTTTAATTCAAGTCGGAACATTTAACATTATTTAGCCGCAACATAGATCTAGGTATTTTACATGTAAACATTTAATATATATATATATATATATATAGACATATATATAGTAATACGTGTATATATGTAGAACCCTCTTTGCTATTTCGGTTTGTCTTTAATTGGTTCGATACTTAAGTATAGTCAATTGAATTGGATTACATTTAGTATAAGGTTGGCAGAAGCGAGCAATTGGTTGTATCTGATTACGTTCCTATGATCCGTCGACATTCTTGTCGCTGGCTCACAATAATTATAGTTAATTAACTGTTTCATGCATGTCTCTGTTCTTGTTTTACATTCAGTTGTCGTTCTCTCTCTCTCTCTCTCTCTTCTCTCTTTTGGACCACAGACTAAATACATGCATATATATATATAGATATAGATACATACATTCATATATATGTAACTAACTTAAGACTATTTAATAAATCTTGTAAAAAAAATCTCTCTTCATATATATTCATGTATATATATATATATATGTTGGATTGGGTAATCCGAGTGCTGTCGCTCAACTTCCCTCTAGATATACTTTTGCACATGTTTATTTAAAAAAAAAAGGTAATAATAACTATAATAATAATAATAATGATAATAGTAATAAAATAAATATGATTTACTTTAATTATCTGTATTTGCTGTTGGTTCGTGTATTCAAGGTATCATCATATCAAAAATTATGTTGCTAACATGCTCAATTTATACGCCAAAATCCAAAGAGAAAATGCTCACAAGAGTTCTGTAAGTCAATCAATAAACTACTCAATTTAGCTGCTTATCTCTGTGTCTGTCTGAATCTGTATCTGTATCTGTGTGTGTGGGTGTGTCTGTGTTCAAGTCGTCTTCAAAGTGCTGTGGTGTAGGTGAAAGTACATGAATATATATACAGATATATAGATTTATATATATATATATTTCCTTCTATGTGGACCATCAAATTTCAATAAAATGCAATCCAGTGCCAGCTCCACTCTACCGATCTGAGCAGTCGCTCCGAGTCTCTTCAGTCCATCTTCTATGTATACGCAATTGTCTGTATCTGTGCTTAAATATATCGATATATATATATATATATATGCCTAGGGCATATATCTCTCTTTCTCTCTCGCCTGCCGACCAATATCCATAGCTTATGACAACAAAAATACATATAATATAAAATGCATTCCACTGCCACTTTCTAGATCCGAGCCTGAGCCTTTTCTTTTCAGTGTCTTCTTTTCAGTCCATTGTCTTCGTTGTTGGTCGCGCCGACGCGTTCCAAATGCAAAATTAATAGATAATAACAAAAACAATCAGGAACAGTATTAAAAAAGGTAATTAACTTCCGAATATCTCTATGCTAAGCTAATGGAACGATGCTGGCGGTCATCATGCACCACTGGATCTGATCTCCAGTTTCTAATAGATGCGCTCGTAGAACAGCAGATACGCCTGCGCCTTGAGCGCCGCATCCTCGCTGACCTCCTGAACACGGGAGTCCGACACGTAATACCATTTGCCGGGCGGTGCCTGCACGTTGGCCGCTTCCTCGGGCTCTCCGTTGGCCATGCCCGCCGCCTGGTCGTACGATGTGGTAGTGGCCGCAGCAGCAGCAGCCGTACTATCAGCATCGGCGGTGGCATCGGCATCGGCATCGGCATCGGCGACTGCCGCGGAGTCAGAAGCGGCGGCAGCTGTGTCATCATCGACAGCGACGTTGCTTAGGTCTGAGGTGGCCTCGTCCGAGGTGGATGCATTGCTGCTTGAGCTGGTAAAGTCGTCGCTATCGTCCATGGCATTCATGCGCATCTCGCGGGCCTTCTCCTTGGCCAGCAGCTCCTCTAGCTTCTTCAGCTGTTCATCGTCCTGATCGAGTTCAGCCTTGCTGCCGTGCGGCAGGAATTTCCAGCGCTTATCATCCGGGGTCACCTTCGGACGCACCTTCACATAGGCGGTGTAGTGTCCGCCGTACAAGCCGCCGGAGTGCTCGACGACGCCGTAGAGCGCATAGAGCAGCTTCTTCTGCTTGCGGTCGATGTTGGGCAAGTTCTTCACTTTGGAGCCGCAGAAGGCGGCTATGTCCAGCAGCACAGTGTAGCTGACCGGGCGCGTCAGCTTGCGGAAAATGCAACGCGGCCCCAACTGGAATCGCTTCAGATGCAGAATCAGCACAGCCGGCGGGCTGGAGACCAGCAGCTGCTTTGTGGCATTGGTATTCACCGATTTGGCCTGCGGATCGGGTCCGTTGATGCGCCGGGTGCAGCTCTCGCAGCCGACCTTGTTCTGGCCCGTCATCAGCTCGACGGCCGTAAAGTTGTTGAGACACGACGGCACCGAACACTCACCCACCTCGCACTGATAGCGGGGCGCAATCGTAGTGCTCCAGTCCGAGTAGCTCTGGGTGCGCACACGCTTCGAGGGAGCCGCACTCTTGGCCTGCTCGCGCAGCCTCAGCTGCTCCATCTGCAGCTGCAGCTGCCCCGATGAGTATTGGCGTATCAGCGAGGCGCCCTCCTCACTCAAGCTGGCGCTCACCAGGCTGGCCGCCGCGCTGTCTATTGCCGCTGCTGCCTTTGTGTCAGTTCCATTGCTAGTTCCATTGTTGTTGTTGCCGTTGCTGGTGGTGCTGGTGGAGCTGGCAGCGCTGTTGGTGGCTGTGGTGGGTGCCGGACTGGTGGCTATGCCTGAATCTGTGTAAACATAGTTAGAGCGAGATAACACTATCACTTGCTGTCCCTTTCGTATGCATATTGCATTGCCTGAACATCGAGTTTGTTCGCTTACCATTCTCGTCTTCCTCCAGCGAATCCTTGTCCATGTGCTCGGGAGTGTCGTCACGTTTCTCGCCCACCGGCTGCGAGTTGCCATTGCTGTCCGTGTAGAACTTGGCATTGCTGCTGGCGGCGGCCGTGTCGTCAACTAGATTGTCCTCAACGTCGGCGTCAGAGTGCTCCGATGTGGTTGCGCTCTGGGAAAGTGATTTGGCACGAGGACCTTCGCCCCAAGGAGCTGAGCGAGTCTTATCGCTGTCAGTGTCAGCTGAAGTGGGCTGGGTCTGACCCTGGCCGGGCTGCTGGTCCCCATCGATATCATCGCCGCCGCCGCCACCGCCGTTCGCCTCGCCACTGATGTTCAGTTTGAGCGAGAGCTTCTGGGCCTGCTTGGTGCGCTGATGCTTGGCGGCCCGTTTAGCCTTGCGTTCGCGCTCCTTTTCCTTCTTGACCTGTGCCTTGGATGGCCCCACCGGCTCCTGTCCCTCGGCGTGAAGATAAAATGGCGGCGATGCCATCCCCATATCCGACTCGCCATTGCTGAGTTTGGGGTTGGGGTTGGCGCTGCCACCGTTGTGGGCGGTCGAGGGCGAAGTCTCGGGACTGTTTCTGCGACGCTGTGGCGGCTGTGGCTTTTCGATGGCCACGGGCAGCGACATGTCCAGAAAGTATTCGTGGCGTGAAGAGACATTGAAGCAGTCCTGGCACTTCAGTGTCGAGACGAGAAAGCCGCGAAACACCTGCTCCGGGCGCAGTATGCGGTCGGCTGCCTGATTGCCGTAGATCTTGCACTTCTGGCGCAGCTCCTCCGGCACGCTGTTGATGTCCTGAACCTTGTATCCTAAATTCTGCAAAATGACGCGCTGATAGCGCTTTAAGTCCTCCGACCGCACGCTCTCCAACAACTGGCGGAGCAGCTCGTGCGCATCGTGCTGATCGCCGCCCGTGAACTGTGGACACTTGGCACACAGTTTGTCGAAGAGCTTGCTGGGGGTGAACACGCTGCCGCCGGACTGCAGCTCCTCCAGCGCGTTGGCCAGGGCAGCGGTGAGATTGCCCCACGAGCAGAGCGTGCCCTTTATCATGGGCAGCTCAATGTCGCCCTTATCCTTAAAGTTAAACGTGCCGCCGGGCAGCACAAACCTAAAGTAAAGCACTAGAAATTAGCGAAAGTCTTTCCCTTCGGCCTTTTTGGGACTTACTGCTCTCCGGGTTCGGCCAGTTCCTTGAGTACAGCCAGTAGAAACGGCGTTTGGGCCAGACACTGCATGACGGCATTGAAGAAGCACGTGTTGCCCAAATTGGTTAGGCCACGCACGCGTGGCAAGCGATCGAGCTCCGGGTGGCCCAGAGACGGAGTGGCCGGCGGATTGGTGACACGCTTGGCCATGCCTGGCACTGAGCCAGTTGCGCTGGCCGGCGGCGGCGATGGCGGCGGCATCGGGATGGCCGCGTTACCCTCAGTGGTTGCAGTCATCAGCTTGCCGCCAGTCATCGGGACAATGGGACTAATCTGGCCTAGAGTGGATAGTATTTTGTACTGTACGTCGGCGACGGTTGCGAGAGGCTTCTGAGCGAGACGCTTTACCAGCTCGACGCAGTCGAGCAAGTGCTTGCGAGAGTTGGCGGACACCTCGCTGCCGCAGTCGTAGCACCAGATCTTGAACGAGCGTGTATTTAAAGCCAGAGCATGCGAGTCCGAGTGAGGAGTCTGCAAAGAGAGGCAAGTTAGTGGAAGGGCTATAGATCGGAGTGCGATTCATTCGCCTGCTTTACCTGGTAGTGGAGCAACGCGTGCTTGTTGCGCTCGCGACTGCACAGCTGTGTGCCGCACTTGAGGCACAGCCAGAGCGTGTTGTCATATTCACACGCCGCTGGTTCATCGCCGCTCTCGTTCGGCGGCTTCAGCTTCTGGCATAGCTGGCAGTCGTAGAGCAGTCCGGTTGATTTGAGATGACGCCGCAGACGCGTCGCATCCACCGCCTTCTTGATGTGCTGGCAGCTGGTGGTGGTGCTGCCGGCGCCGGCATGGCCATTCACCAGCTCATCCTCGCCCGAGTCGGTCCAGCTGCTGCCGTCCTGTTGTGCGTCGGTCTGACGCTTCTTCACCATGGTTCCCCTGCAGCGGTTGCAGTTCTTCACCTGACCCAGCGGCTGTCTGGCCTCCCGCACGCTCACTGAAATGGAATAAGAGTAGACTGTAGCAAGCACTCGACCGACCAGCAGCACCACGGCGCGTATCGTCCGCTCCAGATAGTGGTATATGGAATACGAAAAGCGCGCACTCTCCGCCGTGATGCCTTCGTCAGCTTCATTGCCCTGAATTCTTGGCCCGCCGCTGTAGTAATTATTATTGTTATTGTTATTTCTGTCACTGTTGCTGATGCAGTTGCTGTTTCTGTTGCAGTTGTTATTGCTGTTTCTGTTACTTTTGTTACTACTGGTGTTGTCTTTGTTTTTCTTGCTGTTAGTATTGTTGTTGTTGTTGTTGTTGCTGCTGTTGCTGTTGCTATTGTTGGGTTTGTTGTTATTAAGACAGTTGCACACACGGTTCTCCATTGAGCACTTTTTAGGGCGCAGCGATTTCTAGTTTAGTTTAGTAAATTTGTGTTTCGGCTTTGTCTACGTTATACGTTTTTGATGACTGATTACGAATGTACACACACAGATATATATATATATATACATATATATATTGCGTATATATATGCTATGTGATGTATGGATCTGATATAGTAGATGTTCAAACTGATTTGACGTCGACTCGCCGCCGCCTGGGCAGTTGGCCGTCTCTGTTGAGCTGCTAAACGTGTGTCTCAAATGTGCCTCAGCTCAGCTTAGCTCAGCTCAGCTACAGCCACAGCTACAACAGGCGGTTCGCCGCGCCGCGTCGCGTCCGATGCATGAAGGCGAGTTAATTGAATGGGAACCGTAAATAGTGCAGCAAAGTACTACGGAAACAGGTTTCAAATGCAAACAGAACCAATTAATTGTTTATTTATTTATGGGCATATGTTTATATGTACATTTATCATACATGTATCGACTGATAGTGGCTCACGGCTCACGCTAAAGCACACAAGCCTTATCAGCACAGTTTTTGGCGCATCTCGGCTAATCGAACTGAACTCTGGCTTCAAGCTGCCTGCGGAGAGAACTTTGACTCGGGAGAGTGTCAAAGCTTCGGCTTCGGCCGAGCCGAGAGCAAAGTTTCGCCTGTTATTGTTGGCTCTGTGTCTGGGTGTTCTGGGCGATTGCTGCTACATTGTGGGGTGGCGCAGTAACTTGCCTTTTCTTTTCTTTTTTTGTTTTTGTTTTGTTTTCAATTTTGGGGTCAAATCTTTGACGCACGTCCATTGGCACTCAGCGCTGCGCCGACGGCAGCAGCCGCAGCAGCAGCGCTGCTGTTTGAGGTTAAGTTTAAGTTCAGGTGCTGCCATATTGGGCAGCAGCAGCAGCAGTCGCAGCAGCAGTCGCAGTCGCAGAAGTCGCATTCGCAGCATTGTTGTGCTTCGTGTCTGCTTTTGTGTTTGTTTGTGTGCTATGTTGTGTTTGTGTTGTCTGCCGTGTGAGCCACGCAACGCAGCGCAATGCGACGCAACTGCCATAAGCAGCACATTGGAATCTCGGGGACAGTAAACCCATTTTTTCTTTTTGACAATATATACAAAAGCACGCACACAATGTTGCGCGCATGCATGCATATACACTCACACACACGCACATTCTCACACTCACTCTCACACGCACACACACTCACGCACTTTCGCATGCAGTCGAGACAGGATAGTTATAATCTCTGCAATTTTTGTCCAGTTGCCAGACGTTTTTCACATTTTTGATCTCTCTGTTTTTGCAAACTCATCGTGTGTGCGTTGCGTTGTTTTTGTTGACTTACCTTGAGTTAGTTACTGCAATATGCGATGTACATGAAGTGTTCTAGTGATTCTGTAGATTTGCGCCCAACCACTGCGTAAACACCAGGCAAACAAAAAACGTGAGCTTGAATTGCGTTCGCATTCGCACTTAATATGTAAAAGAAAACATCGAAACAACAAATCGATTGTGTGCCGAAATGCAACCGTGCAGAATCGATGCGATGGCCTAAGCCATCGATGAGCGACAAAGACAGCTGTGTCGCTGCATGTGGTGGTTCGTCGAGCAGAAACTATCGAAACCATGTTGAGCGCGCATTTGAATGTGAAATGCAACGGTGCTTCGAATTGAACACTTTATTAAATACGCGCGCAGAACTGTATAACAAGAAAGTAATTGAAACGATTGCACATGTTTGATGTAACGAATAGTTTTAAATATATTTCTGGCTTGTTTTTGCAGCTTTAAACTAAATCCAGCTGAACCAATAGAAAGTGTATTTAATTATCGGCTAACTAAGTATTTGGTAGTGTTCGGTTTCTGGTTTCTGACTGTTTTGCCGTTCCTGTTAGCCGAATTGTGCAATAAATTATGCATGCAAGAGTGACTGGCCGAGCCTGGGTTTCGGCCCGCTGCGGCGCCTAGAGGATTGCGAGAAAGCCGAGACGATTGCGAAAGTAGTTCGGTTCCAGGCTGAGGGTATCAACTAATCATGTACACCCTACCATAATAGCTTTAATTCATTGGAAAGCGCTTCGCACACAGAGCTTTCACTGCGTCTTCCTGCAACTGGCGCCATCTGTTGGCGAACGGCAGCGCTCTAACTCTGTGGCTGACAAAAGTCAAGTTTTCATGGAATTACAATTTGAAATATGTAAAAAAATATATATATATGTATATATTTATTTTGCTTACGATTTCTCTTACAAGGCTACACATTGTGATTCCAGGATAAGTCAAAATAAAAAAAAACGCATAAAAATACTTAGAAAAAACTTGGTAAAGGCGAAACAAAAAAATTGGCGAGAGAGACAGCCGAGGAAAGAGTGTGTTAGTTGGCTCAGTGATGATGGTGCCACCAGCCGGCTTGGCGGGCATTCACATAGCTCTTGAGACCCTCGCGCTGCGTAATGGACTGGTGGGACGGGAAGAGATGGGGTCCGCTCGTCTCGTAGTTGAGCCCGTTGTGCTGGTTGAAGACATACGCCTTGGGAACGTCCACTGAATTCGAAACGCTAACGCTGGAGATGCTCTGCCCCGGGCCGACGGACGGAGACGGAGCGGGCAGATAGGTGCGGCCGGGTGGCGCGGGCGCCCAGCTGGTTGACAGTTGCGGCTTCTGGGGCAGTCCAGCGGGACGATATGGCTTGTAGATGCTGGGCGGAGCGACGGGCAGCTGCGGCTGCTGTGGCTGCTGCTTGGGCAAGCTGACCGAGTTCGAGGGGCCGTAGACGTTGTTCCTCAGATCGCACACGGTGTTGTCGATGAGGCTGCCCAGTGGAGCGGTATAGATGCGGAAGTTGACGTCGCTGTAGTCCAGATCGGACAGCAGGAAGACGGGCATGCGGTCGGAGAGCACCCAGACGTTCTTGTTCTCGTCGATCTTGACGTCCGCGGGGAAGACCAGGCCCACGTCGTCGCGGTCGACAATGCCGTGGAACTGCGGCGTGTAGGGCATCGACGAGTGCCAGCAGCCGATGGCGTTCTGGTCGATCAGATTGAACAGCTCGATGCCATCGTCGCTCATCACGCGGGCTGTGGTGTGGGCGTTGGCTCCGCGCTCGTCCAGGGCGAGGAAGTCGTGGTAGCTGTCCTCGGTGCGGGACTCGTCCCTCAGGATGCGCGTGGACACCGCAAACTGGCGATGGCTGGCCAGGGGACTGAAGTAGAGGGTGCGATAGCCATCGGAGCGGATGGGCGACAGGGCCATGCCGAAGATGCCCTCCTCGCCCCACTGGAAGTTCAGGCCGGCAATGTTGTAGTCGCCGCGCAGGGGATCCGGGAAGAAGTAGGAGTGGGCCGAGAAGCGCCAGGACTTGTTCTGCTCCCAGGAGTACGCGATCAGTCCATAGCCCAGCTCATCGGAGAAGTAGGCCATCGCATCATCGCAGGTCTTGCCCACGTCCACGGCGATGTTGGCAATGAACGTGTTCGGATTCGTATCTTCAGCGCGCAGCTCGTAGCGGCGGATTCTCGTGTTTGTGGTCAGATCGAAGACGTTCACGGCGTACGGGCAGGGATTGGTGGTGGTGTTGCCAATGCCCACGGTGCCCGTGTCCAGCACCCAGAGACGCGCGCACTCATCGACCTTGATGCGGTAGGCAGTCGTAATGCTGTTTGCGCAGTCGCCGGCCGTATTGCTGCGCCAATCCGGATACGGGATGAGCTCAGGCGAGCCCGACAGGCTGTGATCCATGTTGATGTAGTTCAATGTGGACGGAATGCCTGAAAGAGATGACAAAAGCCAAGCATTAATCATGAGCCTGATCGACGAACGGAAAACCTCTCCACTCTCCGGGATCATTAGCGGTAAGTCCTTGCTTTGCTATCTTAAGCCACTGGCCACGCAACTCGGACAGAGATCTTCAGTGAAGCTTGAAGATAAAAGCTGAGCAATTTGCAGAGTTGGAAACAGATGCAATTGCGGCACAAATTGCGGTTGACTGTCGAAAATGCAACTTTCTAGTCGGCTGGCGATTGATGTGCTATGCGTTGGACATCAATCAGTTAGTCAGTCAGTTAATCAGTCAGACAGCGAGATAGAGAGCGAGAGAGAGCGAGAGAGAGGGAGAGAGGCAATCAACTGATGTTTGTGTGTGATATGAGACGTTGTCGAGTGAGTCGAGGCAACTTTTTCTTGGCTAATGCGCTGACTCCTCGGCTCCACTCAAATTAAATGCCAGCAATTTCCGTTGTCATTAGCCACTGCATCATATCATCATCATCGCCATCGCCATCGCCATCACCATCGTCAGCGTCAGCGTCGTTCACATCGGCTGCGTTTCCGCTCCAGTTGACAAGCGCAACTTTAACCAGTTGCCGCTGGTTGCGGGCGTGCGCGACATCACTCGCACTTGTCTTGGCTAATTCTATGAGTGGCATCGACCTACGGCTGTCCCCATAAGCATTGCCGCAGCCAAACAACCAACAGCCAACAGCTAACAGCCAACAGCTAACAAGTAACCCCCCTGTCCGCCCACGGGCAATCAACCAAATGCATTTACAAAACGCGAGCTTGAATTAGCTCCATTTCATAAATCCAATTGCAGTTAGCTAATTCGATTTAAGTCATGGTTTCCGACTGAAGTTGCTTTTGACTAACTGACATGGACAGGCTGTATGCTAGCTGTGCCATTACATATATGGTATATAGCGATCAGGCAGGACGTAGATCGATAAATATCGTTTTTTTTTAGTTTGAATTAGTAAAAGGGGATATGCAAGAGCTGGATATGTATATAACTATATATTGCTATAGTATAGCTCATATAGTAAATATGTTATACTAGAGTTTAGCTGATATCGATAATTATCGATACTTGGTTTTGATACATTTCTTACTCTGCCATAGGTAAGTCAGAATATCTAGTCTATATCTAAGCGAGAGACTTTCAGGCAAGGCATATACTTCAATAGTTCTATAACCCTCTCTGCTCTAGAAATCGATAATTATCGATACTTGGTGTTGATACATTTCTTACTCTGTCATAGGTCAGTCAGAATATCTATCTATATCTATCTAGTCTATATCTTTCAGATAAGGCATACAGAAGGCATTACTCAAATAGTTCTGTTCCCTCTCTGCTTTAGGATCTAAAACTCGTATGTGCTATCGATCTAATCATCTATTTAAATGCATTCGGCCTGTCAGCAAATTAGAGTTAAGTTTGGCTTTCAGCAAATCTTTGCCACTTCAAAATTCCAATTCCAACTCAACTCCAAGTCGAACTCCAGCTGCCGCTCGAATGGCAACGGCAACTCAAACTCAATCTGGAATGTCTCGCCCGATGTTTGTGTAATCTGTTTCGTGTGATGACAAATGAATACCCTGTTCACTTAACAGCATAAACAACTTTATTTTGTTGCCACGGCATGCATGTGTCAGCTGCCTGTCAGACTCGATGCATAATTGTGTCCATCCGTCTGTCTTTCGGTGTTTCGGTTTGTAACGCTGATCTGGTTATATGTACTGCTCCGCTCAGCGGACCTGTTCCCATGCGTTATAAACAGTAGCGCAATGAGCGCATTTTAATAAACATTAATTTTGGTCGCTTAGCGCGTTTGCAAGTGGTTAAAAACCAATGAATTTACCATTAGCCCGATAACGCTGTCTCCTTCTCTCACTCTATCTCCCTCCAGCGCATGCGCGCGCGCGCGCGCTCTCACTCTATCTGCATCCATCTCGCTGTCTCTCTCGCCATGTGTGTGTTCGCATTTCCAGTATGTCAATTGCAATGAGCGATCATTGGCGAGCCAAAAGGAGGCGCATTGAGACATTCGGTAGCTGTTGATATCAATTTGTAATTCAATGGCTCCGAGCTCATTGAAATTGCAAAAAAGAAGAAAAACGCTAATCGAATCGAATCGAATCGATTCGAATTCAATCGAATCGACATGCCACAAAATAATTATAATTTTTCTTTTTATTTTTTCCCCTCTGCGAATCGCATTCGAATTCCGTTTGCATTAGATTTTAAATTATGTGGGAAACGCGCGATTTTAAAGCGAATTTCGATTTGCCAATTTAATTTGCATTCGCTTCTGAATAAATACATATTCCGAAATGTGTTTTCCAGCACTGGGCGTGGGCTGTCCAAGCCACAATACGAGCCATGATTTATTTACTTAGCTAAGACTAAGAAAGGCTACAAAATTGAATTCAAATTCAATTGATTTTAAGTTTCGTTTTTCTATTTGATTTATCACTAAAAAGCAATAGAGGAGGCTCAGCATATATTGAATTGAGTTTTGGAAATACTATTTTGTAACACTTCGCTTTCCAACACTAAGCATTTACATAGTCCATTTGCGGCTCCTCGTAAATAACACTAATGTCAATGCCTGCCATGCGTATCACGTTTTTATCCCAGCATTAAAGCCACTAAGCGCCTGGCTTAAGCCTTCCAAATCCTTAACAATCGTCGCGCAAAAACTAGATATGAAATGCGAGCGGCGACAGATTCCATCTTTGACTAAACAGCTTTCGTTTTAAACTTGAATGGAATGCGAATTAGGCTTAAAGTATTTGCATTCAACTTGTCAACCCGAAAATATTTCCACTCAACATAATTGAGTTTGCGGTGTAAAAGTTGCAGCTAGGCAGCTGCGGCTGCTGTTGTTGTTGACCAACACTCGAATATATCAATCGGACAAAAGTAGACAAATAGTCAAAAATAGACAAATATTTTTAAGTTAAATTTGGGAACTCGCAAGTCTCTGGCCAGTTGACAATCGCATTGTGTGATCCAAGCCGACACCATTCGAAGGGCCCGAAGTTGATTGATTCGTTAATGTCTCAATGGCCCTTTCAATGGGTCGAGTTGAATCGGACTGAATGGCCACTTGGCTACCTGGTAATGCCTTTTCACTGTCCACTGACTGCAGGCGGTTGGCCATTGTTACGAGCTCTACTTAAGATTAGCTAATTGATTTGCTTTTAAACCGCATTTTGCGGATTAACTTTCGCTCTGTGCGGCACCAAATTCGGCTGAAGCCAATGCGCCCACTTGCCACTTGCCACTCGGCACTTGGCACTTGGCACTTGGCAGTGGCTTTTGATTTGGGCGACCTTCTTGGGGCGTTGGCAACGGTGCCATTCCAATATTCATAATACTCATATTCAAATGCCATTCTTCGAATACGGCTCAAGGCTGCATTGGAATTTGACAGCCTAGAAAGCTGCTAATAGATTGTGCCTAGGACTGGAGACAACTTCAATCTGGTTGTCAAAGTTCAATGTGGAAATTGACGAGATAAGACTCAGTTGGCTTTGAAAGGGCTGGAAGATGGAAGAAGGAGGAAAAGAGGTGGCAGCTGGCATATGAGAGATGGCAGATGTATGATAGGAGATGGTAGATGAGAGATAGAAGGAAGGTGGAAGATGAAGGATGAAAGGTTAAGGATGAAAGAGAAAAGATGAACGATGAAGGATGAAGGATGAATGATAAGCGATGAGATATGAAGGAGGAAATATGGCAGTTGTGAGATAAAGTATGAAAGATGAAGGACTAAGGACGAAGGACGAAAGATGGCAGAAATTACAATCTCTCTTTACTATAGCCATAGCTGCAATGAACCTAGGCGAATGCTTTATCAATCCTAAAGCTAGCCTATCATCTCTTTACCTAACTTGACCAGTTGCATTTTCTAGCTCACTTCAAAGTCTAACTGAGATTTCCTTGCATTATTCCGATCTTCTTTCGCATAGGAAGCACTCGTCGTAAGCTCGATGCGTTGCTCAACTCGTTCGTCGAATATTCATTTGGTAATTCAAGTTCGTTTCGCAGATATTTCCTTGACCATTTGGTAAACCAATTGTCATATCGTGCAGAACCAACCAGAAAGAAAAACCGAGCCGAACAACTAATCAAACTTGTTGCACTCGAATGCAGCTCCAACTCTCACTCGGAATCGAAACGCAGCTAATTGTTTACTATTGCCATTTAGGTATATTCACTTTGTTTTTTCGTTTTTATTGGTTTTTCTTGTTTTTCTCAAGGCTGTGATGAAGCCTTCACAATTTTCTTGTTTTTCATTATTAATTTATTTATTTTTTTTTTTCTAGTTAAATTGGCTTTTCATAACTGTGTGTGTAAATTCTTGTGCGCCGCGCGATGTTGATTTATTGTTGTACAATAACCGTTAGATTTTGCCGTTAATTAAATTATGTTTGGCTTAATTGAGGCGCGAATGACTTTTGGTTTTTGACTGTAAAGCGACGCAAAAATGTTGGCCAAAAATACCTTTGATTTGATTTGTGGCTTTTAAAACATTTACAAGGATTTATGTTTGATTAAAATATAAATCAAACTTTGGTATGTGAAGCGGAAGAGTTGAAGGCTTCAAATATTTTTATTGAATATTTTTTTTAAAATAATTTTAATTTTTTATAAAGGATTTTCACATTCACATTTTATAGCAAAAAAAATCAAATTTCTAAATTTAATTTATATTTTGAAATAGTTTTAAACTCTTGTTAATGAAAGCAAGAAAATTATAAATATTTTAGCTAAAATTTGAACTTTTTCCTTAAGATTTCAAAATTCTATTTTAATTTTAAAACACTTTAAAATTCATTTCAATAAATGAAACACTTAAAAAAAAAACAGAACAAAATTTAAAAATAAATATTTTCAGCTCTTCCGCTTCCACTTTGAAAATTTGATTCATATTTATGTAAAATTGTGCCAGAAGTTTCTTCGAAACAAGCCAAAATTTAGAGTGGAAACAAGCCAAAATTTAGAGTGGAAAACTCTGAATATTTGTAATATTAATATGAAATCTGATTAGTCAATCATATATTTGCTATGCCAGAGACTTTTTGAAAGATTCTTCAAAATATGATTCAAGCGCAAATATTTTGTAGAAAATTTGGAATCTTTAGATTTAGTTTCAATTGAATCACTGATTGCAGATCGGCCGATAAGTCGGCAATTAAGCAGCAATGGCATCGCCAGAGACAAAGTAGCCGCGGGTTGGCCAGGTACAGGCATAGGCACAGGCACAGGCATAGGCACAAGCACAGGTGTCAATTAGCTAAGCAGGTTGCCTTAATGACATACGCAGAGCGCTCGTTGCGTCAATCAGGCAATCAATTTGTTGATCAATCGAACATGTTAATTGAGTGCAAAACAAGTGCGAAACACGGCCAAAGCGGGCAGAAAGAGATTTCTGCTTTTTGGCAAAACTAATGAGGCCCAAAATGTGTACCTGATTGATTGATTGATTGACTGATTGATTAATCGCTGCACATTGGCAGCGGCCGTACTTACCGTCGCGCCAGCGCGGCACCGTGACGAAGAGGCGATTGCCAAAGTGCTCGATGCCCACGGGCAGGGCGTTCTGGGGGATGTAGTCGCCGCTGGCTATGGCCTGCTCCTTGAGCCGTTCGCTCGGGAAGGCGAAGTCCAGTTGGTTCCAGCTGTAGCGCTCCTGCAGCTTGTAGGCGCCGTGGGCGTGGCCCGCCAGCAGGAGCAGCAGGCCGAGCAGGCAGACTGGCAGTCGAAGGGCGGACATGGCGTATGCGCAACGCAGCTGGTCGGAGTTACGAATACACACAGTACACACTGAACAAAAAAAAAGGAGGTATGGGAAGTGCCTGGAAGTGTCTGGGCCAGAGGCGCTGATGTCCTTTGTGGTGGTGGGCGTGGCTTGGATTATGTTTATATTAGTTTGAGTTAAATCTCAGCTCGAGCGGCTGGCGCGTTCACGACTGTTGGCCATAACTTTTCGTTCACGTTTTATATAAACTTATTTTTGCAGTCGCAGCATTAGCAGCAGCCGCAACGGCAGCAATGGCAGCGGCAACAGTTGTTGCCGCTGCGGCAGCAACAGTTGCCGAAGGCGCAGACGCGTGGCTTCCTCTTCGGCAGCCATCGGCCGGCTCTCGAGCGGCTTAGCTCTCGCTGTGCCATTGTCTTTTGCTACCATGATTGATTTTCACGCATGTTTAGATAAGCCCCCCTCTCCCTCTGAGACCCCCCACCCCGCCTTATTCGCCCCTGCCCCTGCCCCCTGTCCCCTTCCCCTCTGAAGACAGCTGTAGTTCCGTTTAATGAATTTGCTTTTAATCAAATCGGCTCGGCGAGTAAAAAAGCCACCCGTGACCCAACTGACCAGCAGCGCCGAGTCGGATTTCGAATTCGAATTCGAATTCGGATTCGAGTTCGACTTCCAATTCGAATTCGAATTCGCCTTCGCCGACGCCTTTCGCTGAGGTTTTTTTTTGTAATTTAATTGGCCTCAAAAAAAAGTTGCTCGCAATTTTTGGGTTTTGTTTTTCATTTTGATGATTCAGCGCCGAGGGTCAAATGCGCAGAGTTTCCGCCTAAAGCGTGCGTAATATGCAAATACCCTACAGATCAGGCATATTAGCTAGAGCGGAAAAGACACGAAGAAGTCGTGGCTGGTATGTAGTTCGATTTTGGAATTACTTTTACCGTATGCAGTCCCAGGAAATGAGTCTTTCTGTGTGTTGTTCTCTCTCTCTCTCTCTCTCTCTCTCTCTCTCTCTCTATCCCTTTATGTATGTTCCTCTCTCCATCTCTTTCTGTTCACTATTCTCTATCTATCTGCCACTCTTTCTCTCTCTTTCTCTATTGTTGTCTGCCAGTTCCTCTTTCCATTTCTCTTTCTTTCTCTCTCCCATCTTCTTGGTCTCTTGGTTCTCTCTCTCTCTTTGATTTGGTCTCTTTGTATACCTCTGCCTCTCTCTCTCTCTCTCTCTCTCTCTCTCTCTCTCTCTCTCTTTCTCTTTCATCCTATTCTCTATTGTTCTCTCTTTGCCTCTGTTTGTCTGCCACTTTCTCTCTCTTTGTCTCTCCTTCATTAGCCCTTTTCTCCCTCCTCTCTCTTTCTCTCTCTCTCTCTCTCTCTCTCTATTTCTCTCTCTGTCTCTCTTCGCTTTTTCCACTCGTTTTTCCTTTGCTCCTTGCTGCAAACGAACAGAGAATATGTTTTTTTTATAGTGGAAGTCAACGTAATCACAGTTGATTTTTCTGTATAAAATCTTTAAGCCTTTCCTAAAGAGATAAGAGATATGTGCTCAGTATCAATATATGACTTCCAAGAGACAAAGGCTATCCATATCTATATAAAACTCTTTTAGGAAATGTTCATTCGCTTGCGTTCTATATACGGGTATATTAAGTAAGTGAGAGGAATATTCGATATCCGATAATACAACCATATTCTGTTCCAAAGCACATGCTCGAAGAACCATTTCTTAGCTTCTGTAAAGTATCTACAGCATAAATCAGATATATCTAACTTCATACTCCATATTTCAGAGTATTTCGAGTGCTTTGTTCTATGCTCTAATGTTTCCACAATACAATTGGCACAACTACTATGGTCAATAATTGCTTTTGGGCAGCTTTTAGGGCAGGTCTTTGATTTTTTGTTGTTTTCGTTTTCTCTAAGCTCGCATGCAGGTGGCTCCGCCAGAGTTCGAATGTCTCGGGCATTACTCAGCATTAAATGCGTGTTGTGAGTGAATAAACTATATTTAGCTGGTTGTATTACGTACAAAGAGCTAAAAACCAATTCGATTGGCATCCATTTTGACAGCTTTTCCGCTGCATGATGTCTGGCAATGGATACATTGTATCCGAAGTCCGGGCATAGCTTAACCGGAATCTGTTTCCAAGCTGTTTGTCGAAGGACGTCGCCGACTGTCGATCGCATTTTTATTTCTCTATTTTGATATTTTTGCAGCTGCCAAAATGCAATTGGTAAAATGCAATAATAGCCGCAAGGCGATACGCAATACGCATTTGCGTGGCATGCCCCAAAACAGCAGCAACATGAATTAAGCCGCAGCGGCTACCACATTGCGTGGTGCGCGATGCGTGGAGCATGGTGCGTGGTGCGTGTGGCTCGTTAGGTGGCTGTCTGTCTGGCTGTCCGTCTGGCTGTCCGTCTGGCTGGCTGGCTCGCTGTCTGGTTGGCTGGTTAGTTGGTTGGTTGACTGTCTGGCCAGCTAACCACCGCAACGGCGGCAAGTGTGGTGCGATTGTGCATGCAAATTGCCACATAAATAACAAGCTCATTTCTTGGGCCTTTACATGCCTAAGAATGCCATTTGACTCTTTATACTGCTGCAGATCTAGAAAAAACTGGAATGCTGCCCGCCGATACATTGAAAGCAACATGTTTCTACATACTTCATTAATGTCTGCATAATCCACACAATGTTGGCTGTTCTCAATCTTTCTCAAATGACACACACGACATATATGGATATACTCATTAAGTGTCCATCTATGTATGTCATCATAATGCATCTTGATTTTCATCAGTCAGTGCGTATATTATTGCCATCAGCATTGGGCTCATCATAAATATTCTTATTGCTGAGCATGATTAGTATTCTTATCATTGTCATTGTCATCATCAATATTATTATTTAAGATGATGATGCTCTGTATTGTTATTATTGTGATCATCATTATACATACTTATCATTATATATTATTATTGATGATGATTAGTATTGGTATTGATTGTCATTGTTATTGTCATTGTCATTGTCATTGTCATTGTCATTGTCATTGTCATTGTTATTGTCATTGTCATTGTCATTGTCATTGTCATTGTCATTGTCATTATTATTGCTATTGTCATTGTCATTGTCATTTTCATTGTCATTGTGATTCTCATTGTTGTTATCATTGTCGTTGCTCTTATCATTATCATTATCGTTGTCATTATCATTGTCATAGTTATTATCATTGTCATTATCATTGTCATTATCACTATCATAGTCATTATCATTGTCATTGCTTTTGGCATTGTCATTGGCACTGCCTTAGCCATTGTTAATATCATTGTCATTGTTCTTATCATTATGATTGTCATTGTCATTGTCATTATCATTATCATTATCAGTGTTCCTGCCATTGTTATTATCATTCCCATTGTTATCATCAATATGTCTATAACTTGACATTTATCCTCATTAAAATTATCCCTTGCTCTATCATTAGTTCCAGCATTAGCATGAGCAGTGTAGCCGTAGCTCTGCCCCGAAGATCAAGCTGTCTTCATAATAAGCCTGCCAAAAGTTATAAAAAGTTGTTTCAATTGAGGCACTCAGCACGCTCGGCACGTATTCCGATGGAAAGAGGAATTCTTCAGGAATGCCTGTGAGGCCAACACAAAGCTGCGTCTCAGAAGGCGATTATAGATATATAGTTGTATATGTATAAAGATTAAGATTCAGATAGATATACATATATATATATATATATATCATGGCATCACCTTATTTATCGAGCTAGTTATTTTAGAACATGCTGCGCATTTTTATGTTGCGTCTCATTAATTAATTTCATGGGATTTATTGCAAAATTTGCTTCAATTTTCTTGTTGTTCGGCTGTTGGTTGGTTGGTTGGTTGGGTTGTTTGTTTGTTTGTTTGTTTTGTCCGCATCACGTAATGCACACAACGGTAAACATAATTAATTACAAATGTATTGACAGGCAGTCAGGCAGCAACAACAGCAGCGAATATCAGCAAAATGTAATATTAGAGAAATAACTGCCAACATGTAAGGAGCATCGATGGATGGTGGGTCAGCGCGAAGTTGAATGTTGCCGCTGACTGTGGCTTGTTGCATTGCATTGCTGAAGAGTGGTGCGACAAGTGCATTGTGGGGCGGACCGGGGTGCTGCCGACTGCCAACTGCCGACTGCCGACTGTCGGCCAGCGGCTGGCGGCTGGCGGCTAACGGCTGGGATATTACCAACCAGACGATGCCCGCCTGAGATAGCATTCGATTTATTTATATATATTATTTGTGTGCACTTAGTTTTAATTTATGATTTGTGCTCCGATGGTTGTAGGCCGCTTTCCTGCTGTCGGCACCTCTGTTGGCCCGTTACACCTGCTACGCACCGTCCCGCCGCTAATAATAATTGCGACAGGCCGCGACGGCGAGATTTATTGGGAAAACTGAAACCGAACGAAATTCAATATACACACGCAAAAACAGAAAAAAAAACAAAAAAACAAAAAATGGAGACAAATATTAAAACTGCTTTTGATCAAAGCGATTGCCCAAATATCCGCTGAGATATGGAATTGTGCAGTTCGTAGGCCTTAAATTGTCTCATTTGCATCCGAAAAATGTCAAGTCGGATTAAGAGAGTCTTTGAAATTCGATATAAAGCCCGAGCAGAGGCTGCTGCCACCAAAATACACAGTGCCTACGGCTAGACAGATGGGTTTATAAATAGAAATGGCGGAAATGAGTATGTGCAAAGATATTGATTAAAATATGCATGAGTTTAGATTATATGCATAGATATTGAGATAGATTATGCGATAAGCGGATTGTGTGCTCTGCTGATATACAAAGCCTTTAATGAGATTTAGATTGGCAATTGCACTGATGTCGATATAGATATGACTAGAGTCGGGGGGAAGTGGGCTTATAGAGGAGTTTATAGAGCTAAGGTTCCGCTGGTCTCTACTAGCATCAAACAGATCTCGAGGACTAGTTACTATTCAGCTCTTATATGCCTAGAAATGATCGAAAAGATTGACAAGATTATGTGTATATAAGTTGATTACTTGATAGGCTTATCGCACTTGTGCTGGGAGCTAAGCTGATGCTTTGCGTGCAAAGAGATTAACTGTCAACAGAGATCACAGATCAAAGCAAAGATCAAGCCAACATACAATAACAAAGTTGAACTGAGCTGAGTTGAAGCTTTCTTTTGCATCAGGCATCAAGCTTGTTGCAGATCAAAACAACTTTCAAGTCAAAGATATTCCTTAATCATATCTGTATAGTTTTGCTTTGAAGATTTCTCCTGGTCCCATCAGACACAAATAGTTCTGGTTTCCATGTCAACGAGGCTAACCCAATAAGAGCAATGGCAACGCAATAAGAACGGTTTGATACGACTTCCGTTCTTATTGATTAGAGTCTGGAGCTGGCTCGCTGCCATTAGGTATGAAAGTGCGCATCATTCAAGCGGAATTCAATGCCGGATAACTCGCTTAAGTAAGTGCGACATTCCTACAGCAATGGTGTCTCTGAATCTGCTTTTCAGGCTCCATTTGACGACGGCTGTTTATCACTTCGCGTCTATCTTCAGCCGGATGCTGGCTAAGATCCAAGCTCAAACTTGTCAGCTGTGTGAGGGACAGCTAAAGCTGAGTCAAGCTCATCTCAAAGTGAGATCAGCCAGCACAGCCTCAGCAATGTTGAACCCTTTGCACACCTTCGTTAAGCTTTGGATTCTTTATATGGGCAAGTCTTATAGAGAATATTTCAATAGCTAGATCGAAGCCAATAACTTAAGCAGAGACTTAACCAAAAGGGTAACACTCCCATGAGAAAGCCTTTGAGCCTTGAGCCATCTCGAGTCTCTCTGTGATGCTGATTAAGACTTTGCGTCTATCTAATTATCGGGCTATAGCCTGGATTACATAATGTGCGACAAAACTGTAGTATCCTAATTCGCATCTGCAATGGCAACGGAAACGTCAATTTAATTGGATTTGAAACAATTTAATAAGATCATAACTAATAGGAGTTCAATGTCGTTTCGATTTTTGATTTAATTTGAGCGCCGCGGCGGAGCTGGTCCTGGGATCATTAAGTTTTTTGCGTTCGGCAATTGATTTTATTTAGCAATAGCTTCATTTGAATGTGGGGAGCTGTCAAGCGGGCTCAAGACGCAGCTAATGGCAGCTGAATGTCTTTCAGTTAGCCAATCGGGTTTTTCGCATACGTTTTTTCTCCATGGATTGTTTGCGGCTGTCGCTGTTGTCGCTGCTGTTGTTGTTGTTGTTGTTGTTGTTGTTGTTGTTTTTGTTGTTGACTTTTTGGGGCGTCTCTCATTATCTTGGACTGTAAATGGCAATGCGTGCACATTTTCCGCCTCGAGGTGGCGTGGACAACTCGAACTGGAACCAGTTCCACAGATGCCAACGGTTCCCATCGCCCGTTACGCCAAGTTCAATGTCAATGGCCGTGACATGAGTTGTGCATGGGTGTGCTTGAGTGTGTGTGTGTGTGTGTGTGTGTGTGTATGTGTTTCGACTTGTTTCACTTTGTCTCTGATTTATTTGTTTGTTCATTTCTCGACGCTGTTGTTGCTAGTTAGTTGGCTAATTTCGCATTATTTGTTGTTTTGGTGTGTTTTGTTTTGTTTTTTGTTTTTTGATTTTTGTTTTGAGCAAAGCAACTGCTACATTGTTACGTCTTGTTCCGAGATTTCCTGCTCCGATCCGAATGCTAATGAACGGCCTGTTAGCCTGTTAGGCCAATGAGGAGCTCTAGACAAACGCAAAGTAAACAGCTTGAGATTTGGCCAACTGCTGCATTACCAAACACCATACGCCACACACTAGACAGCAGACACCACACACCTTACACCACACACCACACACCACACACCACTCGCCACTCGGCACTCGGCAGACACCACCAACACTCTGGCAAGCGCCATCAGCACTTATGGCAATCGTCGTGGTTGTGTCAAACTTGTCGCCAAATTGGTGGAAATTGATTGCATTAGCCGCCGTCGCATTGTCTCTAGATATACAAACTCGGAAACACATATATCCACAGATATATCTAGATATATGTATGTATATGGCAGGCACCGCTGCAAGAGCCGACAACTCAATTAGCTAAATCGCGTGGCAAATTATAGCACTCTTGACTATCTAGCAGCTGGCCCGATAAGACACGTAGCGACCATTGCAACTGTTCGTGCCACGAGCCAAAGTCATTCCAAAGACTTTTTCGTCGTTGTTGTTGTTGTTCAGCTGCCTGGCTGACTGGCTGGCTGGTAGGGCCTATACGCATGGAATGTGTCGGCTCAATTAGACTATCATTGGCATCTTTATTGGTCATGCGTGTATCTTGGCTATCTACTCTTGTTTATCTCTTACGTATACAGGAGTTAGAGGTGCCTATGTCATGCATGGCTAATCTATCGATAGCGAAGCTTGTTCGCCTTTTAGATAGATGGCTTCGAGCATAGCTCAGGAACTTTTGGGCTCTGCATATATCAGAATTAGTATATGAATTCATAGAATTACTTTACTTTTTGTGCTCCTCTGACTAGTATGGTATAAATATAGCCTAGATATAGTATCATAGCTCTTTATTATTATATACTCTATGAATTCAAACTCTTGACTCTATTCGATGTAATCTTTACTATCAAACAGTTTTACGTCTTACAAAGATATTTAAGCTAAGCTTGTATTGCCTTCATGTTAGGCTTTGCCCTGAATACCCTGTAAATTGTCATACGCATATCATATTATGCCTTATCCACCTCAACTTCATATCACCTTTCTCCCGCCTATCTACAGGGTATCCACTTTCCTTCAGTTTGCTGATCAAAAATATATATTTCAATATATATTTCAATTAGTTATCCATTTGGATTATATATTATTATATATATATATACATATGTGCTCTACATGCTAAGCACTTTACACTTTAATATTTCAATAAATAACTCGCAAAAAAAGATATATTGAATTTCCTATTGGAAATTCCTACCACCACCAGGGATGGGGTGGGCGTGTGTTGTCCTTGACGTCGATGAAGTAATCATAGGAGATCGGAGCCTTGGGATCAGCGGACTCATCCGAGGCTGCTTCGCCGTCTTCCACCTCTTCAACAGCCTCCACAACAGGTTCTGCAGAATCGCCACCGTCCGCAGGCTGGACCAGATCCTCAACTTCTGGTTGATCTACAGGCGCGGCACCACCCAGTGGTGCGATTAGCACCAGAGCGAAAGCAAAGCCTAATACAATGTGACACTTCATGATTGCTTGTCTGCTCGCCAGAGATTCTCAGCGCTTATCTGCTTGACTTTCTATGACAGTGACTGCTTTTATATGAGCACCGAAACGCGGACACTTTAATGTGGTTAACATACATTCATACACATGTATCCATTAATCTATATATATATATATATATTCCCATACTTTTGTTGATATTTGTTTTCGTTTTGTTTTTTGCAAACTGTTTGCTCACTTCGCGCTTATCAAGCAAACAAAAGAGACACAGATAGAACTGATGATAGAGTTTGTCGCGGAGTAAGAGAGAGAGAGAGAGAGAGAGAGAGAGAGGGGGAGAAAGCGAAATTCTCTCTAAATTAGGTTATCTAAATGAGACTCAATTCAACTGCTGCGATCTAGTAACTTGCGCCAGTATTTGATAATCCTGAGTGGATATCTATATCTAGCTGACTAACAGGCATCAGCATGGAGTCGTTAGCTCGTTAATCAATAAGCGAGATACGTTTTACATAAGTAATGTTGTGTTATAATTGATCTGTTATCTATCAGCTATGCTTGAATCTTAAGCCTCTGCAATGAGCGCAAATCAAACTCCGAGTGCTTGGCAGGCGTGACTGTTTCCTTGAGCTGAGTCAGTACAGACTACCAGAGTATGACTGAGTCTATCATTGGTTTGTCAATCGTCCAATCAAATACTGAAATAGGTTTTACCTGCTCTCATTAAGCGGAAACACTTGAGCAAGAGTCACCAATCGGATTACGCATGTGCCTACAGTGTAGTTGAGTTAGCTTTTGATCGATTCTTGTGTGGGGAGTCAGGGTATCTGCTAGTCGAGCACACCTCACTTAATCATAGCAGAAAGTTCTTATATTTAGATTTCGTTAGCTTCGCAGACTTGTCTAAGTCAGTTCTTTCCAGACATTGAGTTCTTATCTAGGAAAGATCTAGATAAGTGACTGCTCTCTTCCTCTCCAAAGAAACCTAAGGGAAGAGCAAAGTCGAGTTCATGAAGAGACTTCGTTAGAAATATAGCCAAATATCATATGGCATATACAGGGCGGCTCTAAACTTATCACCCGATATTCTATCTCTTTCTCTCGATCTTACTCTTTCGTGTGGCTACTGCGCTTGGCTTAGGTGACGACTTTAGTCTCACGCTGCATATTAAGTGTCCCAGGGGCTAGATCTAGCTTTTTAATTGCCACAGATAGGAGACGAAATATCAAATGAATTGAGATTTCCGCAAATTCATTTGGCGACAAGAACAACAACACTGTCGATCGGACAGTAGGTTGCATGCTATGATATCTCGTGTGAAATTTCAAACCGAAAACGAGATTGAAATTGAAATTTAAGCAAAAATTGAAATAAAAATTGGACACTTTGCTCAATTGGGCTGTCCACAATGAAAATGTGCGTGTGAAAATTTTCTACATTTGTGTTATTGACGAATTTGTTGTTTTGTGGTATGTTTTCTCGATTTCCTGGTGAAAAGTTGCTGTCCGTTGTGTGAGAGACGACAAGACGTGTCGGCCAACTGCCACGCACTTGTCCAGTTTTGGCACTTATTCAGCTCAATTTGCTGGCAATTAAAAACTATTTAAATCAGCAGCTGCTAACGAGTTGTGTGCCATTAAACGTCTCCCAGTTTATTCGTTTATCCAATGCTTGCTTCCTGCCCACATGTAAAACTATCTACATCTCTATCCCCCCTCCACTCCACCCTCTCTCACTCTCTCTCTCTCTCTCTCTCTCTCTCTCTCACAGTCACATTCACTGTCTTGTCTACCACCCGCCATGGATTAAACAAGGAAACGATTTATAACAATAAACATTGCTACCATGTGGTAAACATATATCCACAGTGTACACTCAATAAATTGGACACAGTCAACGGCTGGTCGAACCGGGCAATGTTGCCCGAAATTACATCTGGCATGTAGTAGTAGCCTATTGAATAAATTAATAAATTATAGGTGGGTGAACGAAATACGTAAATCAGGAAACTTACACAGAGAGAGAGAGAGAGAGAGAGAGAGAGAGAGAGAGAGAATGCGTCGGTGAATGGTAGAGATAGAATGAGAGCAATGGTGTGAAGGAAAAGATATAACGATATTGATTGGGAGAGAGGGAAGAGGAAGAGATAGAATAGATAGAGGCAAAAAGAAAGAGAAAGAGAGAGAGAGACAGAGACAGAGAGAGAGAGAGAGAGGGAGGTAGAAAGTAATAAAAATAGAGAAAGAGAGAATGAGAGGAGGAGATAGACAGAGAATGACAGGAATAGAGGCTGAGAGACACATACAGAAAGAACGGATGAAGAAGAGAGAGAGGGAGAGAGACTGCGAAGGGGAGAGAGAGAGATAAGTTGAATGTGAAATATTGGATCAGAATAAGATACAGATAGAGAGAGAGGTATGGGGCAAGAGAAAGAGAGAGCCGATCGAGAGAGGGCGACAGAAGGAGAGATAGATTACAAAGTAATACTGAGAGAGCGGCAAAGAAAAACATTTTCTCCCACAAAATATTCTCGTGAATTCTTCAAAAACCTAAACTAAACTAACTGCCTACCAAAATATATGCCTAGGCATCATAGAGATAAAACTATATATATTTTCTATCTACTAATAGTCTCCCCTTGCCCTTCTCTTTATGGCTCATATATAATTTACAATCATTATCGAACAGAGAGTCTCTGTGAGTGGGTATCGGTGGGGAGTCTTCACTGTGGCATTAGTCATCTGTTTCGCGCTTAGCCAAACAGATCACGTTGTTCCTACTTCCACTCGCTCACCTTTTCCCCGCAAATTTTAATTAGTAATTAAGCCACTTTGGACTGCCTGCTGGCAATGCGAAGGACTCGAGAGCCGAATGCGGCGCGACTAATTATGCATGAAAACTATGTCTGCGGTGCCTTGTGAAATTGTAATTCCGAATTGTAATTACGAATCAGCCAATCAGCGGCTAAGTGCAAAATGTAATTTAATTGATTAAATGCTCATTAAAGAAAAAAACAAAAACAAACAGAAAATAATTAAAACAGAAACCAGAAAGCCCCGAAGCTAACGTGGACTGGGCGCACTTTGTAATACTCTCGCAGAGATACAAGAGATAAATATAAATTCTCATTAATTAGCTCGATCACCTGCTCTGTATGCTAGGCCCATAAAAATTAGCTCAAGTATCATAAGTTGCAATCAATGTGAATGCTATGGAGCTGGCAAATAGAGAGCGCGTGCGAATTTATTTTATAGAGGGGGCCGTCACACTGGCGGTCGGACCTGGCCACACCGGTTTGGGTTCATAAAGTGTATTAGATACTCCCAATAAAGTATCTATAACAAGCTGGGATAACCTGCGCTGAGCTCGATTGTCGATTATCGTTTAGCGATCATGATTATCGATTGCTGATAGTAGTTTGACTTTTGATTTTCGATTTTATATCCTCGGCTCTCGATGTTATCGGGTGTAGATTGTTGATTTTGGCCGACTCTTGATTGAGCAATCATAATACATATAATCGAGTGTTGATTGTTGATTATCGATTGCTCATTGTGGGCTCGTGACTCGAGATTGCTGATCCCCGATTGTCAACTAAAAATAGTTGATTTATATTGTCGATTGTGGATTATCGATTAGCGACTATGATTATCGATTGTCGATCGATGCTTCCATCGATAGTAGTTTCTTGAATATCGACAGTCGATTATCGATTGCTGACTGCTGACTGTTTACTATAAACAATTAATGCTGTCATTTATCGATTGCTAACTATCGATTGCTTATTTCGATTGTTGACTCTCAATCGCCAGTCAAGCAATCGTGCTTGCCCATTCATCAGTTTCGATTGTCGATATATATGTATAATTGCTGGCAGCAGATTGTCGATAGTCGATCCCAGCGTGCGCTGGCGCTGCACTACATGACAGCTTGTTTGGCTAATAGACGTCGCGCGCCGCTGCGAGCCACAATTTGGTTGTTTGTACAACTGCAAAAGCCAACGAGAAACAACATTATAAACTGTGTTAAATGAAGTTCTGCCCCGCTCAAAGGCCCAATCGACGCGTCGATCGCGCCGTCTATGGCTATGTCTCTGCCTGTGCCTGTGCCTATGTCGACCTTGCCACGGTTCTGCTCTGCTTGCCTCTTTTGACAACAGACACCGAAATCCGAAATCCGCAATGCGAATTGCGAACAAGCCTTGTTAATGCGAAAAAACTGCAGATACATAATACACACATAAATATATGTACATATATACATATATATAAATTTGGTATATTATTTAGCAGTAATAAATGAGCGCATTTGGCAACGATTAATCGCAGTCCCAAATCGAAAATCAAGTAATGCGAAACCAACTAAGAAAACAACTATGCAAATCGCATGCAAAAATGCTGCCAGACAGACCGCAGTCAATATGCTCAGTGGCTTATGGTGAGCGCTGCAATCAAAACATATTCTATATAGAGGTTAATAGATCATAAAACTACATGTATCAAGCTGTTAAAGCTATGAACTCTTTCATTTGGCCGCAGATTGAACACGTTTGGGGAGTTACTACAATGTGTTTCTCTAAATTAAGTTTACTATGAGAAAATGGTCTCTCAACTATCATCAACTCTTCTGTCTTCTATCTCTAGCTCTTCTGTAGCTCTTCTAGCTCTTCTATCTCTAGCTCTTCTGTATGAGCCAAACTTCAAATTACTCTCTCTCTCTCTCTCTCTCTCTCTCTCTCCCTCTCTCTCTCTCTCTCTCTCTCTCTCTCTGCGCATTCATGCAGGGTATCTGCTAGTTAGGTATGCTAGGCATGCGCTTTAAATTGACTTTTCTTAAGATCGATTGCGTATACGCCCTTTCGCCAAGGCTGGCTATGAATTGGTCCAAACGGCAAGCGCACTTTGATTTGCTTATGAATTTTTGCCAACTTGTGTCTGCTGCTACGGCAGCGGCTGCTTCGTAATGATTCAAGAAAAGTGCGCAAAGTGCAAATTGGTCCGCAAAGCAAACAAAGTGCCGAACTGACCCAGCGACTGCCCTCCAGATGGCATTGGAATCAAACTCAAATTCAAATTCAAAATCAAAATCGTAATCAATCACATCACAATTGAGCATTTCACTTTGTCTGACAGTTCGAGTTGGCAATGCGACTGCCAGATACCCTAACATCATTGTGGGTGTGTCCGACTCGAGAGAGAGGGACAGAGAGAGAGAGAGAGAGAGAGAGAGAGAGAGAGATCAGCAATAAAAATTGTGAAAAGTTGACACATAAAATCAGATATAAACAGCTCTGTCTCTCTCTCTCTCTCTCTATCTGTCTCTGTCTCTGTATCTGTCTCTCTTTGACAGCCTCATAAACATATCTTTTGAATATCTTCATTTATGCCATTCCAACTTCAGCTTCACAAATTGGTTTCTAATTCAACTTGATTTATTTGCAATAAATTTCACAGCTCACAAAATTGGTGTTCCACAAGTTCACAAGTTTGAAGTCACACAAAAGCTGGCTGCTACGTGTCAATGTGGTGTGTGTCTTGGCTAACGAGCCAAAGCACAGGAGCCAAGACAATAACTTAAGCTTGCACAAAATATAAAAAAAAATCACTAAAAAAAATAGATAGGCCCAATCGAAATTATATGTATATCGATGATTGCAGTTTGGATATATCGATATATTAATTATCGATAGGTTTTAGAACCACCAGGCCGCTGGGGCCGGCTCGTAGTCCTTGACATCGATGTAGCTGGGATTCGGGCTCTGCTCCTCCTGCTCGCTGGACAGAAATGTGACTGATCGCGGCTCCGGCTCTTGCAGCTCTCGCTGCGCTCGCCGGGCCAGCCACTTGCTATTCAGTCGCCATCGCATGCGCTTGCTGTTCGTGCGCTGCGGCAGGGACGAGCCGGAGGCGTGACGCCGATTGCCGAGGCGCTGGAGCTCAGCTTCATTGATCGTCTGCAAGGCGGGCGCCCACAGACGTTCGATCTCTCGCCGTAGCTGATCTTCAGCCGAAGAGCTGCTGCTGCTGGCGGCTGTGTTGGTGGCGGTTGTGTTCGTGGTGGTGCAAGTGGTGCGACTTGTCTGACTGCTAACTAGAACGAAAGCCACACAAATAATCCACTCGAGTTGCATGTTGAATTCATTTGCTTGCCTCTCGACTCGCTCGCCGCGCTTTTATATGCCATGCTCTTAGCGGAGCACAGGGAGATATATATATAGAGAGAGAGAGAGAGAAGGGAGTGGGTAAAGCGGGCAAGAGATGAACAAACAGATAAATACATATTTTGTATTGCAATAGTTGGCCTAGTGGGCCAATGTCTTGACATCATTCGGTTCTTATTTGAGCTGCAGCAGGGCTGGGGCACTCCCCGCTCCCTGCCTCTCGGAGTCTCATTCTGCCTCTGTCAGTTGAGCTACTTCATTTGCTTATTGTTATTATGTATATTGTGTTCCACATTTCTGCTGCTTACGTGACTCGCATGCTGCTCTTACGTAACGTAACGAGCGTGTGCCAGATGCGTTGCCAAGCATCACGTCAGTTAGAAACTCAAAGCTGATAGCTGATGACTTGCAATAGGTCAGGCAACAATATTCATATATAAATATATAGATCAACAGTTTAGCTCTGGCTGCCGATGAGCTATGTTAGAGTTACGTAAGACTTTGACGTAACATATTTTGAATCGTGATTAACTAGGGCAAATTAAGTTATGCTTAGCAGAAATTCTGATAAAAATCAAAACAATCTCTCAAGGCTGAATTTGACTAGTTTCAAAAGTAAATAAATATTTAAACAAATTTCTTAATTGATTAAAAAGAAGAAATAAATATTCAAGCATCTGGAATTGGTTTCATTGCTCCACTGTGCACTTTACGCACAAATAGTGGGAAATGAAGTTGAGGTAATTTAGCTTGCTGCCAGCTGCTGGCACTGCCCTTTTTAGTCAGCGAGACGACAGCGATTGGCAGCAGAATGAGCTCAATGAATGAATGCTATGAGCTCCTTTGCGAATGCCTGAACAGCGCATAATATTGTAATGTCTATCCTTCAGTTCAACCGTTCTTCTCTCCGAGCGTCTATCCGCCTGTCGGACTGCGCATCCGTCGACCCGTATGCCCATTCTGTCCTTCAGTTGCCAGTCCATTCGTCTGCCTATCCATGAGATACGCAGGGCATCTGCTAGTCGGGCACTCCTTTGCGCGCTGTTGCTTCTGGCACGTGCTGCACAAAATAACGGTACATTTTACTCACTTACTCAACTCCAAGAAAAGGCGCTCACAGAACGCACTCAATTTGCGCTCAAATCTCATGCTCGGCTGCTTCGGCAGTGCGCACAATCGCAGGTTGGCCAAAAATGAAGTCGGCCATCGAGTGAGTGACGGAGTCGTCGAGTGCATAAATAAAGGGAAATTGCTGGCTTGTCCGATTGTTTATGAATTGCTAATTTGCCGGCACTTTGACCCGACAGCGAGCGGAGCCAAAACTTTGCCTTGGCTGGCCAAGCTGCACGCAGCTCGCACCCGGAGGGCCCGTAAATGCGATGCACGTGTTGATTTCCTCTCGGCGGGGACAAATTTGGCCAAATGGCGCGATAAATGGGCTTAGCTATCGCTGTGAATCGGGTGGCAAAGCCATGTTGCCAGTGCTGCCCATTTGTCTGATAGCCTGGCAAGGGAACAAGCATAACTATTGAATATCTGCAGAGACTATCAGGTGTATTAACCTTCTGATCTATGAATGACGTAAGCTGAGTTACCTAAATACAGGCTGGCTGACTCCAACTCTTGGCAATGCTGCCAACTTGTCTGATGACCGATCAGTGCTGCCCATTTGTCAGCAGACAGGTCGAAAAAGATACTCTTAGGTGCTTAACTATTTCCATAAAATATTGCTGGATATCGGACTACAATTAGTTACTTAAGCATATTTACTTAATTTTCTTTTATAATTTTTTTAATTTTTTATTTAAAAATATATAATTAAAAGTCGTTTGTTTATATTGTATCAAAAAAAAAAAAATAAAAAAAAAGTCGAGAGAGCAAGAGAATTGGGAGATTGGATATTGCGATAAATCTTAGTGTTCACACACAGTTCAAAGTTCATTATGTTAGGGATCGTAGGATCTCTGGCTAGTCCGAGTGTGGAATTATCATATATGATAGCTGATATATGATATATCTAATAAACGGTCATATACCATCATTTATGTGCTATCTGATTTGTCATATATCATATATATATGTGTCATATATTTCATTTCATAGATCATATTCAGCTTAAGTTTCTACAAGTTTCGCATTTCGCTTTTGCTTTACATTTTCTTTTATTTTCATCCTTCGTTTTGGTGACTTCGTGTTCTTCTTTTGTATTATTTTTCGCAAACAAAGAGAGAGAGAGAGAGGGTGGGGGGGAGGAACTTAAATAATATTTCAATATTTTATTTTAATTATTGTATGTGTAAAAAGCTAATTGCGTTTTAAGAAGAGAGCAAAAAAGGTTGGGGAGTTGGGCGCGGGAGGCTACGCAAAATATTTTCAGTGAAAGAAAAACATTTTGCGAATTGGGGGAGAAATTGTAAAAATGATTATCGCTGGGTGTCTGGGTGGCCGGGGGGTGGCCGAGCCATCCAATTAGGAGGAGAGAGCAGCAAGTGAAAGAGAAAGCTAGAGGAACAAGAACAGGAACAGGAAGAGGAAGTGAGGGAGCGGGAGGCGATTGGCAGGCGCGAATGGCGGGGCAAGAGACTGGGAGGGGGGAGTATATATAGGGAATTAGGGAACAGGATTTGGGGCAACTGCCACATCCGTTGCAAACTTTCATTTCCGCCTTCTGGCAGTGGCATTGGCAGTGGGGCGAGCTACTGCTGCTACTGCTGCTGCTTGTGCTGTGTCACTTGAGGGGCTTTTACAGGATGGTGCCTGGCTTTCGGAGGGGCAGGCGACGACGCTGGCCAAGCAGTCCCAGGCCGCGCGCCTGCTGCTTGGTGGTTGCCTCGGCGGCCTCTGTGGTTTCCTGCTCCTTGGCTGCATCGCCGGCGGCCTCATCAGAGCCGGCTGCTGCGGACGCTGCTTGCTCCTCCTTGCCGGCCTGCTCGCCGGACGCATCGGCGGCGCCGCTCTCAGCGGGCGTCTCTGCAAAGAGGAGAAGTTTAAGTAAGTGAGCGGAGCTGTCGCCAGCTGCTGGCTGCTGGCTGCTAGCTGCGTCTCACCTGTGGTTGAGGTAGCCGCTGCGCCCAAATGCAGGCGGCGCTTGGCCAGCAGCGGATTGATTTTGCGCGGAGCTGTGCCAGCAGCGGCTCCGGAAGCGGCGGCGGCCGCCTTTGGCTTGGCCGCGTCAGTCTTGTGCAGCGCATTGAGGCGCGGTCGGTTCTTGAGGCGATTGAAGCCGGACACGGGTCCGGCGTGGTTGGCTGCCTGCTCGCCCTCCTCAGTCTTCTCCGCAGCCGAGTCGCTGCCGCCCTCCGCCGCGCCCTCGCTGCCCTTCACGTCGTTGTGATGGCTGCTGTCGGCCGCCGAGTCCTCGGCCGCCTCCTTTGGCGCCTCAGTGCTGACCCCAGCGCGTCCCAGCTTGCCGCGTGGCAGCAGTCGGTTGCCGCCGGCGCGGTGCAGATTGAAGCGCGAGGGACGCACGGGCTCGGCTGCAGGCGCTGCTGCCGCCGACGACGCTGTCTTGCCCTCATCCGTGGCCTCCTCGGCGCCAGCCGCGTCGGCAGAGGGCGCCTTCGTTGTGGTCGTGCGGCTGCGTCCGCGCAGATTCAAGCCGGGCCGATTGCGCAGTGTGCTGCGCGCGGTGGTGCTGCTGGGCGCGGCGTCCGCTGAGCTGGCGTCGCTGCCGCCCTCCTCGCCGCCGGCGGGCTTCTCGGTGGTGCTGGTGGTGCTGGCTCCGCGCAGGTTGAAGCGGTTGCGTGCTGCAAGATAAAAGCGGGATGTCAATTATCTTAAAATTGTCCTTCAAATGAGCTGAACTAGTTCAGCGATCAGTTCACAACTTGAACTAACTCATCCACTTCTTGGAACTTACGTCTGCCACGCGCAAAGCCGGAGCTAACGGGCTTCACCTCCTTTGCGGCAACGACTTCCTCCTCGGCAGCAGGCTCGGAGGCGGGCTCGGGGCTGGCGGTGGTGCGGGCGCCCGGACGGGAACGGCCGCCAATCGAGGGACGGGAGAAGCGATCTGCCAACAGAAATCGATTAATATAAAGTTGAACCAGCGGAGCTCCATGATGAACCAGTTCTGGTTCCATTTGGGCTCAGCTACTTACTTCTGCCAGTTTTGGTGGGCTCAGTGGGCGCTGACTCGGTGGTTGTGGTGGTGGTGCTGACGCCTTGGCTGTCGCGCAGCTTGAACCGATTGCGTCCAGCCAGACCGCTGAGGCCGGCGCGTCGGCCGCCGTACAGCGACGGAGCCGCTGTCGTTGTGGTGGTCGTGGTGGTGGTGGGCGCCTCGGTGGTGGTTGTGGTGGTGGTCGTTGTTGTCGTCGTCGTCGTCGTCGTCGAGGACAGCTCATCCTGCAGCGTGGTCAGGCCCGCGTCGTCGCTGTCGGTGCTGGCGGTGTCGGGACTCAGAGTGGTTTCGTCGTTTGTGTCCGCCGCGGTGGTTTCGTCGTTGTTGAGATTCTCGTTGGTGAGTATGGCGTAGAGATCAAGGGCGGCCTTCTCCATGGATGGGGTCGTCTGCTCCGCCTCGTCGTCCAGCTTGGCCGTTATGTCGCGCTCCTCCTCCTGCTTGGCGGCAGCGGCGGCCGCTGCGGCGGCTGCGGCTGCTGCCTGCTCCTGCTCAACGGCAATGACGGGCTTCAGCTCCTTGTCGCCGTTGCGGGAGCCCTTCAGCTGCTTCTCGTCGGTGTTGAAGGTCTCGCTGTCGACCAGCTCCAGGCTGGGGCGCTTCACACTGATCTTCTTGCGCTCTGCGGCCGTCTCCAGCGAATCCAGCGCCGGCGTCGGCTGCACGTCGATGTTCTTGCCGCGGCTGGGGAAGCGCGTGTTCACGGGCAGACGCTCCGCCTCGATGTCCTCGGCGGCGTCGGCGCTGACGGCATTCGAGGCCCGTCCCTTGGCCTTGCCGGTCTGCAGGCTGTTCTCGCTGGGCGTGGCCGGGGTGCTGCGGTCGATGTTGGAGTAGCGGGTCTTGCCGCGCGTCTCGGGCGTGAGGTCTGCGGGTGGCTCGACGGCAGCGGGTGCATCTATGGCCGCCTTCGGCTTGCTGTCGGCATCCTCGTCCTCCTCGTAGTAGTAGACGTACTCGTACTCGTAGTCCTGGCCGTTGGGCCCCTTCTTGATCTCGATGCGCGACATCTTGTTGTTCTCGCTGCCAGCGCCGTCCAGGGCGAAGTTCTGGTTGACGAAGTCGTCATGGGGATCGACCAGCATGTCGTCATCCAGATTGTCGATCTTCTTGGCCGCCGGCGCCTGTGTGGTCAGCTGGAGGGCGGGCTGCTCCGTGATGGCAGCGCCGCTGCTCTTGAGCGCCAGCTCGGCGAGCGCCGCTTGCTCCACCTCGCGCTGCACCTCCGCCAGCTCCTCCTCCTCGATGGCGCGCTTGGCCTCAATGCTCTTCATGACGTCCTCGTTGATGAGCGCGCTGAGCACTGGATTCAGCTCGGGCCGCTCCTTGGTGGCCAGCAAGTTCATGGAGTAGTCGCTATCCGCGGCCCGAATACTAATCCTGTGCGCCGTGTGGAAGCCCTCGTCGCTCAGCACATTCGCCTCCGGCACCTTGTGCGCGGTCTCAAACTCGCCAGTCGCCGGCGCATTCGACTCCAGCTTCTCTGATGCACCCACAGCCAGCTCCTCGCCGGCCACCAGTAGCGCCAGGCAGCCCAATAGACAACTGGAAATAGAAATAGAGAGGGAGAGAGAGAGAATTAGTTGAGATCTAACAAACTGCAGAGAGGCAATTGCAAAAGGCATGTGTGGATGTTGGATGAGGAGAAAGAGGAGATGCTTAAGGCCTATCCTATATATAGCTATAAGGATGATTGAACTGACTGAGAAGAGCCCAAAGAATAGAACAGGATAGGAAGTATGGAGTAGATGAGACTAAGCAGTGCAGAGTCCACTGCTTAGTCTCTTCGAGTATAGAGTCCACTGCTTAGTCTCATCTCCTCCCCTAGAGTAGAGCGAGTAGCGATTAGCAGTAAAGACCCCGTAATACTGTTAATCAAATCGGATGTTTGTGTTATGCAACTAATTTACAAGCGAACGTCAAAGGCTTAATTGGCCAGCCCTTGATCTAGTTTCCCATTAAGATATGCCCACACGACTTCTCTTCATTAAGCCGTTATCGAAATTGATCATAATTGACTCATTTGGGCAAACAACGCCCGAAATGAGGAAAGAAGAAGAAGAAGAAGAAGAAGCAGCAGCAGAAAGAGGAGGCAAACAAAAGCAAAAGATTGGTGTGGCTTACGGCCGAAGTGTTGATTGATTTGGCTTAGCCCAAGATCATCGCGTGCTTTTAATGACTGATCATGTTTGGGGCCAGAGCCGAGGCGTCTTTGTGCTGCATCATTTGGTGTTGTTGTCTGAGTCTCGAAATACCTTTCACAATTTCATTAGCCATGCTGTCTGGCAATCCACAACGTTTACCAACTCCACCCCCCCCCCTCTCTCTCTCTGTTTATCTTTGGTGTTGCGCATGCGATCGGCTTGTCTAGCGGATGGATCTTGGTTCGTTGTTCGTGCAATTGCAGCAATAGTTCATTGGGCTTTGCGAATCCGCATTGCAATGCATTCAACATACAAAATGGATAGGTAAATAGTTGGAAAATGCTAATAAAGAGTGAGAAGAGAGAGAGAGAGAGAGATGAGTGAGAGGCGAAAGCCAGCGAGAGGGGGAGAGCATGCTCAAGGCAAACCACCTAAAGTGAACTGACCAGAGGGCGAATTCGAATCCGGCAGGAATCAGTTAAATGTGAGTGTGTTCAAATGTGAACTGGAACCGGTTCCGTGCCATAGGTGTTAACCCATTTCGATTTCAATTTCGATTTCGTTCGTAGAAACCAGACGCCAAAGCCGGCAAGCAGCGACTCGACACGACTCTCTGCGATATTTAAAGAGCAGACGACGGGTCGGGTCGATATATATATATGTATATATTATAGGTATATATACATCTGTATATGTGCCTGTGCTCTACCCTCTGCACGCTCTTGACGATAACTTTTAACATTTTGAATTATGTGCAGTTGGCATCGCGTTGTTTGAAGCCGTTCGCTTAACATTTTTTCTTCTTTATTTTGTTTTTTAGTGTTTCACTCGAACAAGTTTCGACAGTAACAGCAACAGAGGCAGCAGCAGCAGCAGCGGCAGCAGCTACAGCCTGTTGTAAAGGTAGACAACTTCAACTTATTTTAATTGCAACAGCAACAACAATCAAAGGCAGCCCAAATAGCCCGGGCAGCGGCAACAATGGAGCCCAAGAAAAGTTATAATTATGTCTGCACACATCACACTGCAAATTGTTTGGAAGACAACAAGGGAAGGGAGGAGAACGGGTGGGGCTGTGGGAGGGGCCGTGGGGGGCTGTGGGGGCTGAAAGCAAAAGCAAAATTTTTGCATTTTCTTGATTGTTTTTTGTTTTTGTTGTTTTTTTCTTAGGGCAGTTGTCCGACTTCTTGGCCATGTTATGCATGAGGTGACAATGCGCACAGCGCCAGCAGCAGCACAAATGTGCAATAATTTGGCTAAGGCACAGTGGTACGAGACATGCCGAACATGCCGAGTCATGCTGGTGCCTTAAAAGGGGAAAAAGACACAATTAGAGAGCCGCAGCAATGCACAAGCTGTGCTTGCGAGACTTTATTAACAATATGTCGAACGATATTTAATCGATAACGTAATCGATAACTCCATATAGTCTATCGATAGTTGATTCTATGCAATGTTATAATATATGCAATGTTATATGCAATATAATAACAATGTATCTAATATTATTTTATCGATAACATTATCGATAAATTTGAGATAGTTTATCGATAATTGATTCTTAATAATATTATATATGCAATGCCATATGCAATATAATAACAATTTATCTAATATTATTTTTATCGATAACCGTATCGATAACTTTAGTCGATAGACATTTTCTTACATACAATCTTAGCCTCGCTTTAAATATTTATTTAAATAATATTAATTTATATACCCATTGACTGTCTTTGTCAACCGACTCACCCTATCTCTCCCTCCCCCCTCCCTCTCCCTCTCGATAACAATATCGATAAATTTTGATAGTTTATCGATAATTGATTCTAGACAATGTTATAATATATGCAATGCTATATGCAATATAATAACAATTTATCTAATATTATTTTGATCGATAACCGTATCGATAACTTTAGTCGATAGACATTTTCTTACATACAATCTTAGCCTCGCTTTAAATATTTATCTAAATAATATTAATTTATATACCCATTGACTGTCTTTGTCAACCGACTCACCCTATCTCTCCCTCCCCCCTCCCTCTCCCTCTCTCTCTCTCTCAGTCTCTGTTACATGACTTTCGATTTACAGCAAGGCTGGCCACACCCCTTCGCGCTGTACCGTTTAGCATGCAATTGCATTGCATTGACTTTCACTTCCGCCTCAGCATTCTATTTTATATAGAAATGCTTTGAAATTCGCTCGGTTCGTTCAAGGAATCGAGAAATTTCATGGCATATTCTACTGGCCTTGCCCCACTGTCTCTGGCAATGTCAGAGAGCACTTAACCAAGTGTTGTGAATGTGAATGACTGATTAACTGCCTACGTGAGTGTGTGTGTGTGTGTGTGTGTGTGAGTGTGTGTGTGTGTGTGTCAAGTAACGGGGCACTGAGCACTGTTAACTGTATTTAGGGGTACTCGTCGCTGGGCCCAGGCGAATGTGCAATTGACTAACTGAATGCCTGAGTGAATGGACGAGTGAGTGTATGAGTGTGCGAGTGAGTGTGTGAGTGTGAATGACTTAATGAATGCGCCAGCCGAAACAGACACAGGCCACAGTCTTAGCCCGGCTCCATTGTCTTCTTCGAGCCCGTTTTGGAAAGGCCAATTGCCAATTGCCAATTGCAGCGCCGGTGGGCGGTGGACAGAGGGCGGAAGAGGGGGGGGGGAGGGGGTGCGCTGCCTGCGCTCAGCTGTCTTAGCGGGTGTGGCATGCAATTTGTATTTCACATTTGGCAATTCCAAATGTGTTTTTTTATCTTCTCCTAAGCCGCTGCGCATGCGTTTTGACGGTTTCTTTTTTGGCCATTTGATGCGGCGGCGGCGTCGGCTGCGTTGGTGGCGGCTCTAGATGTGTGTGTGTGAGTGTATGTGTGTGTGTGTGTGTGAGTCTTTTATTTGTGTATTTTATAGACGCCACTTGGAGGCCACTGACGTCGCGACAAGCGCTGGAAGCGCACTGAAGCATACAACAACAACAACAACAAGCAGCAGAGCCATGAAATGTAAAATAAGTTTGGCTTGGGTTTCTTCTGCTGCTGGTGGTGCTGGTGGTGGTGCCGTTGCATTATTGGTCGGTGTCTGTTGAGCCAAAAGGTTTTTGACTTCTTCTGCTTTCGGCCACGTTGTCTCTGAAAGAGCGTCTGACTAGCTGACCTTTTGTCACGCCTGCGAGCCGCTCTGCGCCTGCCTTGGCTCGGCAATTAGCTGCGGCTTTCGGCCTGTCCACGCTGCAGTCATATTAAATTGATTGACTAACTGACTGAGTGACTAACTGACTGACTAACTAGCTGATTGACTGCCTGTCTGTCCCTCTGTCTCGCTGTCCGCCGTGTCGGCTGTCCATTTAGCCAGCAGCAAAAACTTGTCCAACCAAGGCCAACAATCTGCATGCCAAATTCATGAGCTGTTTTCACTGTGCAACAGACCCACACACACACACATACGTACGTACGTACGCAGGCATCCACATACACTCGCCACAGCATCTTCTGAAATTTTTATGCTCTGCTTACATTGTGAGCACACATGACATGTGGACTAGGGAAGGCAGGGCACTGGCGCTCCATCATAAGCCGGATGGATTAGCCAAAGCTGCAAACATTGTTGTGCACAGTTTAGCCATGTGTGTGCGTGTGTCTATGTGTGTGTGTGTGTGTGTGTGTGTGTGTGTGTGTGTGCAAACAGCCACTCTGACCAGTCGGGCAGTTAAAAGCAGCTCCTGCAGCCAATAACTGAGGTGCGGAATGCAGGCAGCCATAAACTTGGTCAAACGTTGCGTATACGCAATGTGCTCAAAAGATTGTAAAGGTGTGCGATGAAAGAGTGTGCGAGTGTGTGTGTGTGTGTGTGTGTGAGTAGAGGCGTGTCTCGGCCATCGCCCGTAGCTGTGAATTACCAAAAGCAATATAAGGCAAAGTTCGCCTAATGGACAAAATACTAAAAAAAAAAAAAAAAAAAAATAAAAAATAAAAATTGAACTCAATTTTTTTCCCAAGCCAAAGTTTTGATTGCTTTCGTAACAGTTTTTGTTCGTACGCTTTATCTTCTTATCTTTTGGGTATTACGATAAATCAAATTTTCAGTTATCGCCTTGAAGGTCGTTTGCCTCCAGCCTCCAGCCGCTAGCCTCTGACTATGCAAATGAAAACCAAAGACTTATTTTATATTAAATGCATAAATAAATATATGATTATTTTAATTTGAAAAATTTGAAAGATTCGAAACCTGTTGCTGGTTAGCCTTGTCGAGGGCATCATTATGTATTTATATATATATGTATAAATGTAATTAAATTACGAAACTTATGCATGCTTAAAAAGATGCAAGCAGCCCCCATAAGAAGTGTATAAGTCGTGCATATTTTAGCCAGGCCTTAGCGCGATCCTAACTATGTGAACTGAGTGATGGGCAGAGTTGGGTATGTCAGCTGGGTCTTGAGGTGTAGCAGAGCGATGCAAGTCAATGCCGGCTGGACAATAATGACAATTAGCTCTGTAGTAACTACGTGAACTGAGCATGGGATAGAGGCTGATCTAAGCTGATCTGGGCCTTAAGGCATAAGAGAGGTAGCTACGGCAAGGCCAACTGGATTGGAATGGACTACATTATAAAACTGTTATAGAAGCCATGGGCAGATTTAATGATTCTTGTCGGCATAATAAAGCTACTATATACTCTAGTTTGATATATTGAGATATCAAACTGAAACTGCAATCAGAAAGTGTATGACTTCTATAGCAAAACTCAAATAGAGAGCAGACTATTTGTTGCCTTTGCTTGATTTCTTTCAGCATTCGTTGAGCAACTTCTTCCCCAGCTTCTCCCTCGCCCACTTAAAGTCCCATTCAAATCAATTAAGTTTTTACGATCAAATTAATTGTGTTTTCATTGGCATTATCACAACAAACAAACGCTGTTTTGTTTAGCGCTCAAGCCAACTACCTGAAGTCGAGAGCTCTGCATAAACCTATCGCATTTTAATTATTCATATTCAAAAATATATCAAATATGCATGCGTGTGAGTGTGTGTGTGTGTGTGTGTGTTGATTCTGGGCTTTATTAAAAAGACAATTGGCTAAAACCTTTTTAATTAATAGCAAATGATTATCAATTGCATCCACTGAAGCGTGACCTTTGACCTTTCAGCTTTTTTATATGATTTTTAATATGCAAAATTTGATGAGCTGTTTGCCTTTGAATTTTCTTTTTTATTTTAATACCCTAACGGAGCTGTTTTTTTTTATGGCACAGTCATCAAACTTGTCACGTACTGTGGAAGCTATAACTTGCCTGCAGTCGGATCAGTCTTTGCTGGCTATATGAGATACGAGACTATATACAGGGTATTTGGCAGTCGGTCATAGCCGGTCAAATAATAACTAATATTTAAAATTAAGTTTAAATTATATGCAACTATATAAAATTCTCGAATTAAAATTTATAAATATAATAAAAATTTTAATTTTAATTGATTAAAAATTAATAAAAAAATAAAAAAACATAAAAATACACCTGCTGCAGCATGGGAAGTGTATTTAATAGTCTTAAAATGTAATATACTCTACATACGGCTTCTTCTTCTTCTTCTCTTCATACTCACATTTTGAGCAGCATTTTGACTTCTGTTGTTGTTGTTGTTGCTGTTGTTGCTGTTGGCACCTGCTGCAGCTATTTTTTAATGAATTTGTTGATTGTTGCTGTTTTCGTTGTTAATTATTTAATTTGCACTGCTGAAAGTCAAATGTTCAACTATACAAAAAAAAAAAAATGAAGAAAAAAATGCGAAAAAAAAAAACAATTAAGAAAAATTAAATTTGATTTGTTTTCATCGAACTTAAATGCAACATTGGCCATCAACTGCTGCTGCTGTTGTTGTTGTTGCTGTTGTTGTTGCTGTTGTTTATTTGTTTATTTGTTTACTCGTTGTGGTTGTTTTTGTTGTTGCTGTTGCTATTCACATGGTTGCACTTTCACTTTTCACATTTTTTTTATACTATTTTTTGTTTGTTTATTTTTTTTGTTATTGAACACAAAAATCAATTACAACATTTGCATGTGTGTGCATGCGTGTGTCTGTCTGTCTGTGTGTGTTTGTTTCAAATTAATTTTATTAAAAACCAAATGAAAAAAAAATTAAAATAAAAAAATATATGTATTTTTATAAATTGAATTTAAAAATGCACATTTAAATAATATTTTAGTTAATTTTTTATTTTTATGAATTTTTTTTTAGTTTCGTTTTTCTGTTCGCGTCGCATTTGCAATGAAGTCGCGGCACTTGTAGCGGCTGCCTTTATATGGCCAAACCTACACACACAGGCACACACACACACGCACGCACACACATACGCATACTCACACACACACACACACACACATACACACACAGGCACACACTCTGCAGTGGTACCATGTAAACGTCTTCGTGTCTTCGTCTTTTGATTATTTAATTAAATTTTACTTGAATTTTTTTCTCTTATATTTTTTTTTATATTTTATTTTTACTTTTGGGCTGTTGCGCTTCTTCTTCTTCTTCTTCTTGAGCGATCTTCAAAAATGTTCCAACTTCGATCTTGGCTCGCAGCTCACGGAGCAATCACTTTCGATTTCGCTGCCAGCTGAACGTGAAATGGCAAAATGATGAACGCAACAGACATCGAAAACCGTTGCCGTTGCCGTTGCCAGCGATCGCCGCCAGCAACAGCAACAGCAGCTGCGGCAGCGACAGCGACAGCGACAGCGACGTCGACAGCATAAACCAGAGCAACAGAGACAACAACAGCAGCTCGACTGGCAGGAGCTTTGGCTTTGGTTATGGCCATGTTAACACTAAATCATTCACACCTGTTGTTGTTGCTGCTGCTGTTGTTGTCGTGCTTTACTTTCTGATATGTAGCCATTTTTCAATGGCGCTGCATCGATACTAGGAAGTTCAGTTTAAACTGCAGCACTTGCTAATGTTGCTGTTGCTACTTGAAGCTCTTGCTGTTGCTGTTGCTCTGTTTGTTGTTGGTATTGCTGCTATGTATTATAGCTGTAGTAGCTAGTTGTTGCTGTTGCTTTTGCTAGTGGTTGCCACTGCTCTATCTCTAATTGTTGCTGCCGCTCTTGGTGTGGTTGCTGTTGCTGCTGCTGTTACTTTAGCTGTTGCTCAGATATGTTGCTGCTGCTGTAGATGTTGCTCTTGCTACGGTTGCTCTTTCTATTGCTGATCTGCTTCTACAACTTGTTGTTGCTGTCGCCGCTAGCTGCTGCTAGCTGCTGCTGCCTTAGCATACATTGTTGTCGCTGCTATTGCTGCTGCTCTTGACGTTGCAGCTGTTGATGTTGCTGCTGCTTGCACTGTTATTGCTGCTGCTTCTCTTGTTGTTAAAGATATTGCTATTACTGTAGCTGCTGTCGCTGTAAATGTTGCTATTGCTGTTGCTGATGTAGCTGTAGATACTGTTGTTGTTGCCGATGTGCCCTGTAGGTGTTGCTGCTGCTGCTCTCGCTAAATATATTGCTATTGCTGTCGTTGTAGATGTTGCTATTGCTCTCGCTGTTGCTGCTGTTGATATTTCTGTTAGGTTTGCTATTGATCTTTCAAGTGCTGTTACTGCTGCTGTTGCTGCTGCTTAGGCTATTGCTATTTCAGTTGCTGTTGCCCAGATTGCTGTTGCTGCTGCTATTGTTTCTGCTGTTGCTTGCACTGTTGTTACTGTTAATGTTGCTGTTTCTTTTGTTGCTGTTGCTACTACTGCTGCTGCTGTTGGCCGTCGCTCTGATTGTTGTTGCTGCGGGCAAAACCCAGCGACATTCACTTGCATTTCGGGGTGCTCTCTGCAGCTCGACGCTCTGCTTGACTTCACTCTTCGCACTGCAGCTCACACACACACACAGAGTGAGACTAACCTCTCTCTCTCTCTTTTTCTCTCTCCCTCTCTCCCTCTCCTACTCTAGTCTCTGCTCTGTCTGTCTTTCTTTGCTGCTATTTCATAAGCGCAAACTGGTTAACTGTTGCTGCCGTTGCTGCTGCTGGCCTCAAGGCCGTTTGTCGTCATCATCATCATCAGCAGCAGCAGCAGCAGCAACAACAGCTAGCTATCATAATGATCATTAAAGAGCGACATCGGCTTGATCACTGGCAGCGTTGATTAACCGCATTACGCATACGACGCGTTGGCCGCTGCTTTGCTACGCTTTTAGCTGCAATTAGCAGGACAGCACCAAAGCCAAGCCAAGCCAAGCCAAGTCAAGCCAACCCGAGCCGAGCCCAGAAAAAACCCCGAATACGAAATACGAAATACGAAAAACGAACTCGAATCCGGCAATCAGCGCAGATGATCGTCATGTAAATTATGCCAAAAGATTTGGCTACAGCTCCGGCCGGCTTTGCCAGCGCCAGCTGCGTGTTGACCAAGTTGACCAACTCGCGCAATCTCAAGATAGTTGTTGTTGCTGTTGCTGTCGTTGTTGTTGCTGTTGTTGTTGTTGTTGCTGTAAATATTATTATTCAATCTGTTGGCTTATTGATTAACCGTTGTTCATTTGCCTATTTATGCAATTTTTTATCATTTATGCCACAATTTTAGCTCTTTCTCTCTCACAGTCTCCCTCTCTCTCTCTCTCTCTCTCTCTCTCTCTCTCTCTCTCTTAGTCTCTCTCTCTCTTAGTCTGCTGAAAAGTGAAATGCTTCTTCGGCAAAATGCACTTTCGTTCGGCAAATTGTCTTTGCTGAACTGGTTCAGTGAAAAAGCTTATCAAGTGCTTGGCGTGAAATGCGATCTTTCAGCCGAGAAAGAAACTTAATCTTGGGCATTTTGATTGAATAATTGTGTCTGGATTCGGGCTATGAACGATACGATATTTGAAAGTCCAGCCAATGGCGCCTCCATAAACTGGTTCAGCTCTTAGCCACAAAGCGTAACACACATTATCACTCCTCATAAATATGTAGACCATAAGCCCATAAAACGCGATCAAATGTGGGCTGCTGTCACGGTGTAAAAGGGAGTTTCGCTTGCATAGCTGAAGCTGATCGAAAGCTGCTTCGAATGTGGTTCAATTCGCTCGACTTGAAGACTTAGAATCAGGCATTGATTGAAGTAAGACTCGATCAAAGTGAACCTCTCATTTCAGCCTAAAGTTCAGTTCAGCCTAAAGTTCAGTTCAGCTATGGCTTATGGACTCGATAAAGGTCTCCCTTAGAATCAGGGTGCGCTACAATTTTCAGCTCAGCTCAAGGTACAATTTCGGTTCGAATCTGGTTCAGTTAGGGCTCGACTTCATCTCAACTCTCCTCTGCTCTCGTTGCACTTCAGCAATTCATCGTAGGCTCCTTTCCTAGTAATAGCGATTGGAATTTGAGGCTGAACGCGAACCGGTTCGCAGTCAATTTGAATTCCTGAATATTTTGCATGCTTTAACGCCAATAACGTAATATGAAGCTCAAAGTTTTTATTTAGTTTTATTTCCAATTCAAATTGGCTGATGAAACTCGTTCAAACCGAAATCAGGTTTAAAAATAAGTCAAATTTTCCGCCCAGCGATCAGTGGGGATCGCTTGATCAATCGATTTGCCAATTAGCATTGAGCGATAACAATTTTCAGCTGCAATTGAATAAGTAAATGCGACAAATTCTCCGCTGTCTGCGCCGAAGGCTGCACTTTGAGCCAGCGAACCGGGAAGCGAAGCCCTTCATATATGTACATACATATATATACATATATATAGATATATATGGATGCATAAGTGCCTTTGCCCAAATGTGATCATGTAATTTAGGCGCTGGGTTTTTACCTTTTATCTGTGATTTTTTTTTTGTTCAGTCTTTTTTCTTTTCGTATTCCCCCTCGCATTATTACGGCGCAATTTTGTGCTGCTCTTTTTGCTCTTTTTTTGTGGCCTTGTCGATGGCGTTGCTGGCGGCGGTGGCGATTAAATTTCAAGTGATCGTCGCCTGCTGATTGCCCAGAACTCAGTCGAGAGACGAGAGTCGAGAGTCGAGTCCGGGCACAGATGAAAATGAGTCAAGCCAAGTTATGCCGAGGTCACGTTGATCAAGTTACCAGCCCCGAAACGAGCCACGTTAAGAGACAACAATGCATCCAGGATGTCGACAGAGCGAGAGAGGGAGGGTAGGCAAGGAAGGGCGTGCTCAAGCTCGAAGGACACTCAAGACAATGCGTATAATTATAATCTTGTAAAGCAGCCATCATTATCAACGTTATTAAGTCAACTCAGGATAACAATGAAGTCTGAGAAGTTGGTCAGGCTGAGATGGGTATTGTGATAAGATCACATTCTATGTATATATCATATAGAATAGAAGCACATTTAATCTACCTTTCTGCTGGATGAAAGCACATTAAAGCTTTCACTAATTGAGTTTCGTTTTACTATGAAAGCTTCTAGAGCTTTGAGGATCCTTAGAAACTGAAATGTAGCATATTCTACACTGGTCGTTAAGCTACTTTACTGCCAACTTGAGTTTCTAGTATTGCCATTGGCGCAAAAGCTCTTAAAGCTCGCATTCAGCAAGTGCTTGAAAGCGCATTAAACCCTTCTGAGCTACTGCGAGTTCAAGTCGAGTTATTCATGGCTCTTTAAGAGAGCTCGTGACATGGTTTATGACTTATGATTTCTGCGAAGGATGAAAATGTACGAGAATTTGATTATTTTTTAGCTGGAATTCAGCTAAATTTTGGCTTTATTTATCACCTGCGCAGGCATGGCGATGGCGTGTGCTTTGGTTTTTTCCCCATTGACAAGAGTCTAGACTTAGCTAAAGCCTGGCTTAAGCTAAGCGCACACTTGACGAGCTGAGTCAGCTCAGCCACGCCCCTACTTGCCTAGCCGCCTTTGCTGCATGCAAATTGAAAACTTATGAAAATCCAGCGAAATGACATTCAAACTGCTGCCGTTGCCCGCTGCTGCTATTAGGCCAAAAGGAACCTAACAGAGAGAGAGAGAGAGAGAGAGAGAGAGAGAGACTCACACACTCGTGTCAGGCATGAAAAAAAAACTAAAACTAAAGTTGCTATAAAAAGTAAAAAGTACAAAAATAATAAAAATCAACAACTGTTATTCAACAGTTTTTATTTCTCTTATTTTGAAGACAAGCTGAGAGTGTGTGTCTGTGTGTGTGTATGTGTGATGTATAAATAAACAGGAGTGGCCAACGTGGAATGTTAATGCGCTGCAAGCGTTGCTTGGTGTTCGCCAAGAGCCACTCCAAAAGAGTCGCACGTAGGCAGCAGAGCGACGCCGCCGCCGCCGTCGCCGTCGTTGTCGTCGTCGACTGCGCCGTCAGCATTAGCCAAACAAGCCCAGTACCAAACAGCAAACCCAAACCCAAACCCAATCCCAATCCAAGTTCCAATGCCTGTTTCAGCCCTGCGTTGAGCCCAAAAAACAAACTTTGCATATGGAGAGAGACAGAGGGGGGGCAGGGGGGGCACATACATGTGCAGACGGAGCGGTTGGGCGGTGGTAAGGGCAGCTGTTCGTTAAATGCGATAAGTGGCCAATGGCCGAGGCACAGGTAACAGCGGCAGCTGGACAAAAGCCAAAAGAATTAACCGGCCTGCAAGACCCTAGCCCTCGCCGCCTTCCCCCCTCCACTCCATAAAGGCCCCCCCTGGATGCCTCTCTCTCGCTCTCGCGCTCGCTATAAATCTGGTCGTCGCATGTGAAGCCAAGTAAAATTTATAACTGTCAATTATTATGCAAGAGCTGTGAGCTGTGCTCCACCACCAACTCCTCCTCCTCCTCTTCCTCCTCCTGTGCTGCTGCTCAGAAAGCAATCAGGAAATACCCGAATCTCCAGCAAAAGTCGACATACACAGAGAGAGAGAGAGAGAGAGAGAGGGAGACACTGAGAGCAAAGTTATAAACACTCTACCAACACTCGAGAAACACACGCACGCACATTTAACCAAAATTAAGTGCCCCCATCCACAGAGCAACTCCCGCGCCGCATGCGCCTCATCCAGACTTGAATCAGAAGCGTACCGCAATCCACTCGCAAAATCGGAACACGTAGTACCTCAGACACTTCAAAGACTACCCCCTCCCTGCCCCCGCACTCCCACACACTTCATGGTCACTCTCCGTTCCCCAATCCCGTTGCCCCACACCCGTTCCACAGCGCCAGTGGCCAGTGTCCCGTATCCCGTATCCCGTATCCCATGTCCCGTTGACTTCGCATATTGTTTGTCTCGTCTTAAAATATTTCTTTATTGCTTTGCAGCTCTTTGTGGAATACCCTGTAAAAGGCACTTGCTGTAGCCACAGATCGATTGAATGTATTTGATTGGAGTTGTTGTTGGTTAAGGTAACACGTTCCAGCTGTGACTGCGTGTGAGCCATGATCTATGGTATGCGAGAGGAGTTGTATAGTACTCAAGCTGAGCTTCTCAGCTAGTCTCTTCTATGCAATTCTCATGGATAGTCTAACAGGCATAATATTCTCTCCCTCTCTCTCCCTCATAGTAATACCTATATATACATGCCCGAGTCTGGCCCTCTCTACTCCCCCCTTGACATGCCCTTCCCAACACTTCCACAGGGTATGGCAATAGTTCATCAATGGCTCCCATCCAATTATGTTCCCAGTCTTACAGCACTTTTTATATGTATTTATAATTAATTCTTTCTTTTTTGCTTCTTCTTTTTTGGGCTTTTATTGGTCGCCGTCGCCGATTGTTCTTGGGGAGTGCCGCAACGGACCCTACCAGCCCTACCCCTGCCCCTGCCCCTGCACCTGCCCCTGGGGTTCAATGAACGTTGAGAGCTGCGAGAACCTCACCTTGTGGCACGCATCGCATGCGTGTGTGGGGCGACAATTGACAGACTCACGACAGCCGACTATGATCATGATGTTGATAGATCTCTCTCGCGTGTGTGGGTTGCCATTAAATGATTCACTTCTGCACGCCAGCAGACTCTGTATGAACTGTGACCTTCAGCGGCGTTTCCACGACTTCCGGTCTGGGGGCTCTCGTTGCTCTGCGCTTGATTATTCCGTCTCCACTGACTGCTGAAGTTTCGAGTAGTGCATAATTAAGTTGGCTGCTCATCTGGAGGTCTTTTTAATCATATACTTATTTATAGAGCAGCTCGTTAACAGTCGTCGAAAACGAGCCAGAAGAAGAAGAAGCAGCAGCGAAAACCACATAAAGGAAGCGAACTCAACTGCATACTAAACAGATCTAAGCGAGAAGGACAAATCTTAATGCATTCTGTATATACCTCAAGAAAATGCCAAATACAAATACTTCCTTAATTCCTCTGATCGGGCATGCTTGACCGGCATATACTACTCTTTAGGTATACAGACAAAATACCTAGGGCTGACACAGCAAGAGTGATACTATTTGTGATAGCTATAACTCGATAGTTATAATTGATATCGATTTAGTTGCTGAAATATTAAGTAGAAAATGCTATTTAATGAGAAACTAAAAGAAAGCCAATATACCTCTTAAGAGCAAGTCTCATGGAAGGAAGGGAGAGTGAAAGAAAAACAACAGCCTAGAAGGAAAATTCCTTAATCTATCTATATATATATATCAATGTATCAATGTATCTATCTATCTATATATCTATCTATCTATCTATCCATCTATCCATCTATCTATCTATCCATCTATTTATCTATATATGTATCTGTATAGTAGTACTTCAGTTCAATTCCAAATAATTGCAATTCTTCGTAGCTCGACTTCAGCTGTCATAGCGCTGTGCGTCAATCATCAATCATAAGCCACAGGCTGCAGCCAACGTACATCATCATTCATCAGAGTTGGAATTTGTGTGTTTGGGTCAAGCCGCAGCTGAGGCATAAATCTCTTGAAAGGCCGTCTGATCGCTGGCCGCAATGCAGTTGTCTCGCTGTCTGGCTGGCTGGCTCAATCAAGGCGTCAATCAATCAATCAATCAATGCGCCATTGAAATCCCGCCAGCAATGTCTCAATTCCAAGTGCACAGACAAACCAAAACTCAGCTCGGCTCACATATTGATTATTAAATTATGATCAAGTTTTGGTCGCAATGCGACTGCGAATACGAATACAAATACGAATACGAATATATATATTCGTATTCACATATTCGGTATTTCACTATTTAATCGCGTTGTAGTTTTTGACCCACTTTAAGATGTGGTTGTTGTTGTTGCTGTTGTTGTCGCTGTTGTTGTTGTTTCCTTTTTGCTGCTCTTTCATTACAAAATTTGTTTAATTTAAAATTGTTTAACTTGAAATTGAGTCACGGCGTCTGACTGCGCTGCCCGCGTGCGACAGCGACGCCGGCAGCGCAGCCTCGAAGTTACATAAAATGGCATTAAAACGATTCAAAGATTGAGTTGTATGGACCAAAGCATAACTGCAAATGAGACAGAGACAGAGACAGAGAGAGAGAGAGAAAGAGAGGGAGAGTGTGGCTGTGGCTGTGGTTAACCCCCCACCCCAGGCGAAAACCTGATGCGAGCATTTAACATTTGCATACAGACAGAGCGTGTGTGTCTGTGTGTCTGTGTGCGTGGTGATCAGGTGGAACAGCTATAGCAGTCGAGGAAGAAGCAGCAGCGACAGCAGCAACAGCGACAGCAGCAGTCCGGCTTGACAGACAGATCTGAGCCAAAGCGAATCCCCGCTGGAGCCAACTGTAAAAGGTGAACAACATTTTTACCCCCTGCCCATAAAAAGCAGCACGAGCAGCAGCTGTCGCCGCTCCCTCCACACCTGGCTGGCAGCCACACACACCTACGCCTCGGCCGCCTCTGACTTTTAATTCAAATGGCATTTAGCACTTTGACATTATGGCGAATGCTCAGCCGTCAAGCAACATGATCATTGATCGCTGATCATTGATCATTTGGAATAGTCCAGTTGGGCTTGAGGCTTCGTTTCCGTTTCATCGCATTCCATTCGAAAACTTCCCCCTTTAATCGATCGACAAGTTTTTCAATGTTCGAGGTGTTAGGTAATTTGGCAATTTGCATTCGATCGCCGAACCATTTTTTATGGCCTGCTCGCATTCGAATGGCGCTAGTATTGAGTCTGAGTCTGAGTCTGAGTCTGAATCGGAATCGGAATCTGAGTCTGAATCTGTGCTGTAGCTGAAGCTCAAGGCCAGTGCCAGACGTCAGCTCCCAAGCATCAGCATCACCAGCATCAGCCTTAGAGACCAGATTCGTATGCTAACTAACTAGTTGAACTAGATTTTTGTGGCTGTGGCCCGGTTCGCGATCGAAATCGAGACCAAGTCAACAGCTTTTGCAGTTGGGCTGTTCTCTTTCTCCCCCTCTCTCTCTCTCTCTCTCTCTCTCTCTCTCTCTCTCTCTCGATCAGTGCAAGTGGCGAAGTGATCCGTGAATGATGATCAATAAATAATGCTTATTAAAAGCCGCACACAAAAGAGCTTTTGGCTTAAATGGCGATGAGTTGGTCGTCATAGCTCTAAGACTATGCAGATCCAGCTGGCAACAGCTCACATTAATATTCAGCATGAAACGAGATATGAGCTGAGATCGAAATGAGGATAGATATAAACTATATGTCACATAGAGATATCATAGATCCATATTTATTGATATGGTATGATCTCTGCCTTGTTATCCACTGATCTACATCTATTGATATGCTGATATATCGATCCATATTGATCTCCATTTCAATAAATGATGCCGATCAGTGGATAACAGTGCAGAGCTCATAATGGATTGTTATGCAGATCCAAGTGGTAATGAATGCATATACATATACTATGAGTCTCAAGACATAACAGTCTCTTAATATGAATGCAGCTCATGAATATTTAGTTCTTGCTGATGATTTGTATCGAGTGATCAATCATGCTGAGTGCTTGCTATACAATTGAACATTAATATTTATATAGAATGTCTGGAGTTCATTATCTATTTCTATCAGTAAAACGAAATAAAGATGTTGATAGAGATCAGATGATATATGTAGTTCATTATTACCATATACATTATGATTATGTTTTATGCATACATTATCATTAATGTGTTTTCAACTTAAGTAGGGATTCTCTGCCAAAAGCTTGAGCTGATAATCGAAGTAAATATCATCGAGATAGATCTGCAAAAGTGTTGATAAGAATATCTCTAGCCAACTCCAACAGAGTAATCTGTTCTTCTCGAATAAGAATTGCTCTAGCCAACTCCATTTCTTCTGGCTGTGAGCTGGGAACAGTGACTGGGAACAGTTGGCAGCGCTGCTGCGCTCAGTGATCGACGGGCTGGCAGACCGATGAGTGCGTTGAGGTGTTCGTGATCTACTTGTCAACACCTACACGATTTTTGGGCATTTTTTGTTTTTAGTTTTCAGTTTTTTTTTTGTGTGTGTGTGTGTGGCTCACTTAACGGCCGCCCGGTTCGAGCTCGAGTCGCTGGTTCCGGTTTCCATTTTTGCCATTTGCCGTTGCCGCAGCCGGAGCCGCAGCCGCTGCTGTTGCCGTTGCCGGTTTCCAATTGCCGTTGCGGTTAAGTGATCGCTGATCGGTGATCACTGAACGGCGATCGTCTGGTTATGCATTTGGCATGCGAGCGCGGCGTCAACTAATTATGTGTGTGGAACGCACTTTGGAATTGGATTCGCATTTGAATTTTGAATTTTGGCTGCCGCTGACGTAAGGCAGGCGAGGGCAAGACGACGACAAAATTGATAAAGACGAAGAAATGATGGGCACAAACTTATGCGTCTTTATGGCTGCCTCTGCTTGATGGGTGAAAAGTTGTTTTGGTTTCGGTTTCGGTTTCGGTTTTGGCATGCGCAGTGCATGGAGCGCCCCAAGGAATGGAAAGTGCATGAAGCGCGCCGCTGTCCAATTGTGATGAAAGTCGTGCCGAGAGATGAGCGCGCCAAGCCAATCAAAGCCAACAAGCAATTAGTGAAGCTAAGCACACACACACACACACACTCGCACACACACTCTCGCACAGCAAATACTAATCGTAATGTGGTTGGGGCTGAGCTCTTAGATCATAGCCTTTGGCTGTCGCCGCAGCTGAAGTGAGAGTTGCTTTTGGCAGAACTTTGTCATGGATTATATATCAGCTATGATATCAGCTCTTTGATCTGCATATACATATATATATATATGTATGTATGTATATATGTAGTCTAATATATGCTAGAAGTTTGCATATTCAGTTTGAGCTCAATCGCTCAAGCAGATCCTCAGATCCGAGACTTGCTGCTGGGGCTAGAAGCGAAACTTGTTTTGATGTTGGCAAAGATCAAAGGCAAATGTCATATACTATATACTAGACATGTCTGTATATATAGTATATGTGTACCACATCTGCCTTTACTGCCTTCGCTTTCAGCTCCTCCAACTCTTCCACTGTGGGAAGGAAGCATAAAGCTGTTAGCTGGAGTAGTTCATTGCCTTATGGAGTGCATTTCTGTTGTCGATTGTATTTTGAGAGATCTTAATCGACTCTTCAAGCTGACTCTGACATTGAATTGAAATGCGAAAAGCAACCGAACAGCTTCCATTTCCATTTCCACTTCGACTTCCATTTCCATTTCCATTTCCATTGGCATTTTCAGCTGGCGATCGGCAGATATCGCAGTGCGCAGACCCAAACGAGGCGTTGCCTGGCTAAACTGTTTTCTAAAAACGAAAACGAGCAGAAGAGATTGAGGCCTGAGAGTGGGTGAGAGTGGCCAGCTTCTGCCAGTGAGAAAGAGAGAGAGGGAGAGGGAGAGAGGAGGAGAGCTGAAGTTGTGGGAGCCAAGGGGCAGTGGCAAGCAGCATGAAGATCATGTGATGATAGTCCAGTTGCTGTTATTGCTGTTGCCAATGCTTAGAAAACTTGTTACAACAACAGCAACAACAATAGCAATAGCAATAGCAATAGCAATAGCAACAGCAACAATAGCAACAATAACAACGAAGACGACTTTCATTATTCGATCGATTGTACAATCGATTTGGAAATTGGCAAAAGCTAAGAAATTGCCGGCAATAAATACAGTTAGATATACATATATAAATATATATGCATATGTATGCTTATATATATATGTATATATCTTTATATATATCTTCATATACATCCAGATTTGCTGGCTCGCATTGAAGTGCAGCTGAATGGCAAAGACCGTGAAAAACGGCGTCACTCGCTGCCATTACACAAGCGAGCCAGCGGAGCATATTAGTTTGCGCAACAAATGTTGAAGATCGTTGAATCTTAAGTGAAAACTATTTAGCATAAATCAAGATAATGCGACGAGGGTGAAGGTGAAGCAGCGCTTCTAACTGAGCTCGAAAGGCAAATGAAATTTGATGAGACGTAAGACTAAAATATATAAAAATATTAATTTAATTTTATTATATTAAATTATTATTAAATTATTATTTTTATTACATTTTTATATATTTTTATATAATTATATTTTAAATATTATAATTTTATTACATTCTTATTTGCTGCAGCTTGCCTCAATCAAGCCAAGCCTGCAAGAGCATATACTATATATATTCCCATTCTATATACATATAAGTATATATATATATATATATATATATATATACTTCGAGCTTATCAAGCTTGGCTGACTCTGGCAACAGCTTCGTTTTGACTTACCGCCGATCGCTAGATCACATATATAGCTTATATATCTACAGCCATGCACAACTGGCAAGTGTCAACACTTCACTCTGAGCGCCTTTAGCACTTTTTATTACTTCATCGCAAGAAAGCGCACAAAAAATTGTATAAAAATTGCATAAAAAATAAAATACAATAAAAAAAAATAACAAATTATTTAAAAGCGCTAATTAGCAACAACAACAACAACAACAACAACTTAGTTCAGGCTTAAGTTGTTTATTTTTGTTATAAATTTATTTTTATTATTTTTTTATTTCGCACGCACTTTGCAGACTCTGCTTCAGTCACAGCTTCGATGGCCAACTCTGAGTTTATCTCTCTCTCTCTCTGTCTCTCACAGACTCTCTTTGCTTGCCTATGCCTAGCTCTTTCACTCGCTTTTCACGCTGCGCTTTGTAAACGCGTCCAATTACCTCAAGCGACTTTCCGTTAATGTTTCGAATTTCGAATTTCGAAAAAACTGACAGCAGAAAAGGCGCCCCGAAAATAAAACGGAGTATATAAAGAGTGTATGTGTATATATGTATGTATATAAGGTCTATACACGACAAAAAGGCAAACAGCAAACTTTAAACTCCACACACACGCGCGCAGGGAGTCGCCTCGGCTCGACTTCTTTGTGGAGTTGAATTTGGATTTTGGTTTGCATTTTGCATTTTGGACAGCTGCCTGGCTATGTTGCGGGTGTGCGTGTGTGTATATGTGTGTGTGTTATGGCACACTGCACCCACATACACACACACACACACACACTTGGCTTTAAGTTGCTGCCGCATCTGGAGTCTTTGGGGCTTGGGACTTGGTTGACTGCGCGCCTTGTGGCAACGGGCAACGGGCAACGGGCCAACTGTTGCACACGTCTCAGTTGCTGTTGGCTGTTGTTGCTGTTGTTGTTGCTGGCAGCAAAGCTACTCGCGACCAGAATTGTTGATTTTGTAATTGTTGCTAGTTGCATTTGTTGCTGTTGCTTCAGTCTCTGTCGCGTTTTATTGCGGTTTCTGTGGAAGCATGTACATATATGTGCCTTTAAATATATAAATACCCTGTAATATATAGATGCAGTGGGCATATTCGTTGAGAATATGACAAAAGAGAGAGAGAGAGGGAGAGAGAGATTGCTATATATGTAATATCTATCAGCCTCTTTGTCTTTCCCTCAGTCAGAATGATCTAGATTTAGGTACAGGTGGGAAACTTGGCTACTTAACTATCGATATTGTTTAGCTGTACCCAAAGTCTCTTACAGGGCAACCATCAGTCGTTGAGTCGTTGAGTCGTTGAGTCACACACACATGCACACTCCTCATGCTTACCTCTACTTGCTCGCATTTAACTTTGTCGATATTTTATGTCTGTGAGCCGCAGATCAATCGATAGCTGAGCACAGGCAAAGCGTGGCACATGAGTCATGCGTTCGCTCCATTGTGACTAGTTGAGAATGCAATGGCAATTGTGAATGAATCACAACGGCTGCAAATGTCATGCGAAATGCCAAGTGAGCTAGAGGGTGCAGGCTAACAGATGCCCTGTGAACGACTATCAGTATCAGTTTAACAATATGACAGCTACAATCGAATATTTATATTTTATGCATCTCCATACCCTTCAAATCTCACATTCTTGTCGCAAGCATTTGCCATTTCCGGTTTTGATTAACCGTTACTGCTGAAATTCGTAAGCAAACTTTTGTGTCTCAACTAAATGCCAAACGGGTTTGGTTTGCAGCCAAATAAATGAATCGTTAAGTGTGCTAAACGGTTCTAGCCGTAAAAGTGCAGCTTATAAAGTTTCGTCAAAAGAGTAAATTGCCCATGCAGCCACATTCGTTAAATCGGTGACTGAGCGAAGTAGTAGACGAGATATCAACTTAGCCAATGCATGCACCCGATTTCTTTGACAACTCTGTTATACACACATTTTTAGCAAATGGGAAATTTCGTTGAAACTTTAGCTTGGCATCCAAAGGGTTTATTTATACTCTTACTACGATTTAGCACAAACACGCACCTAGCATGCGCAAGCAGAACGCTCACTCGAAGGGCTTCATAGACGGTTGCTGTCTCGACTAACTCGTGTGTCAATTTTTGTAGCGTGCTTTTAGGCAGTCTTAATAAAGAATTCTTATGTTTTGCTGAGTTTTAGCTGGATTTATGCATAGTAAAATTTGATAAATAAACTTAAAATAAAAATTGTAATTGAGGCTAAATTTAATAACAAAAATTGTATTAATTTTATTTATTTATTTGTTTAAATTTAGTTGAAATCGGATTCGAATGGGGCTCAAAGGAAGTTCGTCAACATATACATATATATATATATATATATACGTTATGATATGATGCATAGTATAATTCAGTTCGATTCGTGTGAATTGTTATTTTGCTTTGCGTTTCTTTATGGCATTTATCGTCGCAGTTTTGATTGATTTTATGGCCCATCAATCGTTAATTGGCAATTGGCAATTGGCAAATGGCAAATGGCAAATGGTCGACTGCAAATGGGTTGGCAACAACAGACTCGAAAATTTTCCCGCTGGCTGAAAAGTTGGGCTTTTCCGCCGCACGATCACACCGGGCATGCGGCAATTGCTGGCACTTTAATTGTTATATCTGATCCGCTGGGGAGCGGGAGATGACATCATGCGCTTTGTCGCTTTGAATGAAATCGATCGCATGAATGACCTAATAAATACTACAAATGAATGTCATGAATGACCAACAAGCCAACCCCCCGCCTCACCCACCTCCCCTCTGGCTGAACATATTCCAATTGGCATTGCAGCCAAGTGCAGGCAACGCTGAGCCAACTCTAAGCCTGCATCCGCCTCGCGCCTCACGCCTCGCGCCTCACGCTTTCCCCCCTCTCAAACACCTCCTCGAACCTGGGCTCTCTCACAATTTCATCAGAATCAGACGCCGTGTCGCCAGTTGCGCAGCCCTGCTGCTGCCAGCGATCTGCGTCAATTGGCCTGAGGTGTGGTGCGGCGGCGGGGGGGCGTGGCCGTTTAGGGGGCGTGTTAATTAATAGCGAAGAAGAAGCAGCGCTCAATGGATATACATAAATATTTCCAGCGACTCGCTTAATCATTTTTTTCAATTGCCATGCGTGTATGTGTGTGTGAGGGTGTGTATGCGTGTGTGTGTGAGGGTGTTAACACTCACTGGGAACTGTTTTCGCCTGCCCACGAACAGATCCATTCACCCGCTCGCCTTTGCCCGCTTTCTGCGCCCATTTCTTCGCTCTTTCTTCTATTACGCATTTGGACTGCGTGTGTGACGCCTTCGTTTACAGTTATTGTTTATCCATGACGCACTTTGGCCCACCCACAGCTGCTGCCCCCGTTCAGAGTTCATCCGGCGAGTCATTCGGTTCATCAATTGGCTGCTCGCAGAACTCACCTTTTAGCAGACATTCAAATTGTTCGAATGACACGCCAAACGCTAAGCGTCAGCCAGCAGCTTGAACGACGCTCAGCTACCCTGTAATTGGAGTGAAACTGACGTTAAGCATTAGCTTTGCAACAGCTTGGAGCATCTTCATCTGATGACAGTCAAAAACTGTTCCAATCCCATGCTTACCCTGGACAACAACCCGCCAAACTGAAACTTGGCTTAAGGCAGCGAAACCACAATCTTCGCCTGCAGCTCCAATCTACAAATCGATCTATGAAAAACCCCAAAGACAAATTAGATAATTTGCGAGTTATGCAAGCTGTTGACAATTGTTTTTGCTTTGTTTTATCGCGCTCTGTGAGTTGGCATAATTGGGCGAGGGTCTATCAGTCGCTGGAACGCCTTTCGTATGCGACGATGATAAGTGCTGTTCGCTTTTCGCCATTGTCGCCGCCAGCCAACATGTTCAGATAACGATACCAATCACATTCATCCAGTCGACCGTTCGCACATATATCTCTCTGCCTACCTGCATATCTCGCGCGAAAGTTGTCAAATGCTTCAGGTTTTCATATCAGCAATGGAATCGATAAAGTCGACATTTGCGTCAGTTCCGTTTGCCCGCCGAGCCCGCCGGCAGACCCCAGCTGGGCGAGCTCCCCTGCGCAGGGTATTATCGTTTCGTTTTATGATAAACAACGCTCGCCCTCACTTGAACAGTATCGAAAACAAATTTTCCACCTATAATTAAATGCAATTGGCCCAAAATAGCTGCAGCTGCCGAAGGCGCAAAAGAAAACGTAAACAGAGAATTTTCCGTTTTGATTCTCGCTTCTTTTTTCTTTTAATGGACTTTGAATGAATGGAAATTGCTAATTGATATTTATTTACGATCGCTCGATTGCAACAAAATCAAATTTTAGCTCTGCCCGAAAGCCTCAATGCCATTCAGGCGCCCACACACCCTCGGCGCTCGAGGGGCGCAGCTCAGAGCTCTCTCGCCATTACTCATACGACGCGTTGTACAAGAAACGAGCAGCAACATAAACGCCGTTCGATAATAAAACACTTAAAGCTAAACGATGTTGGTGTCGATAGACCATTACCCGCTGCCATTGCCCCCTGTCTCTACGTCGAGCTGGGGCTTTGACTCTGCTGCTGCCCCTGCCTCAGTCTCTCTCTCTCGCTCTTGGAGTAGCCCTATCTCGACTACTAGCCTTACCTCTGTCTCAGTGCTTAGCTCTGCCCCTGCTCTTGTCTCTGCCTTAGCTATTACCTCTATCTCTACCCTTGCCTCTGCTATTGCATCTACCTCTATCTAGGCCTCTGCCTCTCCATTTGCCCCATCTATCGCTTCTCATGTTTCTACCCCCTCTCAGTCTCTGCTTCTAGCTCTACTTCTATCGCTTCTCATGTTTCTACCCCCTCTCAGTCTCTGCTTCTAGCTCTACTTCTGTCGCTCCCTCTGCCTCAACCTTTGCCCCTGGCCTTGCCCCTGCTTCTATGCCTGCATTCAGTACTCTCCTTTGCTCCCTGTTTCAACTGCCCCATGTTTTTGTATGCCCTGTAATCATACTCATAGCTCTTATATATCAACAGATACGAGTTGCTATTAATACTATTATAAACTTATTATAAACTAATTCAAAAATAGAAACTCTTATCAAGGACACTTGAGTTTTGAGCAATCTTAACTCAATCTACGCAGCTATTCGAGCTGGGGAACTATTTGAGTTTGTGAATTCAAATTTAGTCTGTGACTTCTGCTGTGAGCAAAGTGGTCAAAAGTAGGTGAGTAGCTCAGATTCTTATATACTCCATACTGCCCCAAGCTATAGCTAGCAAGGTAATTTCAGAAGTAGACTCCATTGGATCTACATTAAGTAAACCCTATACCGTATCTACACTGATGAGCTATCCACTCGCGGGTACTCAAAGGCACACATCAGGGGTAAACATTTCCCATATACATATATCCTCCATATACAGGGTAACTGCCAGTCGATCATAGCCTCAGCCAAGCCTCAGCTAATTGTGATTTTTATGTGAATTTGATGATGTGTGATATATGTCACGCAATCAACTGCCAACACACGCGACTACAGGGTATATTAATAAATGGAAAAAAGCAAAAGAGAATCAAGAGAGAGAGAGCGAGAGAGAGGGGGGAGAGAGGGAGAGAAACGACTATGCAAATGTCTTGTGGCTTTGTTTTATGGCTCCATAAACTGCAATTGCAACTGCTGAGGGAAAAACTGCGAGCAACAACAGCAGCAAAAACTTGATGTTTGGGTGGCGCACTGCAGGCCTGGCACTGGGGGCGTGGCAGCCGATGGAGTTCGCAGTTCGCAGTTCAAGCAAAGCGTAGATGGGCACATTGCAAATTGCGAATTGCGAGTTGCGAGTTGCGAGTTGGAGGCAGGCAAATTAATTGCAGCTAATTACAACCAACAGCCATAAGAAACCGAAGGCAGACAGGGGGGGGGGGGGTAAGGGAGGGATCGCTGAATGCAGCTGCCACACAGGGATTGCACAGTGGGAACGGACCACACGTGCTGTGGCACACTTTGGTCCGCGCACTCAGCGACAACCCGGAAGATGATGCAGCTGAAAACTTAGCTGACAGCTAGAAGAGAGGCGAATAGAGAGGTAGAGAGAGAGAGAGAGGGAGAACTAGAGAAATGGCATTGCGTTGATTAAACCAAGTTGCAACATTTGCCACATTGCAACAATAAATGCAGTTTCATTGAAGTTAATCAGCCATCGCCCAGTCGAAGACGGCGCCGATCTTGTCGACAATTTTGCATAAGCAACAACCACAAGCAACAACCACAAGCAACAAGCAACAACAACAAAGCAAATTAGCAAATTGAATGAAGCATCGAATGGAGTGGCCCAGGCTCTGCATACACTGAGAGAAAAACAGGAGGGAGAAACTCCTATTAACTATGTATCTGTATCTGTATCTGTATCTGTATCTGTATCTGCATCTCTACCTGTATCTGTATCTGTATCTGTATCTGTATCTGTATCTGTATCTGTATCTGTATCTGTATCTGTATCTGTATCTGTATCTGTATCTGTATCTGTATCTGTATCTGTATCTGTATCTGTATCTGTATCTGTATCTGTATCTGTATCTGTATCTGTATCTGTATCTGTATCTGTATCTGTATCTGTATCTGCATCTCTACCTGTATCTGTATCTGTATCTGTATCTGTATCTGTATCTGTATCTGTATCTGTATCTGTATCTGTATCTGTATCTGTATCTGCATCTCTACCTGTATCTGCATCTCTACCTGTATCTGTATCTGTATCTGCATCTCTACCTGTATCTGTATCTGTATCTGTATCTGTATCTGTATCTCTACCTGTATCTGTATCTGTATCTGTATCTGTATCTGTATCTGTATCTGTATCTCTACCTGTATCTGTATCTGTATCTGTATCTGTATCTGTATCTGTATCTGTATCTGTATCTGTATCTGTATCTGTATCTGTACCTGTATCTGTATCTGTATCTGTATCTGTATCTGTATCTGTATCTGTATCTGTATCTGTATCTGTATCTGTATCTGTATCTGTATCTGTATCTGTATCTGTATCTGTATCTGTATCTGTATCTGTATCTGTATCTGTATCTGTATCTGTATCTGTAGCTGTAGCTGTATCTGTATCTGTATCTGTATCTGTATCTCTACCTGTATCTGTATCTGTATCTGTATCTGTATCTGTATCTGTATCTGTATCTGTATCTGTATCTGTATCTGTATCTGTATCTGTATCTGTATCTGTATCTGTATCTGTATCTGTATCTGTATCTGTATCTGTATCTGTATCTGTATCTGTATCTCTACCTGTATCTGTATCTGTATCTGTATCTGTATCTGTATCTGTATCTGTATCTGTATCTGTATCTGTATCTGTATCTGTATCTGTATCTGTATCTGTATCTGTATCTGTATCTGTATCTGTATCTGTATCTGTATCTGTATCTGTATCTGTATCTGTATCTGTATCTGTATCTGTATCTGTATCTCTACCTGTATCTGTATCTGTATCTGTATCTGTATCTGTATCTGTATCTGTATCTGTATCTGTATCTGTATCTGTATCTGTATCTGTATCTGTATCTGTATCTCTACCTGTATCTGTATCTGTATCTGTATCTGTATCTGTATCTGTATCTGTATCTGTATCTGTATCTGTATCTCTACCTGTATCTGTATCTGTATCTGTATCTGTATCTGTATCTGTATCTGTATCTGTATCTGTATCTGTATCTCTACCTGTATCTGTATCTGTATCTGTATCTGTATCTGTATCTGTATCTGTATCTGTATCTGTATCTGTATCTCTACCTGTATCTGTATCTGTATCTGTATCTGTATCTGTATCTGTATCTGTATCTGTATCTGTATCTGTATCTGTATCTGCATCTCTACCTGTATCTGCATCTCTACCTGTATCTGTATCTGTATCTGTATCTGTATCTGTATCTGTATCTGTATCTGTATCTGTATCTGTATCTGTATCTGTATCTGTATCTGTATCTGTATCTGTATCTGTATCTGTATCTGTATCTGTATCTGTATCTGTATCTGTATCTGTATCTGTATCTGTATCTGTATCTGTATCTGTATCTGTATCTGTATCTGTATCTGTATCTGTAGCTGTAGCTGTATCTGTATCTGTATCTGTATCTGTATCTCTACCTGTATCTGTATCTGTATCTGTATCTGTATCTGTATCTGTATCTGTATCTGTATCTGTATCTGTATCTGTATCTGTATCTGTATCTGTATCTGTATCTCTACCTGTATCTGTATCTGTATCTGTATCTGTATCTGTATCTGTATCTGTATCTGTATCTGTATCTGTATCTCTACCTGTATCTGTATCTGTATCTGTATCTGTATCTGTATCTGTATCTGTATCTGTATCTGTATCTGTATCTGTATCTGTATCTGTATCTGTATCTGTATCTCTACCTGTATCTGTATCTGTATCTGTATCTGTATCTGTATCTGTATCTGTATCTGTATCTGTATCTGTATCTGTATCTGTATCTGTATCTGTATCTGTATCTGTATCTGTATCTGTATCTGTATCTGTATCTGTATCTGTATCTGTATCTGTATCTGTATCTGTATCTGTATCTGTATCTGTATCTGTATCTGCATCTCTACCTGTATCTGTATCTGTATCTGTATCTGTATCTGTATCTGTATCTGTATCTGTATCTGTATCTGTATCTGTATCTGTATCTGCATCTCTACCTGTATCTGCATCTCTACCTGTATCTGTATCTGTATCTGCATCTCTACCTGTATCTGTATCTGTATCTGTATCTGCATCTCTACCTGTATCTGTATCTGTATCTGTATCTGTATCTGTATCTGTATCTGTATCTGTATCTGTATCTGTATCTGTATCTGTATCTGTATCTGTATCTGTATCTGTATCTGTATCTGTATCTGTATCTGTATCTGTATCTGTATCTGTATCTGTATCTGTATCTGTATCTGTATCTGTATCTGTATCTGTATCTGTATCTCTACCTGTATCTGCATCTCTACCTGTATCTGTATCTGTATCTGTATCTGTATCTGTATCTGTATCTGTATCTGCATCTCTACCTGTATCTGTATCTGTATCTGTATCTGTATCTGTATCTGTATCTCTACCTGTATCTGTATCTGTATCTGTATCTGCATCTCTACCTGTATCTGTATCTGTATCTGTATCTGTATCTGTATCTGTATCTGTATCTGTATCTGTATCTGTATCTGTATCTGTATCTGTATCTGTATCTGTATCTGTATCTGTATCTGTATCTGTATCTGTACCTGTATCTGCATCTCTACCTGTATCTGTATCTGTATCTGCATCTCTACCTGTATCTGTATCTGTATCTGTATCTGCATCTCTACCTGTATCTGTATCTGTATCTGTATCTGTATCTGTATCTGTGACTCTATTTTCTAGTCTCTAGGCTCTAGGCTCTAGCCTCTAGTCTCTATTCATTCCCATTTCTCTCAGTGTGTGCATGTTACACATGTTTCTCTACATGCAGAGGGTCAGCATCTCTCTCTCTCTCTCTCTCTCTCTCTCTCTCTCTCTCTCTTTGCAGTTTTGAATATTCCGCCCTGCGGCTTCTTATAATTTTTATTGGAATTTATTGTGGATGAATGTGCATGCATATTTGTTGCTTGAGTTGTTCAAGTTGTTGCTGCTGTTGCTCTTGTTGCTGTTGTTGCATTAAGAGGAAGAGATGAAGCTACTCCGATAATGTCATTTACGCTGGACGCGGGGGCCATTCGTCTGCTCTTGTCTACCATTTGAAATTGAAATTGAAATCGAGAAATTGGAATTGAAATGACTTTGTTGCAATGTCGTCCAATCAAATTCATATAAAGAGAGCACATTTGCAGCCCTTCCAGCAACCCAGACCTGATATGAATACATATGTATATTCCCATGTGATTGGAAATGCTTTAACTGAACTTGTGTCTACACTATGCGACTAAGAGAGGAGAGCTATCTGCGTATTCATCTGTATATTTATCGATAAATGTCTTGATCCTGTATTTATCGATCTCAGCTGCTTCCAGTCTAGCTTCCAGTCCAGTCTTTTGCTCGTGACACTTACAAATCCATATTTATAGCTGCGTGTCTCGACTTCCCTAAAGATTTCGCTGGAACTCACACACTTCAGACTCGAGTGACTTTTATTGCCTTGAGTCATTTTGGCGTGAACTCATAGCTGAGAGGCATGAACTTGAGTCTTATCTGCATGTGTTCGCTGGGCTTAGGCGAGCTCTATGTATAACTGTCAACATCATCCACAAGTATTTCAAGTATGTCCCTATACAAATATGTTTCAGCTCTTGTTGAATCAGACTAGAGTAGATCAAGAGACTACAGAGATAAGTCATGGTTAATTTAGGCTCAAAGATGGATGAAGAGACTGTGATTTGGCTGATTCACTAACGCATTCATTGGCTGATCGGGTAATCATGATAGACATACGATATAGAATACTCATCGGTACTTTGTTCACTTGCCGAACTTCAAAGCCACCTATCAAAAGTCAACGGAATAGGGCTAAAATCAAATATATACAGAAGAGTATATGGAAATGTTCAATCAATGTCCAGGTTGGCTCACCTGCCTACACGCACATTCCGCTCTTTCATCATAGTCTGCGCCTTTCCGGTCGCGCCGTTAGCTATTGGCCAAGACTAAGACAATACGATTTGTATATAAAGGCTCCCCTCTTTCGCTCCCACTCCCACTCCCACTCCCACTCCCTGGCCTGCTCGATGACCCCAAAAGCTGTTTATTGACATGAATCGTCAATAATAAATGCTGTCTATAAATATGTTCAGCCTCTAAGCAATTGGCTGCGATCGCTGCTGTCGGATGTCGTTGGCCTTGCTGGCTTCGATTGCCCGCCCTCCCGATCGGCCTAGCCCCGACCAACTGCGCTCCTACGCATGCGAAAAAAAAAAAGAAAAAGTTTTTCCGCTTTTCCAGCGCGCACACTGACAGCGTACGTGCGGGCGTGCGTGCTGTGATCTGGCAAATGCCCTACCGAGCTGAGTGCAAGGCGATGCGTTGTTATGCCGAGTGTCAATTATGAGGCAGGGGCGGGGGCAGGGACGGGGGCGGGGGCGGGTGCGGGTGGGCGTTGGCTAAAAAGTTGGCCCATTGCTTTGGGCGTAATTTATGCATGGACCATGCAAATATTTGCACAGCTCTGGCCGAGTGGCGAGGGGAGGGGTCTATCGGCTCGATCGATCGATCGATCGATCGATGGTCGAAACGATCTATCGATGCCAGCGAGCCATCGATCAATTGCAAAGTCGAGGAGTCGAACCGTACCTAAATAAATGTCAAATAAATAAAATGAACAGGCAATAAAAAATCGAGTCTGCGCGCAGCAGGAGGGGCGTGGCGTGGCGTGGCGGAGGCTTCGCGCTTTTGTCCACTCGAGAATGGCGAGGTGTAAATGTGGGCACTTTAATGAAAACAATAAATCTTCATCACTTGCATAGCGAAGCGAAGCGAGGCGAAATGCCACGCGGCAGGCGGGAGGCGTGCCAAGGGCAGCGTTGCCAGACTGGCCGACAGCCACTCAAATTGATCGAGCTCGAGATGGGAAGGGAGGGAGGAGCGAGAGAGGAGAGGGCAGGAATAGTTGCCTCGTCGTCAATTAATAATTTATTGAATACAAATGCATTTACCATTCAAACGAAACAATTTATGTCCTCCAGTTACACAAGAGCCGTTACGTGCCAACCCAGCCTCCGCCCCAGCCGCCCCCTGAGCCGCCCACACCTAGCCCCGCTCGCTCATTTGCAAGCTGAATGGAAAATTGAAATTTGCAGGCGGGCGGGTCTACGACTGGGTGCCATCGCGTCGTCATTGGCGTCATTGGCACTGACAAATAACTGAGAGGAGCCTGTTGGCAGATCTGCGCAAGCTTGAGAAATGATCTGTCAGTTGACAATTATGCAACCCATTTGCCACATGCCGCGACCCCCGCTCCCACTCCCCCACTCTCCTAGTCGCCCCCTCGCTGCTGCGGCAATTGGCATTTTGAATTTGCCCATTGCCGAATGTGTTGAGCGATAAATATGCGGCAAGTGGTACGCGTTAAATGCAATTTATCGATACATTTGGCTCGTTTATCAGTCGGGGCAATCGCATTAGCATTTCACACTTGGCTGTAGGAAAAACAAAATTGCTTTATATATATATACTATATATAGACGTATGTGTATAAATAAATAACGCCCATAAATTGAGCATTTACTTGGCGCAATTAAACAAATGAATTTATAGCCAACGACATGAGCTGTAAGCTCAAAGCTCAAGCAGGCCATTCACGACAAGGGCAGCTTGTGGGAAAAATGAGAGAAGCCTTGGAAGAGCAGCTGAGAAGCCTTCAAGCAATGAGCTGAGCGAAGTCTATCTTAATAGTTGTACATTGATCTCTGTGACTCACCTCATGTTTACTAAATAACAGAAGAACTACTAAAGCTATGTCCAATCAGCTAAAGTCTTTAGCTCTATTAGCCACCCAAGAAGCTGTATACAAATCTTTATAAGGCTAATGCCAAAGGATCCTCAGATCTGCCACGCACATAGCCCCCTAGATACTGAGATCCTACCATTAGCAAACACACACAGAATCTAGAAATCTGAAGTCTTGGCCAGTGGGTACAGAGCTTGAGCGCTGGCAGCTGGGCCAGAGTCGGGCTGCATTACGTGGGCCTTACGTGATTTAGCTAACTAATTTGTGGGTGTGGCCACAGAGAGAGAGAGGGAGAGACTCGAGAGTCTCTCGGCTGGCCTCTCGCGCTGACCCCAGCACGCGCCCAGTCATGTCGGCAATGGCGACAATTGACATTCACCGGCGCAATTAATCATCATCAGCGAACTGATTGACAAACGAATCACAAATAAATCAAAATTCAAAGCAACAACAACAACAACAACAACAACAAGGCCTCAGGCAATGGCCACTCAATATGCAATTGCAGTCAGCGAGCAGCGGGCGAGGGAAAAACTAAACGAGAAAAAATCACTCAATGGAAAATACCCTAGGAAAATTGAGAAACCACTCAATGATGTATTGAACTTACAGCAGGTGAATATGAGATGGGAAATCTGTAGGATATATGTTTATAGAGCGTGGAGTATAGATGAGAATATCAAATATATATATACGAAAGAGAGCTCTCTATGGGCTTAGGAATAACCTTGATTAGACTAAAACTTGAGTCGAGCGCATACGCCCTGATTGCACTGCTTTACAGGGTATCTATGCGAGGCTGTCAGCTGAAATCAGCAGCGCATAAATCAATCAATGGCAGAAACGGAAACCAAAAAAGAATTTGAAGTCCACACAGCTCTCTCTCTCTCTCTCTCAATGTTTTCTCCTTCTTTCTTATCTCTCGCCTGTTCCATGGAACGCAACATTGGTCGGCAGCGTAATCCTGGCCAGGCGCGGGCACCAGATGACGCGCGCACAGTGCACGGCGCGGGGAAAACCCCGCAACGTGTGTTTCCCTTGAAAATGCGCGAAACACAATAACGCGTTATGATCCAGAAATGCAACAGATCGTCGCGCACTCGGCCAACCAGCCAGCCATATGGGTTAAGCTACTCCGGAAATTCCCTTGCAGGGTAGACAGGTAGTCGGCTAGCCTAGCGCTGGGCCAGGTCAAAGTTGGTAGATTTTTGGTTTTCGGCTCTGCGCTCGCAACGCCCCGCCAAGAAGCCAATTTAAATAAGCAGCATAAACAAAGGACGACTGCGTTTTATGACGCCGCCCATCATCAGCGACGGCCTGTGCTACAGGTTGCACTCGCTCTCGCTCTCTCTCTCTCTCTCTGGCTGGGCTTTTCCCACGGTCTGTGTGTGTGTGCCCCGTTTTATGAGCCACTGCACCACAGAACGCATCTGTTTAACGCTCGCTCGGTGTCTGCCTTGAATTGTTGTGTTTATGATCCCGCTCTAAGTTGGCTGGGAATTTACGTGTCCTCACGTGGATTTCGCACTGACAACACTTACCTGTGCAACTCGGCCAGTGGGAGCGTCACGGCATCACTGTATGAAACTAAGCTAATGCGCCTAAGACTTGCTTAATACAGAGGCTATGACAGGCAGCTATATCAAGTATATGGATCTATGGCAGCTCTAATCTAAATCATAATATGCCCCATACTGTATATATACTGTATCTTTGTTCCTCCCTCAACTATAGCCTCATCTGCCTCATATCCCGGAAATAGATCTTAAGCCTAACTTAAGGCAGTGCTAATCCATCCAACCAGGATGAAGTGGGCTAGTGCCACAACAACATTGCTCAATCTAAACTGAAGTCAATCTCAGCTCAATCTCTGCTCAGACTCTGCTTAATACTAATCTATGCCGCTTGAATTTCTTGCCCACTCATCCACTCACCCAGCTCTGATCTCCAGATCTTCATATCGTATCATTAGAACTGATTCCTCTTGGCCCATATTGCCGGCTGTCCAAATGCTCGTGGCTGAATCTTTTGTCTAGGCACTTGAAAGTGTTGCCTGCCGCCCCCTGCAGCCCCAGCTACTATTGCCATCTCTGCAGACCCACTCTCTCTCTCTCTCTCGCTCTCTTCCTCCTCTCTCATAGTTGTTGACCGCACTTGTCACAGACTTGTTTTTTTTAAGCTGCTGGCGCCGGCGCCGTCGAGGGTCGTCAATTTTTTGAGCGACATTTTGTGTCGCCTTTCAGCATATATACTATATATATATCTGGTATATAGTCGGGATATATAGTATATCTGGCCATTATTCGACAAGCACACAAAAAGCTGATCGGCGCCAGACGCGCATAAAAAAAGCGCCAAAGGAAGCAAACATCCACAGCAACAGCAACAGCAACAACAACAACAACTAAGGATAAGCGAGCGGCGAGGGGGTTGGGCGGGGTGGGTCAAGGCCTGTTTATAGGGTAGGGGAGCTGGCGCATTCCCAATTGTTTATTGTTGAAAATGAATTTTCGGTTGTTGGCTGCTGTTTTTAATGCCTTTTCCATTCCATTCAGTAACATTCTCTGAATACATGTGTGTGTGTGTGCGTGTTTTTGTGTTTTTTATGCGATTTGAGTGCCCAAATCTCGAACCATATCCAATTAATGCGCGTTGCGATTTGCGATTCGGTTTATCATTTTCGCTGAATCTTTATAACTCTATATGTGTATCTTTATCCCTGCTTTACGACTGCACATTAATAAATTATCTACCACTCGCATAGGCCACCTTCGCCTCCCTCGCTCTCTCTCTCTCTCTGTCTCGCACCTAGCGCCCGCTCGAGTCAATGCCATTAATGCGGCCATAAAGCAAATATTTTGTTTTGTCTCATTTCGTATGTGTGTGTGTGTGCTAGTGTGTGTGTGTGTGTGTGTGTGTTTGTCTTGTCTGGTTAATTCATTTAACGCCCACGATCCACGCCCCTGGCTAGTGCCACGCCCAGCAGCCGCTGATTGCTAATTCCCATTGACAGCCTCTGCCTCCCCACCCGCCTCCTCCTAGCTACGTAGCCCCAGCCACCCCCCTTCAGTCCCTCAGCCCCCCGCCAAGTCAGCTCATCCACTCGGGCATGATTCATTAAAGTCTAAAGAGCTAACTAATAGTCGAAAATTTCATTTAATTTGCGCGTTTCAATTCTTTTTGTGCTCTTTTTTGCTGCTTTTTGTTTTCGCTTTTTTTGTATACCCTGTAAACATAGCATTGCCGACATATGGGGTAGTCCAGCTAGGCCAGATTCTGTGGTCTTGGCTGGCATGGCTGCAGTGCCACGCTGACGGGATACTGCTCAGCTCAGACTAACTATGCGAACTCGGGAACTAGCTGAGCTACAATTATGAAGTTTCGTATAGAAGCAACTGTTACAGAGTAGATTATGATTACTAAAGGTTGCTTTTGAAAGCTTGCTCAATTCTCGAGATTTTAAGGAAAATAAATTAATATTTTTCAAATTTTGTATATACATATTTTGTACAGGGCATGCGCTAGTCGAGCACTGCCCACACAACATTTCTCTTCTACTCGCTTTTTTTTCGGGCATTTTTCTTGTGTGTTTTGTTTGCAGGCGCATTTTCAAAGCGCTCGACATTACTCGAATTGTGTAGGGGCGGCAACAACAACAAAAGTATGAAAATCGCTGGGAAAATAGTGAAAAAAAGGGGAAAGGAAAGTGAGCGGGTATGTGTGAGTGTATCGGTTGGTCGGTCTCTGGGCTTTCTGATTTCGCTAATCGTCTACAAAAGCCAACCCAGAGATGATCTAATTATTGACGCACGAATCCGCAATGGCCAAACAACAGCAACAACAACAACAACAACAAAAGCAGCTACATAAAAAGGAAATTTTCGAAAGCGATTTTTGAAAAGCCAACAGAGACGGCCAACCACAAGGGGGAGGGGCTGGGGAGGCGATGGCATTTAGCATGGCAAATGAAATGAACGAAATCAGAAATCATTATCCAAGCCATTAGCTCTTTAACGGCTGTTGTTGTCGCTATGGCCATAAAAACCGCTAATGTGTGCGCCAAATCAAAACCGACACACACACACACACACACACGCGCGCGCGCGCGCGTGCGCGTGCGCTCTATAACCGTTTCGAAGGCGAACCGTTTCAGGCGTTTTGCGCGCGTTTAAAAACGCGCTCAACTATTGAACTTGTCGTGGCCAAAACACACACACACGCATACACACACAGCAGTATTTGGCTAGAACTATGTTTAGTTTTCCGTTATCTTAAGTGCTCGAAACTGGTTCAGGGCCAAAGCGATGGCCTCGACAGTTTTGTTTGCTTGCTTCGACTGCCTTCAGAGGTTTTTGCTCCGCAAAGATTCCCAAGACTTGAGTAAACAATAAGCGCAACTAAACTAAACTAAACTAACTAACTAAAAACAAGCAACAAGCAATGTTTTTTTAGAGAACCTAAGTGAACATCGGATGCTGATAAAGTCGAAGGAGATAAACTAATTGAGTTGAGTAGAAAAAAGAGTGTATAGATGTATAGATGGTAGAAGTTGCTTGAATGACTAGTGAAACTAGGGATAGAGATTCATATCTATATATTTATATGTTATATATGATATATAATACAAAGGATACATTCTTTATAGGGTGATATAAAGCGGAGATTTCATGAGATATTGGACTGTTCCTGGCTTGCCTTTAAAGCTATATCTATGCCATTAGTTAAGGTACCAGAGATCGCCCAAATAGCAAACCTCAACTTTGTAGGCAGCCTGCTAGACTAAATATGATCAAATGGCAGATTTCTTAGAATATTTCAATACTACGCTCGAGCTATGCTAGTAGTCGGATATAGGCTCGCTCTGGTTGGGCCAGTCACTCATAAGCTGAAATATTGTATGCGGTATTTGGTAGTCGAGCACTGCCTGCGCGCTGCGCGCACAACTTTGGTGGCATTGAGGAGCTGGCTTGATGCATGTGAAATCTGGGCTGTGTGAGCGACTCGAAAGGCTCTGAGGCTGTACGTGTTTCAGATTAAGTTGTTGGCATTATCTGGCATAATGAACCTTTTCGATTATGATCATTAACATTATGAATTGTCATTATGATGAGGAAAAGGAGCTCTTTTTAACTAAATACATACATATATATATTTATGAACATACGTATGTGTGGCAGGGAGAAGCGACAGACAGCAGCGACAAGTGATAAGATCGAACTCAAGTCTGTCTGCCTTAATGCAACGTGGCTCAAGCCGCCGGCTAACTGACTGTGTGCATGTGTGTGTGTGTGTGTGTGTGTCTACGTTGCTGGGCTCTCTGCGATTGCTTGGCGTGCGTATCAAAATATAACCATAATAAAAATGCTCGTAATGATGCATCATAAATCGCGGCAAATGCCGACGGCGCGCGCGTTTTTAGCCGCCACCAAAATGAGGAGAGCTGAGCCGCGCTAAGCTCCGGCTATGCGATGTGTCTAAAGGTGTGCTGCGAAAAGGGAGAGTGGCGGAGCCAAAAGGGGGGGAGCAGACCTACCTGTGCAGCCATTTCTCATGTTGCAAGTTGTTGTTGCAAGCTGTTGGCTGTCAATTCAGCGTAAATTTCAACTATTAAATGCCAATTTATGGCGCGTAGCTTACAATTTTTTATTATCGTTTTTATAACACCTTCGAGAGATAGTCTCGCGGGTCAGAGGAGGGAGGGGGGGCGAAGGGTGGCTTAGGCTGAGGGCGTGTCGCTTTGGCACTGGGCGGACACCGTTTAACCAAACTGAAGCCCTGCGAGCCACAGTTGCCGCAGACAGTCTCGCCCTAGCCAAGGCTCGCGTTTTTTGTGGCGTGAGAAGAGATTGAAGGTAGGAATTTACAGATAAATCACACTAAATCATTTCAATGCTGCCTCCGGTGCGCGGCGCATGCTGCAATGCGAACTGCAACAGACAATCGCAGCAGACACTCCAACAACAGCAACAACAACAACAACAACAATAAACAAAAAAGTTCCGCACTGCGAATTTTTGAACGCCGGCGCGTACTAATCACTCGCATTGTTACACGATCACGGAGCGACGACTGTAGAGTGGAGAAGCGAAAGAGAGCGAGAGAGAGAGAGAGAGGGAGAGAGGGAGCTAGGGCAGTGGTTGCCTTGAGCCTCTGCTGCAGACAAGCTGGAGTCCAGCTGCAAGTCAATTGCAAGTTGAAAGCTGCATACCCTGTATCACTCTTGCACTAGGGTATGCTAGATCTGCATAAAGTATGATCAAGCTAGGTCATTACTTAGAATATCTGTTAGTCATAGTACTCTCCTCTTGCTAACAGGGTATCTTTAAGTATATATAAATACAGGGTATCTATAAGCCGATCATAAATAGTCAACAAATGTCACAGAGTTTGCCTAAGCCTCTCTGCCCAGCAAATCTGTGCAACATGACTTGACTTTAACATGATTACAGGGTATCTCAGAGGGTATATATTAGCTCAAGAGAATACAGGGTATCTGCAAGTTGAAAATAATCAACTATATGTCGATGGATCCCTCTTCAAGTCTCTTTACTCTATCAGCAGAGCTATGACGCCCGTTTCAGCAGGTCTGCAGGGTATCTGTTAGTCTATACACTCCCACTTGTTCGCTGTTAGCCTTGTTAGAGCTAGCCGAAGTCCCTCTACTTTGCATCTCTGACTCGCCTCTTGCTCAATTGCCTTTCAGTTCCCAATTGGCACTAGATGCCTCCGACCCCCTCCCCCATCCCCCCGTCTCCCGTCCACCATCCCCTATCTCGCCCCCTGCTTTCTAAATTGTCAATTAGAGAAATGAGAGTTGCAAGTGGAAGCCACAACTGAATGCACTTCATCTGCTACTCCGACGCCAATTGCACTAATAGAGTACTTAAGCAACTGCTAAAGAAGTCCCGCTCTTGGCTCCCAAGGGAGGGAGCCATGGGAGGGGTCCGTGCTCAACATTTGGACAGCGCCCCAAAGTGGAGCCACAGCAGTAGGGAGTCAGCGAACGCCGGCCCCAGCAACTGCCAGCAATGACAAGGCACAAAGCTCCCTCCTCCTGCCCGCCGCCTGGTTATCCACTCAGCCTCGCAGACAACATGGCACACGGGACTAGGCAGGGAGGCGTGGCGCGCGGGCAGTTAGAGGTAGTCAGTATTAAAATTCCAACAATTAGGGAACATTTCACATGCCTTTCTAATAGCCAACAACGGGCAGGCTGCCCGCTGCTAACGAGCAAGGGGAGGGCTGGCCATCAGCTGCAGCGAGGGAGGGAGGGAGCTGAGAGAGGAGAGCGAGCAGGGTTGGGGCAGTATGAATTGTGCATGTTAAGCAACAGGCTGATTGCTCAGGCTGAGGCAGCAGCTCGTCAAGCGGCTTTGTTCCTCTGGTTATACCCTGTAAAAGAGAGATGATGGAGGGGGTTTCGACTGAGAAAGTTGATATATATTAGTATTGGTATTAGTCATTATCATTAGCATTATCATTGCGAGAGAGTCTGTCAAGGCCATTGAGCTCGCTCATTACAGGGCATCTGGCAGTTGAGCAAGCTCTGTTTGGCCACTGCTGCCGCTGGTCAGACGCAAAATTCTCACATGCCAAGCGCAAGGCGGAGGACACGGCGCAGGAGGTGTACACGCCGCTGCCACATAGCCAACTCCAATAGCAACGACAGCAAAACACTCCCAGCCGCATCTCCAGTCTTGGCCCCAGAGAGCAACAACATGTTGGCATGTCAATAATCTTGTACTGTAGCTGAGCCGGGCCGGCGAACGAGTCGAGCTGCGTTGCGCATGGTGGGAGTTGCTGCAAAAGCAAAAGTGCGCAAAAAAATGGGAAACAAGTTGCAGCAGCAACAGAAGCAGCAGCAACAGCAGCGGCAGCGGCAGCGGCAATAGTTGCTCAGCCTGAGAAATTCCCACACACACTGAGAGGGTCGTAGGTGTGTGAAAGATGAAAAGAAGAAAAATCGCTGGACAAATGAATTTTACGAGCTGAAAACTACGTGACTTTTCATTTCCGTTCCCATTGCCGTTGCTGTTGCCGTTGCCGTTGCTGGAACTTTCTAAGAAAATCCAAATACAAAAAACAATCAGCAAAAATCCGAAATTGAAAAATTCAACAAATTTTTGCCGTTACATTCATCAATTCACGCACAACAAAAGGCCTATCGAGAGACACCCACACGAGGGCGAGTTGAACGTGCCAAACGCAAATTGTGAAAATCTGCGAGAGGAAAAGTCTGCGCTTCGCCACTCAAGTCGAAGGCAAACGTGAGACACGATTCGTTGGCCAAAAGGCGAAAGATGAGGCACAGCTGGGTCCCGCACACGTGCGCGCCTCCATTGACAAACTGCAGGCGAAATAAATTATAATTAGACAGATATAGTATCTCGCATCTATATAGCATCTATAGCCCACATAGCCCCCCTCTATATATAGCCAGCTGATCTAATTGCAATCGTGCGCGCACTTTGTATGCAGCGACTGTGCCGACGCGCTGGAAGCGAAAGTCAACTCAAGGCAAACCAACGCGAATTCAAATGTGGAAAGTCGGGAGAGGAACTCTCGGAGAATGGGCACAACTTGAGAATATACTTGACTAAGATATATAATTTGGCATTGCACGGGAGTAATTATTTTATAGAGAGATGCAAGCCATCCCCTGAAACCTATCAGCATGATCAACTCAAGCTTAAGTCTCAATTTTGTCAGACTTGATTCAATCAATCTGTCATCAACTCAGAGTTACTATCCAAATTGATACCAACAAAATCTTTATATTTCCCAATTCAGATTCGCTTTTGCAGCCTCAGTGTGAGTCATCGATTCATCGATCAGCACAGATGATCTAAGTGGGCAATCAATGATCATGGTTCTTGTTTTCGCCTCAATTGTTATGCATTTCGAATAAAACGAGCTTTAAAAGCGAAAAGTAGTTAACAAGAATCACAGCATCAGGCACAGTTATAGCCGTGTCTCAGAGAAAAAGTGATCTATGCCCGCTGGCACGATCAGATAGCCATAAAAACACAAAGACTCCATAGTCTAAATGTAAGAAATTGTTAGCTCTCACACTCCCTCTCTCTCTCTCTCGTTCTCTTCTCTCACTGCTTTCGATTTGGAAACGACAACGCATGGCTTTTATAGTTGAGCGAAACTTTATCTAACGATCTATTAGCAGGTTCCACGCACGCTTCCAGCAACAGCCAGCAGCTGAGCAAATTGACAAAGTCAAGGGAATATCGTTGAGCCAATAAAATAAAAAAAAAACGACACAAAACAAAGCAGAAACCGCAACAATCAAATGCGAAAGAAGAAGCAGCAGCAGCGTTGATCATAAAAAGTCTTACAGCAGGTGCCCCATAAAGGCGAAGCAGAGGCAGCGCTGTGCAAATATTGCGCATACGCTCCGATAGCCGGCGCGGGACAAAAGGCAAACATTGCGCATACGCCCAATGGGCCAATGGAAAACTATCTATGTAAATATAAGTATATAAATATATAACTATTGCCCGCTCTTCACTATATATATTATAAATAAATAAATAAATAATTGCCCAACAATTTTTGTGTGCTGTCTGCAAAAATTGTGATTGCGATCAATGATCAGTCGAGCGATGCTGTGTGTGTGTGCCCTATGCCAGCGATAGATAGATACTTACGTATCGCCAGATAGACGTACTACCAGTCGCGGTGTAAATACACTTGCAGAAATCGTCTAGAAGTTGTTTGCGCTACACAAATAAATGCTAGAGATAGTGATCAGAGACCTGCAAATGAAACGCTGAGATGTGGAACACAGAAAATAGATCATTTATTAACAGTAGACAGTGTGGATATGAGAAATGTGCAGATTGGAAACAGTGGAATGTGAAACAGTGGCATGTGGAGCAACGGAATGTAAGAATATGGAATGTGGAACAGTGAAAATGAAACAGTGGAGTGCTAAAAACGTCAATGCAACATATTTGTATGTGATACATTGGAAAGTGGAGCATTGGAATGTGGAACATGGGAAAATGGAACATTGGAGTGTGGAACATGGGCAAGTGGAACATTGGAACTAGGAGAATTGAAGTATGAAACATTGAAAAGTAGAATACTGAAATGTGGAACATAGAAATGTGAAATATTGGTATGTGGAACATTGGAATGTGGAACATGATCCCTGTTCAGTTGAAAGATTCGCCTGTTCCATTCCATTGGCACTATGCACCTGCTCTTTTCTTCGACTGTATGGCCCACTATTGTCTTAATTATGTGCTGTTGTCTCTGCTGCTGCTGGTGGTGCTGCTGTTGGTTCGGCCTCTGCTGCTGCTAGGCAAGGCGTGACTATCTAACGCCAGACAGTCACAGCCGCAGCCGCTTGGCTTACTCATCGTCTCATCAGCTAGCCCCAGGCCTGCCCCCTCGCCGGGACCCCAATCCCCACCACATGCCCTGCCCGGCCCAGCCCTGCCTTGCTGAAGTGCCCAAATTGTTGGCTTGTTTTTTTTTTGCTGTTTGCTGTTTGCGCGTTCCGCTCTCGTTGTCGTTGCCGCCGCCGCCTCTGCCTTTGCCTTTAGCCTCTGTCATTGCGCCTGCCGCCGCCCCAGCCCCTGCCATGACGAACCTCCCGCTCTCCGAGCTGACCATCGGCATCGGCATCTATGGTCGTCGTCGTCACCGTCGGTCGCCATTTGTTTATTTCTAAGTATTTGGCGCTCTCGCAAGATCACGCGCCGCACCGATCGCTGATAAAATTTGCTTTTTTTGGGGGGCCCGCACGGCAAACAGCCGGGGGCCAGCAGGGCCTGGGGCGGGGCGGGGCGGGGCAGCTGCCTCTAATCTGTGAGTGTTCTAATTTAGAGATGGGCGCATAGACACGAATCTTGTAGACTATTCACAGATCTTGCGAATCAACCAAAAAACTGAATGCATCTCTGAGATCTGTACGGGAGATGATCTAGATTACGGGACTCGAAACTAGAATTATAGAGATGTGGGAAAATAGGAAATACAAAAGTTGAAACATAAAGAAAAAACATATATTATATGAGATCTGTTAACAATAAATAGAGGCGCATAAATATGGCATGGAACGCATGGAAATTAAGTGGAACAAAAGTGAATTGAAAATTCCAATTTAAATATTGCAAATTTTAGAAATATTTTTGCCATCAAATATGTTCAGAAATCTATGGAAACGGAAAGAAAAATGTAGAAAAAATATATACGTATTATATATATTTAAATATGTGCAATAGATCGTTAAGGAATGATGATATCAGCTATATAGCCAAGAGAGTATGAAAAAAATAAGTTAGATTTAAGAAAGACAGAGAAAGAAACAAATTTCTGATAGTTCATATTTATATACTATATAGTGTATATATACCGTATAAGCCCCCGCTCGTTTGTTGACTCGTGATTATGTCCATTCGCAGGGCGCCTGGCGTTGTTTGGACTGGAATAACTAATTGGCGTTTGGGCGGGGGCTGGATGGATCATGCGCTCGCACATGTTCTGCGCTGATTTATTTCCGAACTCGGGATCTCTGTGGCTACGGCTATGGCCCAGCTCGGACTGGTCACATGGCAGCGGAACATTTGGTGCGGCATGGAACATTGCATTGTTTATGGTATTTTTGCAAATGCACGTGCCATTCCACTATTTATGATCGCGTGTTGTTTGTTTGCTTTGCCACTGCTGCGGGCAACACTTTCCTAATCAAAGGCACCCAAGAAACAACACACAAAATAACCCGCTAATTGATGCCGCATTCTAGAATAGCCCCAACTCTCGTAGCTAAGTCCGAGCCCAAACGCCAGCAGCTCGAAGCGATCTGATTCGACGCTAAGTGGGAGGCAAATAATGCTAAAAGCGAAATGGTAAACAGTTTGTCTGTATCTGGCGATCACCCACAATGCTGGAGACCTCAATGGGACTATAAACCATGCGAAATGGAACAGTTTGGCAAGTGGAACAGTCAGATAAGGTAAGTGACGAAGGAAAAAAGATAAAGGTTTTGCGGAAAAAGTAATTGGCTGAGAGGTGGAACATGTGGAATGTGGAACAGTGTTGTGTGGAACAGTGAAAATGAAACAGTAAATGCCTTATATATGTTTAGCGATTACCAAAATTATGAATAGCTGAATGGAAATACAAAGTATAAAGTTTGGAATATGTGGAATGTGGAACAGTGTTGCATGGAACAGTGAAAATGAAATAGTAAATGCCTTATATATGTTAAGCGATCTCCATAATGATAAACACCTCAATGGGAATATAAACTATAAAGTTGGGAACAGTTTGGTATTTGGAACAGTGGGATATGACAAGTGATAGAGTTGCCTCATAAGCAAAAGCCAACTTTTTAACTAACCAAGTCAAAGATCTTAAAGATATAGCCAAGATCAAGCGAATGACCAGACAACTACGTAATACTGTCCGTTCCAATTCCAGCTGTTGCTATAGCTATCTGGCTAGGTGTAGACGTTGAATCGTGACAGAATATGAGTTGAAAGGGAAACCAGATTATAGGCACAGAGTCGAGGCACATGCACACAGGTACATACATACATACCCACAGGTATTTAGCTAAGGTAAATACTTTCGTGTAAGTGGTTGGGCATGTCTCGGGTCTGGGGTCTCGGGTCTGGGCGGCAGTTCGAGACATTCCATGGGAATGTGTTCCACAAAGCGAATGCGCCTATTTTTAGATACCTCAAAATACATGCACAGACAGCAGAGATATACTATATATATGTAGTCTCTATATATACACTATATAGTATATATAGTAGTTGTAGTCGCTGAATCTAAATCGTGACGATGATGGATCATTGCGTTGGCATTTGCTCCAGCTTAACAAATGACGTCAGCAGCTGCATGGGAACGACGGAATGCGGCCAAAGATCATGCGTTCTGCACCGCCTCTGCATATGTGTAATCGTAATACCATCCGAAAATTCCGCCAGACCAAAAATACCAAAATAGAGAAACGAAAATATATAGATTTTGAAAACAAAAATAATGCAAGTTTTGTGCGAAAATAAAAACATATTTCTGCATTTACGCACAGTTGCAGTGATAAACAAATGGCGTATGCCTGACTGTGGGATACTCTGTAATATATGTATTGACAAATGGTAAATGTGCCCAGATGGAGTTTGAGATGCCTCTAATGTGTCGTAAGCTGCCAGAGCGGGACTATTTGATAGTATTCGTGGAATGAGTTCATTATTGAAGTCTTATTATATATATATATTATCGAGTTTATATAGTATCAGATATGTTCTTCCATAGTTTCTCTTCTCTCTTTTATTGTCCTTTATTTCATATTACTTTTACACACATTTCATTGTTTCGTATTTGCAGGGTATTCGCTGTCGTTGTCTTTCGCTCGCTGGCCATAATACTTCGGGCATTGCGCATACGCCGCGTGCGCCAATGCGCGGCTGCCTGTCGTAGGTTAGTTCCGCCGACAGCTCAGCTCCAAAAGGCGAATAGACACACACACACACACACACTCAACATATGTATGTCTCTGTGTGCGTATGCTGGATAGTGGCGTACGCTTCAAGAACAACAACAAAAAACCAGCAGAAAGACAAAAGAAAAACGAAGAAATCAATGCGAAGACTATCTATGTATGTGTGTATGTGTATGGCTAGCAGGGGGGCTGGCTGGGTGGGTGTGTGAATGCTGATTGCTTGGCGGGGCAGGCGCGCATTAGGTTAATAGATAGTGACTGGCAAAAGACAAAACAAACAATATAAAATACACGTTATAGCAGCAGCAGCAACAAGAACACCAACAACAACAACAACAAGAGAAATGAAATTAAAATCCACAATAAGCCAAAAGGCAACAACAACTAATCCAGCAGCAGGCAGCGAAGCGCGCGCGTCGTCGTCGTGCATGTTGACAAAACACAAAAAAAAGAACAGAACAAAAGCTACTAAAAAGCTAAAAACAAAAAAAAATGAGAGAAAAGGAAAAAAATGAACAACAACAAAAGGCTCAACAACAAAAGAACGTCAACGCCGACAGCGACGTCAGCTTCAGTGTCAAGCAGAGCGCAGCTGTCGGTCGTTGTCTATTTGCCTATTTGCCATACAGTTATGTGCATGTATGTTAGTGTATGTGTGTGTGCGAGCGTTTGTCACATGTGAGAGAGCCGTCAACGCAGACAGAGAGAGAGAGAGAGAGAGTGGCGTGTGAGGCAGCGCGGCATCTATTCTATGCTGCTACTGCTGCTGCTGCTGCTGCTGCCGGCGAGCGTCAGCGTCAATCGAACTTCAGTTTGTCCAAGATCGCGTCGACCGAACGAACGACGCTAGAAAAGACGCGCGCGACAACAACAAGAACAACGACGACCACGACGAAAAAAAGAAAAAAACGCAGCGAATTCGAATGATAGAAAAAAAGAATAACCAAACGAAAGCCGAAGATAGCCGAGTCCGAGTGCAGCCGAAATTGAGAAATAAACGCGAACTGTACAAAGTTAACGGTTAAACGCGAGCGTCGTCCTGCACCAGCAGCAGCAACAACAACGAGCAGCGGCTTTAGCAAAAGCAAAACGCGAATTTCTCAATTCTTGTAGGTGACAAAAACAACAACAAAAAGTGTTGAAGCATGCGTGCGCCTGTGTACGTGTGTGTGTGTGTGTGTGTGTAGTGAGCAGCCACACACACACACATGCACACATGCACACATTCATATAGCTGCACTGCTCGCACTTGCCATTGCAGGCGAGAGACAATCGAGACCAAATGAAATTGGACATTGATAAATGCTAAACGATATCAAATATAGCATATGCATATGCGATACATGCGATACTATATATGCATATGATCTATGGCATATTTATATGATATATGACGTCTGATTGATGGCTGGCCCAATCAATTTAGATGTATATAAATGCCCCATAAGAAGCTAAGCAAAGTGCACTTTAAAACAAGAAACGAGCGTGCCAAGTGCACTCACTAGTCGACATGCAAATACCCTGTAATTGTGTAAGCCAGCAGTTAGGTGGGTAGGGAGAGTATAACCTTAACAGTTAGCTATCGTAACTGAAGATTTGCTACACTATACTATGCTATAGAGCGTAAAAATAATGTCTGATAGTTCCCTCACATATCCACACTCAACTCAACAATATACCCAGCCTAGCAGCACCGCATCGAGCGAGGGTATTTTTATAGTCGCAATTAAAAGCATGTGGAATGAATTGGAGAGCTATTCAAAATTCACATAAATCCCAGAGTGGATTTGTTAGCAAAATGAGCAAAATATGAAGTGCAATATTAGCCAGTCGCATTCCCGGCTAATTTCCGACTGATCGATCGAGTGATCGACTGATCAAGTTATTAACTCGCGGAATGCAGAACACATGACGCGCCGGCACGCCCAGCCGGCAACGCCGAAACCCCGAAACACCTTTAGCCGAGACACACACCCACTAAAAGCCCCGCCAATTACCCGACAATGGAGCTGGCTTTTATTACTGTCATTTAGAGGCTGTGTGAAGGGCGACCCAAAAAATACAACAAAAAAAAAATAAAAAAAAAACCAAAAAATTAAAAAAAAGCGAAAACAAATCTGAAATCAATCGATTGGACTGGGGCGCTCTGTAAATGCCATGCTAAGAAAAAAATACTAAAAAATACAACAAAAAAAATAAGAAACAATTTTACAATTTACAATTCAATGGCTGCTCGATCGGTCGGGAATCGGATCGTATCGCATCGCATCGCATCGCATCGCATCGCATCGCATGGCATCGCTTCAGCAATTGGTGTGACTTACAGCATTGGCGATTGCACTGCAACAGCAGGGCGTGGCAGTGGGTGGAGTGGGCCCAGAGGGGGGCTTAGAGAGAGAGAGAGAGCTTACTGGATGCTGGGTGCTGGGTACTGGAAGCTGCCATTAAATAAGCACATAAATTGCGAGTTGCGCTGATGACGCACCAAGCGGTATTTTTTCGTTTTTTGCTCGAATCACACACATTCTTTGGGCATTTCGATGTTTGCAGCAATCGATGAGCATTTGAGTTGCGCTGAAGTCTCTGACACGGTTCAAGGATGACGATTGATGCTGAGAGTCGGAGAGTTGGAGAGATATGGAGATATAGAGATAGACGGCTAGTGAGATAGGGACTGAAATTGATGGTTAGCGAGTGATAGGGAGAGAGATAGAGAAAAGGACAGTGGGGAAGATGTATGCAGAGAGTAAGAGAGAGAGAGAGAGAGAGAGAGAGAGAGAGAGAAAAGAGATATGGACTTATAGCAATAATTATAATAGGCTTAAAGCAGTTAAAGTTATTGCCTGATCTGTAAACCAATTTGATATATGATGTGCTATATCTGTTTGATATGCTAGATAAGCTGATCAGGTGCGTTATATGAACTCTCTTCTCTTACTCTCTACATAACGCGCCATGCTATGTGGTAACAGCTGAAAAAGTAACTACTTAGTAATGTGCTTTAGGCCCTGGGTCAAAGAACTAAACGTAATGAATTCACTCTGAGATATATACTTCCTCCGATAGAGAGAGAGAGAGAGAGAGAGAGGTGTAGCTATTACAAGTAGCAGCTGCACGAATTGTTCGCTTTGCACTCGACACCAATCGATATATGAACACGCAAGCGATCGATCATGCGAGCGATCGATCAATTGATCGATCTATTGCAATGCGAATCACTCAACAGGTTAGCGGGCCTCAGTTGCTTTTCCGACTCTTGTCAGCCAGTTGTCAACTGGCAATTGCCAATTGCCAGTTACCAGTTGCTCGCTGAGCTGTATAAATATTAATACTTAGACGCGAGTCGGAATTGAGGCTATTCAATTGTTAAAAATGCGGCGTATACTTAATATTTGTTGAGTTCAATTGAGGAAAACAGATGTGGAGAGAGAGAGAGAGAGAGAGAGAGAAAGAGAGAGAAGGTTGATAGGCTGGACAGAGAAGAAGATATGGAGGAACTGAGAGGTAAACGATAGAGAGAAAGCTATATACACAGTCGAGAAAGACATAAGATAGCAAAGGTGACAGGAGACAGGAGATAGCAAAGGTGTTTGATGTTAAGAAATGATCTAAAAGTTGATCAAAGATATAGATAACAAATTGAAATAGAAGCTTTTAATAATCAAAGCTTTACTATCGTGAATTGAAATACTTTCAAGCGTAAAGCTCATTGTCAAAGCTCATTGAAAGGCGGATTGCCTTCAATTTCTTCTCCGAGCAATCATCAGGTTGACTTCGAAGAGCTTTAAGGATTGCCTTCAATTTCTTCTCCGAGCAATCATCAGGTTGACTTCGAAGAGCTTTAAGGATTGCCTTCAATAGCTTCTCCGAGCAATCATCAGGTTGATTTCGAAGAGCTTTAAGTCCGTGCAAAAGTTCTCGAACTTAGCTTGATCTCATGTGCTTTCAAAGCTCCCCATAGAGCAGACAATGGGCATAGAGCAGCAGTTAAAAGCAAACACATTGCCAATATCCATTAGCAGCTTTCGCTAGTTGATTATTCCCTTGATGGATATTGCCTTCAGCTTGTTAATAAAACAAAACACAATGGACAATAAACGATAAACAATAAACAAAATGCGATAAACGATGAGCGATTTCATATGCTTTCAATGCGAAATAACAACAAATACATTTAACAGATGTTTGTGCAGTGCAGTGGCTTTTGCCGTTTGCCATTTAAATCAGGCACAATTTTTTTGTGATTTACTTTGATTGGCATCTAATTTATGATTGACAGTTACAAACGTTGCGACCAGCCGACCGTTCGACCAAACGGCCAAGCGCTCCATCAGCGATCAATGAGAACGGCGGCAGCAACAGCAACAACAGTTGAGCCTACCGCAAATGCGGATACAGATACACAGAAAGTGACAGATACGGATACATAGAGCGATAGATACAGATACAAATTGAGAAATAGATAGAGGAGGAGAAGCAGACGGATACAGGCAGAGATACAGATACATAGATGGGCATACGGATACAGATGCAGAGACAGCTACAGGTATAGGTACATAGATAGATACAGATATAGATACAGGTACATAGATAGGTACAGATACAAATACAAATACAGATACATAGATACATATACATGTATATAGATTCATAGATACAAATACGGATAAATATATAGAAAGATACAGAGATACAGATACATAGCTGAGCTATATAGATACATGGCAAAAGATACTTTGGCATAACAGAGCCAGATAAAGATACTTTTATAATATAGTCAAAAGTATAGATAAAGATAGAGCGCTCTCTCTCTCTCTCTCTCTCTCACTCTCCTCCCTCTGCTTGATCTAGTTCTGATAGAGCAAGAGGCAAGACTTGCATCTGGATTTACGTCGCTTTTTTCTCCACTTTGATAGCTGCGGTCGCCCTCGTCTGTCAGCATTGTCAAAAAGCAAAAAAAAACACCCGCTGCTGCCAGCTACCGTTCCGAATGGTTAGCTACAACCGCTGCCCCAACCTCAAGCCCGAGCTGCAGCCCCGCCTCGATCGTCAAGTTGATTTCTCGGATTACGCGGCGTATGCGCAACAGCAGAACATTTCGCTGCAGCTCTTCGCCGCTGTGCTAGTCGCTTATCAGCGCTGGGGCCCATTACATGAGCCCATCAACCCCCTATATAGCGATGATATAATAGCCGATCGTACGATCGTAACGATGTGATACGATTGATCGCACTGCGCGCTACCGTTGCCGTTGCCGTTGCCGTTGCCGTTGCCAATTCGGTGTAAACCCATTAAAGTCTTAATGTGGACTAGTCGCAAAGCCATAAACAATCGAAACCGACGCCGCAAACAATTGCCCGATAAGCAATGCATTCAACTATATATATACGATATATATATATATATATATATATTTATTGTATAGCCATTTAACTGCATAATAATCGACATATGCGAATATTTATAGAGTGTTCGCAGAACTCGCTTGGGCAATAGCTGCCATTTATCAGCGGAAAGAAACGGAGAGTCGCAAGGGTATCTTCAAGTCAAGTATTAAGTTGTTTGCTTATATATGTATATAGCTTAACGATTCTTCAGATTGAAACGAATGTGATCGTATGCTTATCTGCTTCGATAAATATCGATTTTCAGCTGTTGTGCCATGGGCATCTTTTAAGAGATTCTAGAAGTAGATGAAAACTTTCCCTTATATGATATGTATATATCTATATATCAGACTATCTGAGTTCAATATTGAGTAAGACTTCAAGTCACAAAAGCAGCTGCTAACACAATTGTTAAACTTAACATGAACTTGACAACAGGCTGGCTAGAGAGAGAGAGAGAGCTGAGACCTGAGCGCCTGCTTTTCATGCAAGTCATGCCTGGAAAAGCTGCCAATTGATATTGATGATGCGATTAATTAACTCTTAGCTAGAACTGGGAAAGAGACAGTGACAGCGAGAGAAAGAGAGAGAGAGAGAGAGAGACTGAGGAGTGTACAGTGTGAGATAAAAAATGTATTCAAGCAATGACTAAAGCACAAGATTAATCATTCAACCAGTTCTAAGCACACGAAACGCTTTCGCTCTTGAAAGAAATATTAAAGAAAAATTCTTGTTTGACTTTTCCTTAGATTTTGTTCTTTATATTTTTTTCGGGTTGCGCCTTCATGATGTGGCCACGAAAGCGAGCATATTAGTTTGCAAGAGACTTGAAAATAGTTGAAATATTAAATATATATACTATATGATGAACTATTATATACTATGTATATATGATGAGCTCTAGAGACTTGCGACAAGTGGGCTAAAGAGTTATTTCAGCTTGAGAGCAAGTGGTAATGGTAAAGTACCCTATATATATATAGATCTAAATTGAATGATATTTATTCAATAGTTTTAGCCATGCCTGAACCTTGAGCGAGTATTGGGCAGTCGGCGTCGTCCTGCTGCAATGATGTTACTTGTCGTGTCTTGTCTTGTTGTTGCTGTTGCTGTTGTCATTTCGATGTTTGTCTCGGGGGCTGGCGACAAATCCCTTTATGGCCGTCGATATATCATTTTAAAGCTGATTTTTGTTGTGTCTTGTAGTTTATTTAACAGTTGGATATTGGGATGTGCGACTTGGGGGCGAGGGGCCGGGTGGCGGGGTGGCTGGGGCACGTGTGAGCGCAATTAAAACAAAATGTTCGCAAATATATTAAGTATTAGTAATAAATAATGAAAGATATTTGCGCGCATTTCGAAAGCAAATATGCAAAAGCTGATGAGTGACGAGCAGACACACTAAGAGAGAAAGAGAGAGCGAGAGAGAGAGGGAGAGGGAGAGAGAGAGAGAGAGGGAGAGAATGAGGGTGTCATTTGGCTTGCTTTTGATTCCTCAATTCCCATGTCAATTTCATTATCAACAACAACAAATTTATTCTCGCCTGTAGCGCCAGGCGTTGGGCCATAAAATCGCGCGATATCGTTAACAATCATTTCTGTCACTCTTAAAGCAAAAATAAAACAAATTAAAATAGTTGAAGCACTAATAAAAACACACAACAAAATAAACCCACAAAAAGTTGACAACTAAATAAATAAATAAACAAAAAAGAAACGGAAAAAACTCGAACGGAATGCAGGGTAAAATTATGAAATAATATGCACGAAAATAGGCAGATGGCAACAGCTAGACAAAGTCTACATATACCCTAACAAATGCTGTACCAAAACGGCAACAAAAGAACAGATAACCAATTTGTTCTCAAGGAACTCGACTCTGAGTGAAGCTAAAGAGCTGAAGCTTGGTAAAACTGTCCCTTTGAGCTATAACTTGAATATAATATTGAATTCACAGCGATCGATGCGCTACTTCATGATTTACAGTTAAATGTTCTCAAGGAACTCGAGTCTTACTGAATTTACAGAGCTGAAGCTTAGTAAAACTATCCCTTTGAGCTATCCTTTGAATATAATATTGGTTTCAGAGCGATCGATGCGCTATATCATGATTTACAGTTAAATGTTCTCAAGGAACTCGACTCTGAGTGAAGCTAAAGAGCTGAAGCTTGGTAAAACTGTCCCTTTGAGCTATAACTTGAATATAATATTGAATTCACAGCGATCGATGCGCTACTTCATGATTTACAGTTAAATGTTCTCAAGGAACTCGAGTCTTACTGAATTTACAGAGCTGAAGCTTAGTAAAACTGTCCCTTTGAGCTATAACTTGAATATAATATTGAATTCACAGCGATCCATGCGCTATATCATGATTTACAGTTAAATGTTCTCAAGGAACTCGGGTCTTACTGAATTTACAGAGTTGAAATTTGGTACAGTGATCTCTTTCAGCTTCAACTCGCATATATATTAAAATCATAGCAATCGTTCCACTACATCATAAAATTCCTTAAAATGTTCTCAGAGAACTCAGCGCTCAGTGCACTTATAGAGCTGAAATTTAATACAGCTCTCCCTGTTAGCTGTAGCTAAAAGCATAATTAAACAACAGCGAGATCGATACACTAGCACATATAGCTGCCTGACACTTCGTATGTCTATCAACTAGCTATAGATATAATAGTAGCCATAGGCGTTGACAGTTATTGATTGATTGCTATGAAGAGGAAGCTTAAATGTTCGCTAGACATAGCTGTTCAAGTTACAATCTGATTAGTATATACTATATATATCATGATATAGTTAGAGTATTTCAGTGTCGATCCAACAGATTCACGCACTTTTTCGTAGTATTTTTCTGTTTGTCTGCGGCATTTCCATTTCATAAAATTTTTTGTTTTTGAATGTGAGAAATTTTCAGTTATTGTTTGTTGTTGTTGTTGTTGTTGTTGTTGTTTGTTGTTTGTTGTTGTCAGCCTCATTTAATGCGCTGCCCGCAGCGACAGCGCCGTTGGCGTCGACGTCAGCGCCGTGTCTGCGATTTGAAATATTCCTATAAATGTTTTGGCCTCACGGCCCGCCGCAAAAAACAACAATATAAATCGGCGTATATATATATATATATATATATATATATATATATATATATATATATATATATATATATATATATATATATATATATATATATATATATATATATATATCTGTGTAGGTATATATATTCAGATGTTTGTATAAGTGCGATATCTGTCTCTTGTCTATATGAAAAGAAATGTTCAAATGTCTGAAACATGCGTACAAAATGCTAATGCAAAAGCAACAACAACAACAACAACAACAACAAACAGCAATCAACAATCAACAGCAACAACAAGAAGAAGAAAAGTGGGAAAAGCTTTCTAGACGCCCGCCAAATGGCAAAGAAAAATGCTTTTCCTTTGATTTATGTAGTTTTAGCTAGCGACGTCAACGCAGACGCCGCAGCCAGCGTCGCGGTCAGCAGCATAGCCAGTGGAGCAGAGCTCCTCTAGAGCAAGTCCAAACTGCAATCCTTAGCGAAACTTAAAATGTTGCAGGAATAGGAAAATGAATGCAAATCTATATAATAGTGGGAGAACTATATATTTTTCAAAACTTTTTTTTAAATTCAAATAGAGCTGGAAAACTTGGAAATTGGAATTCTGCTGAGTTTTGGAATTGTTGAAATATTACTGAATAAGAGGCATACATAGATGATATATGAACTGATATCTTAAATCAAATATATATATTTTTGCTATATTATACATACTTTTCTTTGTTTTGCAATCTTTAAACTACAAAAATTCATTTTTTTTCTTAAAAAAAAATTGTTAAAAATATTTAAAAAATTTTCCAAAACTGGTTTTTCAATTTTCAAGTACTTAGGGCATTTGCGAAAGTGTTTTTCATTTGTGAAACACTTGAAAATGACAAATGTACGAAATTGAAAATTTCAAAGCAATTAATTTTGGATTTATTTAATTTTGATTTGTTTACCAAGTAGCATGAACTGCGCAGTGTTTGCTCCGGCGAGGGCATACTGTATGCAGTCACTGTATCAACTGCTAAATACATAGTATATATAATGTCATAGATATGATACGTAAGCCCCCCACCCGCGTTATATGATAGCAGTAGAAAGGTAAACAAACTAAGTGACTAACTAGGTAATCGGGTGAACGGGTAAACGGGTAAGCGGGCTATCGAGCCTCGATCTCATAGACCATAGCAGCAAGGTTTCCCTCTCTCGCTCTCGCCCTCTATCATGCATACTAACTAATCTTATCACAATAACTAAGCATAGACACACACGCATTGGGAGACTTTTTTTTTGACGGGAAGGCGTAGGTGCGCGCCTCTCGCTCACCCACATCCCTTGTGCGGCGCATGTTGCTAGCCTGCGATTGGCTCGACAAGGATGCGCTGGGCATGGCCGCTGCCCACATTGTGTGCAGCTTCCCTCGGCTCACGCCCACGCGCAGTCAACGCAATTTGCACAAGCAGCCGCCAGGTAGGCAGGCAGGCAGGCAGTCAGTCAGGTGGTTGATTGCTCAGGCGGGGCGAGCTGGCTGGCAACATGTTGCAGCTACATGTTGCGTGGCGGGGGCAAGGAGTGGGATATGCTAGCCAACACGCACGCACGCATGCGCTGCTGCTGCTGCTGGGCTGGCAGCGCTGCGGCGCTCATTCAACTTTGCATCGTTCGTCATCGGGCAAACATCTCGGCGACACGCGACTCACCAGCACCAGCACCACCAGCAGCAGCAGCAAGGCGCAGGCTTTGCAAACAATAGCAACAACGACAACAACAACAACAACAACAACGCGAAGAACAGCAGCAAAAGAAAATTGCGCTGCTGCCAAAACCGCTAGCAGCAAAGCCGACGACAACAGCCGAGCGCCTCACGAATGCGCAAATACGAATCACGACGACGACGACGACGACAGCAGCAGCAGCAGCAGCGACAGCGACAGCGGCAGCGGCAGCAACTTTGTTGCTCTCTCTCACCGGGCGCAGCTCTCGCTCAGGCGCGCTCTCGTGCTTCGTGCTGGGCTCTTCGGCTGCGTGCCTGCCTGCCTGTCTGGGCTGCTGGTGCGCGCGCCGCTCTCGTTGTCGCTCTCTCGCTCTCGCCTGCGCTCGCTCTCGGCTCGGGCACTCTCGGCACTCGGCGCTCTGTCCGCTGCCAGCGTCGCTGTCGCTGTCGCCGCTCGCGTCGCTGCTGTCATCGTTTGCGCTTGTTGGGTTTTAGTTTATTTATTCCGCCGACCGATACCGTGTGGACATTATTTTCTGAAACGATCGTAACCGCACAACACACACACACACACACACACGCACATAGTCGTCATCGCACATACACACACACACACATAGACAGACAGAGTCTCGCAGCGAGCCAGCAGCGGCGCAGCAGCCAGAGCCCATATACACGGCGTGTGCGCCCCGTGAGCTATCTAGTAGATAAAAACTCGCCGACTCGCCGACAACAGCAACAGCAACACAAGCAACACAAGCAACAACACATTAACAACACACAATCCAGCAACAAATTGAAGCAACAACTCTTTTCTCTCCTTTTTTTGTTTGGCTCGTCGTCTGCTTTTGGTTTTTGGGCAACGAAAATGTGCGAAAACAAAGCCTGAGTCGATTTCCATTGCAAAAATTGTGAATTGCGAAGAATCGAAATCAAAATCGAAATCAAATATCAAAGAGGCAGCAGCAGAGGCCAACGAAACACCTGAAAACCCCAAGCTAAAGAAGGTGTTTGAAGAGAAATTTGCAACAACAAGAAACGCGTGTGTTATCTAATCTATAAAACAAAAAAAAACGGCAAATAAATATATATATATATATACATATATCAAGTATATATATATATGTAAAAGAAAAATCGGTACGGTCGGTCTTTATATATATATATATCCAACAAAAATCAGTTTTTTTTTCTGTTTACATTCGTTTGACAACCTCCAAAAAACAAAACAACAAAATCAACTAAGAAAAGTGTGTGAAGCAAAAGTTTATAACTGAAAAGAAGAAGGAGAAGGAGAAGAGGAAGAGGAAGCCGAGGAAAATTAAGTATAGCTAAAAAAAAATTATATCAAAACGAAAATGAACAACAATCAAACGAACGCTGCGACGGCCTTGGCCACGGCCACAGGCACGGTCCAAACGCTGGAGCGGCATGCCAGCAATAGTTGCAGCGACTGTTGCAACACCAGCAACACCAGCAACAGCAGCAGCAGCAACAGCAGCAGCAGCAGCAGCAACTGCAACACAAACAACGCCACATATTATTATCAGAGAAGATTGCAACACCTGCTGCTGCTCGCTTTGCTCGTCTGCGTGGCCAGCCTCAACAGCTGTTGGCTCCAGCCGGTGCAGGCGCGACGCCACGCCCCCTTAATGTTCGAGGAGGCAGACACGGCCAGGCGCTCCAACAGGCCAGCAGGTGAGTCCAGCATATCATCATACATCATATCCCATATCCCATCCAATCGCGCATTGCGCATACGCCCTGCCGTACGTCGGCTGGCCATAAAATGTTTTTTTTTGGGTTTTCCGCTGTTGGGCAGCAGGTAGTGGCCGCACGGCTCGCACCCTTAAGCCGGCAACGTGCTCGCTCCTTTGGGTTTTTCACAATTTTTTATGCCCGCCTGTGCTAATCCGGAAAATGGGAATTCCCTTCCGACTGCCTGTCCGCTGCCTGCCCGGCCCAGACAGCGAGGCGTCCTCAATGTTTGGCCCTTTGTGCCATGGCCTAAGCTGCTTAGCAGCTCAAACACACACACAGACACACTCACACGCAATATACAGATCTCTCCCTCTCTCTCTCTCTCTCTCTCTCTCTCCATATATGCATATTTTTATGGATCAGACCCAGTTTCTTAGCCCTGGCTGCTGTTACGATTCTTACGCTTGATTAGCCGCATTTCCTGTTTCTATATTAAGTTTTTCTCATTTTCCTTTTGTTTTCTACCCCCCCTCTCTCCCACTCTCTGCTGCTTGTTTCCATTTTTCAATTCAAAACAGTTTGCGGTTTTTTTATTGCAACGACTTTGAGCCGTTTCTCGTCTTACAATGCAAATATGCTTAGCAAATGCCGTCCGCCGGCAATTTTCATGTTAATCTTCGCATTCAAACCTATTTGCAATACAAAATCGATCGAGTCTAGTGCACTAATTGTACAATTCCAATAATTCCTTTTGCATTTCAACTAGTTTCTCGCATATTTTAATATTTCCCAAATTTCCTCCAAATCCCTTGTCATTTGACCATAGCTAAGACCCATAGATAGGTCAATTTTAGGCACAGACTTTTAAATCTTTGTGTTTCGTGCCCGTTTCAACTTAAATCAGCTGTAACTAAATTTTTATAAAAATCCCTCGTCGTTTAACTATAGCTAAAATCTGTAAATGGGTTTAAAATCTCACTCTGTTCATATACTTGAAGATTTCTTTTGCCAAAACTGCATATTTTGTAGCCTCCGTTAAGTGTGGAAAATTTAAGCCAAATCGCATGTCGCTTACATAATGCTTGAAACCTAAAATTAGGTTAACTCTCTGTTTTCTTTGAAACATATTTACGAAATTATAGAGCAAAAAAATAGGTTGTACAAATCAAATAATTCGTATGGCCTGGGCTCAGCTCATGAAATGTTTATGGCCGGTGCAATAGGCCAACATGAAGCACAGAGCGAGGCAGGCAACACTATCCGTCAATGGGGCAACGTAGCGCCCACTCCAAGTAGAGTTTACAGAGTGCTAATTAAAAGCTCAGCATAATTTAGTCGTTATACATAGAAACGCACGCTGAGATACACATAGATATAGACACGGAGTCGGCGTAGTATCGAAGTTGTAGCCACCTTTCGATTGACTACAAATTCGTTCAACGGCAAATCCCACCAACACACCAAACATGATTTTTTTAATGAATGAAAATCCAACGCACACACAAATTTTAGCTGTTCTTTTTAGCCTTCTTTTTTTCTTTTTGTCGGCTAGAGGTAGAGTGCGGCGAGAGCGACGGCGCAACGCCAACAGATTGGGCTAATCAAACATCAAAAACCACGCACGTTTTTTTTTTTGTCAGAGCAGAAGGGGGGGGCAGGTGGGGTGTGGGGCTGAGGGGAGACCCACTACTAACTACCAATTCGTTTTGTTCATTTCGCATTTAATTTAGCTGATTAACAAGCGCTGCTGCTGCTGCTGCTGCGGCGGCGTCTGCGACCCCCTTTGAAAGACCGGACGGTGTCGGCTGCCTACGACGTTGCCTACAGCAGCAGCTAAGCGGCCTCCTCGCCCGATCAGGCGTCTCTCTCTCTCTCTCTCTCTCTCTCGCCATTCGTCAGCATAATTCATTTATTCAACTGTCTGCCGCCCAGTTAGGTGTTAAAAAGTTGTTAACTTATTTTTAATGAATGCGTGTAAAAGACAACAACAACAACAACGAAAATCAAGATGTGCCTACGTAAAGCAGCAAACGAGACAACGACAGACAGACAAACAGAGACAGAGACAGAGAGGGCCGTTGCCGTTTGGCATCTCGACAAACATATCCATGATCTTTAACGAAAAACGAATACGAATGCGAAGCACATGAAAAAAAAGGCCAAAAACAAAACAACAACAACAACTGAAAAAGAGCTAAAAAAAAAAAACAAAAACAAAAACGAAACACGTTAAGTCCCAACAGCCACGACGCGTCGTCTGTCAGACGCCAAATCTGCTTTTTTAGCCTTTTTTTTTGCAGCAGCAGCCGCAACTGACTTAAGATACCCGCATTGGTAGAGGAAATACGTGAAGGTTTTTTTTGTCTTCGGTCTGAACTGAAGGGCTAAATGAAATCGAATAGAGTTTAGCCACGAGGGAGTCGTGGGAGATAGTGGTATATATAGTGGTATATGGAGTTGAGGTCTGGAGAGAGATAAAAAGCCAGATATAGAGAGAGTTAAGTTAAGCTAGATAAGTAGAGAACTGAGAAAAGGCTAAATACAGCTGGGAATATGAGCTCCGAACTACTTTAGCTATTATATATCTGAGAAGATCTGAAGAGAGAACCATTTAGCTATTATATGTCTAAAGATATTTGAAGTGAGGACTAAGAAAATGGCTAAAAATCACTTAAGCTAGGGAAATCTGAGGAGCCAAAATGGATTATCTTAGCTATACAGCTAGAAAAGTTGACAAAGAAAAACAACGCTTGAGCTAACGGAGCTGAGATATTGCTTTCTTTTTACGGCTAAATTAGCATAGGTCGCAAAAACTGGCGGCAGAGCAAGCCAATTTGCAGTAAGCGTTAAGCTTTAGGCCCGTAAAACTAGCTGGCAAAACTTTGGCTATAAGTTATACAAAGTTAGAGCTATATATCTTGGCTGTAAAACTAGCCATTTGGCTGTAAGCAGCTTAGAGTGTTTTAGTTTCGGCGCTTGTTGCTTTCTTCAGGCTGAGTTTGTTGTCTGGCGACAGGGACCCAACAGCCAACAGCTGGCGTCGGCATCGCCGTCGACGTCGACGTCAGTGTCAGTTGGATGTCAGGCAGTGGAGAACGAAATGCAACCAATTTGTTGCCGGCAGCCGAAGCAACAAAAGCAGCCAATTGCAGCCTTTTTTGGCTTGGAGACGAGAGGCGTCGCCAGTTTCGCCGCAATCGCCGCCAGCCGGCGCAGCGGCTGCGTCGCAATTCGCTGGAGTCGCGTGTGGGCAGAGGAAGCACTTAATGCCCACAAGGTGTCAAATTGCAGCGCAGAGAGTTTGTTTTCTGTTTCGAGTTCGAATTCGAATTCGAATTTCGGCTACGAGCGCGCGCGCTGCAGCCGAGCGGCTCGCCCACCCAGCCCAAGGAGAAGCCAGCTCTAGCTAGAAAAAAGCCAAGCCACAAAGTGAGTGTGTGTGTGAGTGTGTGAGTGTGTGTTAATTAATTTGACTGTTTGTTGTTGTTGTTGTTGTTGTATTTCGGCTGCAGCGTAGGCAAATAAGATACAGCTACGCTTCGTGGGTTGGCTTTTTTTTTCCTTTATTTTTTTTTTTGGCTGTTGCGCATTTCCGTTCGAGAGAGAGAGAGAGAGGGAGAGAGTGCGCTCGAGTGGGTGTGTGAGCTGGCCTTTTTTTCGTGTACAGCTTTTGGCTTGAATTAGCGGGAATGAATGCAAATCAATCGAGAAATCACCTTTGATTGGCAGCTTCGTTCTGGTTTCAGCTACATTTTCAATTTTCAGCCATTCGACTCGCCCCTCTCAATTAGCACAAGCCGCTTCGCTTCGCATTTGGACATTCTCTGTCTGTCTGCCATGCCCACCCTGCCCCTCACAAAGGGCTAATTGCAAATATATATATATATTCTATATAGTGTTTCTACTGATCGATAGCCTTTTCAATTACTTTTCTGTAGAGTAAAGCAAAGCTAAATATGAGTTCTTTTATAGCCACATTACTTAACTAGCTTAAAGCTCTATTAAAGTCAACTTCCACATAGATCAAAGCTGAGTTGGAGACTCGTTTGTCAACGGTTTAAAGCTCAAGAGCAATGCTCAGGCTTGCCTTGGGCTTACCCAGAGCAATCCTTTGACCTAGCTACAGACTCTAGCAACAGTCTTGAAGCTCTCTTAGCTACTTAAAGCTCTTTGAAGCTAAGCTAAAAGTAAATGCAATGCACAGCTCTATCATATTCATTTTGCAGCTCATTTGCAGTCTTGAGTTCATCTTAAAGCTGCCTTAAAGCTCTCACAGCCAAAGCTTTTGCTCTGTCAGGCAGTTCTACAAAGTGATTTATTGAGCAACGAGTCGCGTGCTGTGGCAGCAGCTGTTGTCTCATTCATTGCAGCTGCAGCGCTCATCATCATCATCATCATCAACGTCATCAACGTCATCAGCAGACTAGGGCCCACACCCACCCGCTGGCAGCCACCGCCCAGCTGCCGCCTTCCACTGCTCAGCCACGAGACACACATCCTTAGAATATTTGTGCAACTTATCAGCGCATTTAAAATTAGCCAACAACAACAAGAACTACAACAACAACAACAACAACAACAATCTTCTTCAGCATTGTTTTTGCCGTCTGAACTCTTGACGACATCTGCGACGGGGGCAACTCGCAGTCGCGTGATTTGCTTTGTAAATGAGCAAAAATGCAAAACTAAAACCAAAAAAAAAAAAGAAATCGAAAAAAAAAATAAATTAAAAATAAAAAAAAAAAACGGAAAAAGACGAGCAGAAACAAATAAAAAAAAAAAAAAAAAAACTAAATAAAAATAGTCATTGAAAATGTTTACGGCCAGAGAGAGAGCGAGAGAGAGAGAGAGAGAGAGACGCGTTGCCTTCAGCTGCCTTTAGCTGCCTTCAGCTGACTTTAGCTGCCTTTGCAGCTCTGTTCCAAAATAGCCAACACACACACACACACACACACTCGCACACACTCGTAAATTAGCTGCTTTTGGGGCAACTCATGCGCAATTGTCTAAACAAAATTTCACAGACACTAAAATAATTGCAACGGAGTTCGTTCCACAGCGGCTTCCATTTAGCTTCTTTTTTTTCAAGCTAACAAAAATATTTACAAGCCTAGCCAAAGCAAAGTTTTAGCTTGAATTTAACTCGAGTTCTTGAAGAACTTTCGATTTTTTTATGGCCGACTCCACTGGAGTGATGCTATTTGCACTGATTCAATTGCAGCAGTCGTTAGCGTTATCGATAACATTTAGATCAGAAACTATACTATATGCTGTGCCATTTGATTTTCAATCAAGTTTGTTTCACACACTTTGTCTGCGTTCAAGTTGCTCTTATGCCAAGATGAAGTCCCCGATCAATTCGCATTCAATTTAAGCTCTTTTAGCTATACTATATATATATATATATATAGTATGTATATCATTAAGGAAGCTGAACGGAAGCTATATTTGAATATATATATAGATGTATGTAGATCGTCTCTAGATCTTGCATGTGGCATCGTTTGTTCTTTTAGCTAATTGGCCAACAATTGTCATTCATTATGAGTAAACCTTTTCACTCTCTCCCTCCCTCTCTCTCTCTCTCTTCCCTTTGCTTCTGTTAGACTTCGCTTTTTTTTGCCAATTGTTGTTGCCAAGGCGCTCAGCTATGCGAACAACAAAAACAACGGCAACGGCAACAACACGCTAAGAACGAGCCCCTTTTTTTGTAGTGTATTTCTCTGTGCGCGTTTTGCTAGCGTTTTAAAACGCGCCCACGCCACATTCAGCGGCTTTTTCACTTTTGAACTTTTTTCTTCTTCTTGACTTTCACACTTTTTTTTTTTTGTAATTTGAAAGGGCGATTTGGTGTGTTTGTTGTGCCTGTGCCTGTGCCTGTGTGTGTGCCTCTGCTGTTTGTTTGCTTTGTTGGCAACGGCACCGCCGCCGCCGCCACCGCCACCGCCGCTGCATGTTTGTCAACTGAGCCCCACCCCACGGCCCCTGGCACGCCCACCAGCTCACACCTACCGCTTGTCTGTCATAAATTATCTCAACAACAAGCACAACTCCAAAAAAGAAAAAAGTAGGAAAACCTAATCAGCCATTAGAGATCTTTATTTCGTCGAGTTGCCAACAGACCCGACTGAGAGATACCCTGGCACAGGCGACTATAAGCCAATTTGGAGCGAAACTCTATAGTTCAGATTTGCTAGCTGTCTATATGTCATATATATATCGGTGATAGTGCTCTGTAGTGAAAGAGGGAAAACTTTCTCGTTATGAGTCTCTCGGTCAAACCAGCCCTGTTACACTTTCGCCTCTTTACAGGGTATGCCGACAAATGGGTGCATTGGCTGTTTGAGGTTAGACTCTTTGTTAGCTTTGCACTTAAATAAATTTAATTGCTTATAAAATAAATAAAGTGGAACGCGGCTGGGCGAGGCGACTAGATGAAACGAAAAATATAAATACCAAATGACAATATACTAAAAAATAAATACTAAGTAATACTGCAGCACGAGAAGTCAAGAAGTGAGATTATATTGATAAGAGAATTTAGTGACCCAAAAAAAATACTAAAAATACCAAAATATACTATATGATAATACTGAAGTTTGAGAACTGAGTATATACCAAAAGAAATACTAAAGATATAGTTAAGAAAAAACACACAAAATCTTATATATAGCAGACCTATTGGTCTATAGCAGAAGTATCTAAAATATACCAATAGCTTGAAGGGGTAGCAGAGGGAGCCAGCAGCGCAGGGAGGGGGAGGGGAACTATTTACGCTCTTTCGTCATAATTTTTCCACACTCACCGTGTATTTGCTTAGTTTTTTCTTCGGGTGTTGCTACTTTTTGTTGTGTGCCGCGATCGATCGATCTATTGATTCTGATTGATTGCCCGCATCGATTGATTGACAGCTCGACACTCGTCGCTGTCAAATTTGAAGAACGCAAACAGAGACAAACGAGACAAAAAGACCGAAATAATAATAAAAACGACTCAAGACTCACTCGATAAGCCTAATCGAAGCGTTGCAGCGTTTCAATCAAATTCAATCAGCCTCTCTCTCTCCCTCTCTCTGTCTCTCTCTTTCTCTGCCTCTCTCTCTTTCTATACATATATATATATTTTGATTTGTCTTTGATTTGATTTGACGAAACTTTTACGCTAATTATTTTGCAACATTTAATTAAGGCGCAAAACACAAATAACATTCTGTAAATCAACAACTAGTGGTGGAGGCTAGCTATAGCATATCTCTCTCTCTCTCTCTCCCTCCCTCTCTCTCCCTCTCCCTCCCTCTCTCTCTATCTGTCGCTCTCGCTCTAGCAATTCACCGATTTGTGCTGATCTTTTAACTCAATTAAAAGCGCACGCAGCCAAAAAAATAAGCTAAATTAGCGTCTACCCGACTGGCGTATACCCTGTAACTAGATTTCTCTTCAAATGAATCTGTAATAACTTCAAAACTCACTCACTTTTTGCCCTAGCTATGGCTGTCAAACGTTTTTGTTAAGCCCATAGCAACAACTGCTCGACTGGCTCATACCCTATAAGTGCTTTTTGCCTGAAAATCAATTGCTATTCATATTTCACTTAGCACAGAGTTCAGGCAGCAACTGTCACAAGCTGCCGTCGCAGTTATTTTTACAGGGTATGCGTTGCGCTTTTCAAAAGCACTTTGCGACTGTGCGACTGTGCGTGTGTGTGTGTGTGTAGGCTTCAAAAAATAGCCAAAAGAAAATGCTGCGCCAGTGCGACGCCGCTGTCGACGTCAGCAGCGACGGCGGCAGCGGCAGAGGTTCTGCGTCATGTGAGTCAGCAACGCATTTGGCAACACCAAGGCGAATTTTTAGTTGGCTAAAACAAATGACCAACAAGACAAGACAAACACAGAGCGAGAGAGCAAGAGAGAGAGAGAGAGGAAGAGAGAGAGAGGTCGGGAGAGAGCGACGTACAGTGGGGCCACGTGTTGTTGGCAGCCAGCGCAATGTTTATTAGAAGTTGAAATGCCTGTCGCTGCCTTTTGACTGTAATTAGCACATTGTGCGAAGATTCATCTCTTGCTTGTTGCAGCAGCACACACAAGAGCGAGGGGGAGCGAAGCAGAGAGACAGAGAGAGAGAGAGAGAGAGAGAGAGAGAGGGGAGAGAAGGCGAGGCAGACATATGCCACACATGCTACCAAATCTGTCGCCAAGGGCCGACAGCAAGCAAAGAAAAGAATGAACGATATTTCCACATGACAAAACTTGTGGCTGAAATATACAGAAGAAAGCTTGAAGTCGTAAAGAAAGGGCAAAGTTTTCCAGTTAGCCATAAATATATATATATATATAGCGTTCATTATTTAAATTGTTAAAGTTTGCTGACTAATGAGCGAGCTTTAAGGCATGTGTAAAGCTTTAATCAAAACTATATTCCACAACATTCCGCTCAAGCTGAGCTTTGGGAAGAGGGCATTGGAGATGATTGGCTTGGTTGCAGTTTTATTCAGCTTAGTTTAAGTAAAGTGTTTGAAGTCAGCTTAAAGAAAGCTTTAAGAACTTTAGAGGGAGAGGGGGAGCTTTAAGCTAAAGCAGCTGGCTTAAGGGCAAGAGAGAGAGAGAGAGAGAGAGAGAGAAAATATAGAAAAATGAGAGAGAGAGGGAGAGAAAGAGAGAGAGATAAAGACAGATATATAGATAGATAGATTGATAGATAGATAGATAGATAGATAGATAGATAGATAGATAGATAGATAGGTAGATAGAACGATCGTCTAGTTGCCTGAAGATCTTCGTTGTTGCCATCTTTTTGTTGCTGTTCTTCCACTTGTGCTGCATATTGGTGTTGTTGTTGTTGTTATTGTTGTTGTTGTTGTTGTTGCCCTTCTTCATCTTGTGCCTGTTGCCGTTGGCTTGGCTGTGTGTGTCAATGCACTGCCAAACAGCAACGTAAATTTATTTCTAGACATTTCGTCTTAAATTAAAATTAAAAATAACAAATATATATATATATATATATAAATATGTATATATGTATGTGTATTTATCTGCCCAATGCACTTGCCTATCCTCTAGTCGTTGTTGTTGTTGTTGTTGTTGTTAATGCTGAGTGCTGCCCACGCATAATTTTGATACTTCTTCATTTTGGCTCTTGCTGCTGCTGCTGCTGCTGCTGCTGCTGCACGCTTCGGCTGTCAAAAACTTGTGCATCGATGAATGAATTTGGCGCAAATAATAAATAGTCTGGAACAGCAACAACACACACACACACACACACTCACACAAAGTAATGTTTGCGCCCATTAATCACATGTCTAGACAAATTGCAACAACAATTGCACACGCACACCGTTTATTGCGGCGGAAATGAAGGGGCGGCAACAGGAAGAGCAACTGTTAATCAAAGCAGCCCATTGTGCTTGGCAACATGCGCAGACGGCAGCGGAAGTGGCGGCAGCAACATTGCTGCCAGTGTGCACCAATCGGAACAAAGAATCTATTTTTAGGCAACAAGCTGAGGCCTGCCTGTTGCTAAGCTCATGTTGCCAACGCACACAATGTTGCCAACCGATGAGCATTGTTGCTAAGGCAGCATAAATTGTTGCTAGCCTCTCAGACTCAAAGCAGTCTTGTTGCTGGCTACATTTGAAGCTGCGCTGGCCACAGCACATGATCTATAGGCTACATATATATATTTTATTTACAATTTTTGCGCTGAATTGGCAGGCGAGAAGAAATGTGAAATCAAGCGCAAAAATTGCCGAGCGCCAATTAACGTAAATTTCAATTATATTGTCGGCGCGGGTCCCCAAAATAAATGAATTTTTCAAATTGCGCAAGCAATGACAACAGCAAAACTGACTAAAATGGGCATATGTATATATATATATATAAGTATACTGAGACTACTGCCAAACACACACTTCTGCTGGATGGCCTGGCTTCAAGTGCAGCTTCTGCCTCGCAGCTTGGCAACATTTGCGGCCGTTTGTTGCTCAACAATGTTTAGCTTCGAGCCAAAGTCAACTTGTTTTAAGCGAAATCTTTACATACACTTATGTGTATGTGTGTGTGTGTGTTTTTTGTCTTCTATGATTATTTTTCTATTGTTTGGTTTTTTTTTTCCTTTCTGTATTTTGCTTGCATTTCAATTTTATGTTTCTTTATTTTCGCACGCAAATAAAGCTGGCGCCAAATGAAAAAATAACAACAAACAGCAACAGCAGCAGAGAGTAGAAGCAGCAGCAGCAGCAGCAGCAGCTGAAGCAGAAGCAGAGAATTATAATAAGGCCGCGCACACTTGATAAACGTCGCGCGTCGTTAGCGCCACTTATCACGTATACGCCATGTCGGGCAATGCCGCCTCAGCTTGTTTTCGATTTGTTGCTGCTGCTGCTTCTAGTTGTTGTTGCTGCTGCTGCTGTTCGATTACTCTACTATTCTGATTGTTCTCACATACCCTGCGCAGGCGTGACGAGTGGGCATATTAGCTGGCCAAAGATTTAGACTAGCCAAAGAGAAAGCTAGCAATTTCTCATTGTTCTCATATATAGGTATAGATTGGAAGACATATATATATATTTATATATGGAGTAGACTATATAGACATCAGCTACAGTTGCAGAGTCAGCCTACAGCTGCCATAAATCATCACTCTACAGGGTATTCCCATAGTTGTTGCTCTTCCCACTCCGCACTTAGGCTTCAGCTAGTTACTGTATTTTACTAGAGCAACTATATATGTATACTAACCCAAAAATACCCTGTAAAAAAGAGCTACCTTTGTAAGCTAGGGTATCTGCTAGCTCATATGGGTATCCATAATAAACAGCTTTCTTAGCTATCTTCTTTTATGGTAGGGTATCTTACAGTCTCTGCCATTTAGCTTTAAGCCTTATCCAGGGTATCTGCTAGTCGCACACCTGCATTAGCATTTGCTTGAATTTTTTATATATTTTTCGATTTTTTGTTGTCGTTTTTTTTTTTTGGCTATTTTTTGCTATTTTTATGGGCTGTTCGGCGGCATCGTTCGATGTGTGGCGCCAAAGAGTTTAAAGTTTTAGCATTTGTAATTTAGCCTTTTTTCCCTTGCTTATTTATCGGCTTTTTTGTGTGTTTTTGCGGCTGTGGCTCTGTGGGTAATTAAAATATATTAATAATTAAACGTGCTGCGCGGGCCGATTTGCATAACGATTTTAGTGGCTCGGCCAATTAACAGCAACAACAACAACAACAACAACAACAGGGGGAAAAAGCCGCTAAAGAAACATTTTGACACTTGCTGGCGCCAGCTGCAGCTGTCGTTGTTGTTGCCGCTGAAAAAGGCTAAACAAAGAGCTTAGCCGAGAGACTCGGCAGCAGCTGTTGCGGCTGCCAGCTACAAGAAAAAGTTTTAGCTACGATTTTTAGCCTTTTTTGTTTGCTGCAAAAGGGCTTAATCAAAGCTCGCTCCTTTAGCCTGAAAAAAAGGTTATTTTCAGTTATTTTAGCCGTTTTTTTGTAGGTTTTGCCTGCAGCTGCTTTTAGCATTTCTTTTTAGCTTTTTATGCGCCGTTTTGTATTTTGTTTGCCGGAAGCGGCGCCAATGCTGGCGCCAATCCCACCACCATTTGCCCCAGCCACGCCCCCTGTCGCCCACAATCCTGGCACTCGGGCTATATATAGGCTATAGACAAAGCGAAGCAGCAGGCATTGACTAATTTCAAATATGGGCAAATGCAATTAGCTGGCGCCACAAGTCCCGCAGCCAAATCGACAGAGCCAAAATAACTATCTCTCTATCTATATATTTATAGTCGGCATATATAGCATATATATATATAGCATCTATTTGCCATATTTATAGGCTATAAACGTTTTTATAGCAAATTGCATTTTCATAATTTTTCCATTTCTCACGCTTTTACGTTTCTCGTTTCAGTCACGGAATGCCAGTTCGGCAAGGTTCTACGCGAATTGGGCTCCACCTGGTATGCGGATCTGGGACCCCCATTTGGCGTCATGTATTGCATCAAATGCGAATGCGTTGCGGTAAGTACAAGCCCACTGCTCAATGAGCTAAGTTTGAGTCATAATGAAATGAGAGTCGAGAATCGAGAGAGAAACAGGAGAAGTCTCCAGGGGAAGCAGCGATAGGGTTTTGGCTGCGAAAGCTTTCAGCTAACAAAGTGCATCGAAGGGAGCTTTGACAGTAGCTTTTGACCATTAAGTGAGCTTTCAGCAGCTTTCAGGCTTTTATCATTCTCACTCTCGCTGTCTCGACTGAAAGTTCCCCTTTCAATTAGTGCAAAATGCAATAGACAAATGTTTAGATAATGGCTTCGCTCGATTTCTGCTCAGTAGTTGGGGGCCATGTGGCCAAACAAACAAATTGAGGCAAGTCGGCTATAGGCGGCCAACTAATTGACTAATGAGCGTCGACATTTGCTACAGCCAGCAGACAAACAACAACAACAACAACAAAGTTTGCCAAAAAATAATAGAAAAATGAGAAGAAGATAAAGAGAAAAATGTATTTTTCACTTAGGGACTGAGCGGAAGGCGGAAAAAGAAGAGTATATCAGTAGTCTCGTATGCAGCATAATTTATGGGATTTGAACGCATGATTAATATTGATTTGAAAGTCGGTACAAGCAGCACACTATATATATTTATATCCTATATATATAAATATATATATGCCCTCTGTGGCGTTGCCAAAACTTGAAACTAAGGAAAGAACGAAAGAAGAAAAAAAACAACAAATTTCACATTGCGTTCGTTTTTTTGTTTCGATTTTGTTGATTGAATTACGCAAAAAGAATTTTTGCATTGAGCAAAATGCAAAACACAAAACAGAGGCGTGCACCAAGAGGGGCCACCCATGGGAGGGGGGATGGGCTGAAGCTGAAGCTGAGGCTGAGGCTGCGAGTTCTGAGAGTTCTGCTTAGAGGCTGCAATGCCCCAAGCGACACATTCGAGTCACAATCGCAGCTTTTTTATTATATATATATATAAAGATTATATATACATATATTTATATATTCCAAGCAAATCAATTGAATTGAAACTTCTCAGCTGAATTGAACCGAAACTTGCCTCGCGTCCTCCAGCTTTTGCTTCTCTGGGCTAACTCCAAGCTGCCCATATATGATTCTTAGATGAACTAGTTCCAAACATTACTAGTTAACAGCTTTTCTTTTGACTTTTGAATTTGATGACTCTTTTACTCTCTCATGAACTAGATCGGATTACCAAAAGAACTAGTTCACTGCTCAAGCGTCTCCTACTTAGGCACATACAATTCTCGTATGACTCCATGCAATGTCTAACTGAACCAGTTCCAATTACCAAATGAGCCAGCTCTCTTTTGAGTGGAGCTCCGCTCTTTGGCTAATTACCAGCAGGTGAGACACCTGCTTAGTTCCCACTCCAGCGCTAGACGGCGAGGCCATCGGGGCAATCCGTTCCCTTTTCGCCAAGTAATTGAAATTTTTTATGGAGCTGTATATCTCGTCGTGTTTTTGGTGATGTTCATCGTCTTTTAGTGAGCTGTGTGTGTATTAATTAATTATAATTTATTGGGGCTGCAAGCGTTATAAACGAGCCAGATCATAAAATAATTCCTACCGACTGCTTCTGTAAGAACTCTGGGATGGCGTCCATTAAAAGCAACAACGTTGTGTCTCGTCCCCATAAAAATCAACAAGAAATTCATATAAACATCAAAAGAGACAAAAAATAACACACACACAAACTCTCATCAGATTCGCGCAGATCAAAAATGAATTAATAAAAAGTCGGGGACAACGAAATGGAAAAAAATAAACATGGGAATTATAAATATATTCGGATATTTATATTAAGAAAATCGCAGCTTGATTTAGTTCTAATTTTAAGGCAGGCGACGCGACGGTGCGACAGAGCGACAGAGATGGCAATACAGTATGCTAAGTGCAATGAAGACTATGCACATACCCTGTACAGCGGGTATATATAGACGATAAGTAAAGAACTAGAGCAAAGGGAAGTCGTCTAGCTCTTGGAACAGCTGAGTTCCCTCAGTTAGTTGGGAATTGGGGATCTACCAGAATATGGTATGGGCATACTTCAAAGTGTATGCATGCTAATTACAGGGTATTTAATAGAGAGCGAGAGAGAGAGAGAGATTAAAAATGAAAAGCAATCATAATAAAGAAGAGACCAGCAGCGACTTTGAGTCAGTTTTCAGCTATGCGAATGGCAGCGCTAATTAATTTTGTGGCTACAAAAATTATATAAAAAGTAAATAAAAAAATAAATAAAATATACAATAATGGCACAAACCAGACAGAAGTGACACATTGCCCATCCACTCAGCATAACTAATGAGCTACAATCAGAGAGCCAAAGAACCGAGAGATTGGAACAAACAAACAAACACTGAACATTAGAGTATGACAGAGAGAGGGAAATATATATATAGTTCCTAAGTATTCTTCTTCTATATAACTGCAGCATTGGAAACTCTTAGACTGCCTAAGCTAGTATACCAGTTCTCATAGAGTTCTCTCTGTATTTTCCACATATTTTCCTTCTCTATAACTCGAGTATTATCAACAGATCTGCAATATAAATACTTTACTTATAATCTTGAATGCTTCCCAGGCTTATATATCAATTTTCATCAGGTTCCACAGTCTTACATCGATTATAATGCCAAATCTCTCTTTACACCTTTCCAGATACCCAAGAAACGGCGCATTGTTGCACGCGTTCAGTGTCGCAATATTAAGAACGAGTGCCCGCCGGCTAAATGCGATGATCCCATCTCACTGCCTGGCAAATGCTGCAAGACGTGCCCAGGCGATCGTAACGGTAAGTCGATTATAGAGTTCTTTTATAGATATCATATCAAAGCACAGAGTCCCTAACTATGCGTAACTCAAACAGAATCACGCCAAACAAATGAGTCATAGAGCGCAGGGAGCGCTGCTATATTTATAGAGAAAGAGCGAGAGAGTGAGAGAGGGAGAGGGAGAGAGCTATAAAGATATACATGTATATATATATATATATATCCATAAATCTGCGAAATATCTCAATATTTTGACACATGCAATTGTTTGTTACGCATAATAAAAAAGCGAAAAGACATCGAGATGAATATTGAATAGGATTATGTGTGTTGGCTCGCAGACGTATAAAATGCTGACTATACGAATATATCTATAGGTATATATAGCTCATCTATAGATCATATATCTATGAATAATTAAGCGTAGCAGCAAACGCAGCTGTACAACACTTTTCAACGCGACGTAGACCATAAAAACGAGCGAACAACCAAGCAAATACTAGATAGACCAATATAATATAATATTTATATATATATATATAATATTTATATATATATATATATACACAATATATATATAGGTATGTATGTTTGTGTGGATTGGACAGATACATGGATATAGACACATGTAGTGGAATAGTTCGAAACGCGTAAATTGTTTATGAAAAATTACTTGGCCCGAATTGAAGGTCAGCGCTACGCAATTTATAATTCTTTTTTATGCCATTTGGTTCGCTCTGTTGTCGCCCCAATATCTATATACTATATGCTCTACATATGTATGTATGTATGTATGTATATAGTCTTATATACAACATCATATTCCAATCTATACTTAGTACACACACCAACACACGCACATGATGTATGTTATATCCATTTTTTTTTTTGTTTTTGTTTTTGGGACCATCTCTGCATTTATTTATTGTTGCTTTCGACTTTTGCATGTTGTTCGATGTTCTTCAATGTTTTCTCTTCTGTGTGTGTGTGTGTGTGTGTTTTTTTTTTCACAATTTATTTTATATCAGCCTCCACTTGTGTAGAGAGCGAGCGGGCTGGGGGTGTATATCATGCGACAAGACCATGGGGAATATATGGCTATGAGCATTTTTGCCATGTCTTTATATGGGGAGGGGTTGCCGGCCAGGGGTTGGGGCATAGCTGGAAATTGGGCTACGTTTCACATTTGTTTTCACTTGTTGTTGTTTGAGGGGGTCTGCGTATTCGCTGGGGACACACACGTGCCACATTAAACCGAACGGATTCCAATGATGCCTGATCGTTTCAAAGTCAACAACATTTGAGGAGAGTGAGACAGAGAGAGAGATGAGCATAGATAGTAGCTGCAGTAATCAGCTCAAATGGCTCATCAATCAACACAGTGGCAACTCCTTGGGCTAACTTAGTCAGTGTTTAGTCTATGCTTTACTTTTGGCTTTCTTGCTTAAAGCTGAAAGCTGCGCTTGCAACAGTCTGGCAGCTCTGTCGGAACTGCTAAAGAATTTGTTTTGTTCTTTAGCAAACTCCCAAGTGGCCTTAAAGCTTAAGCATGCTTATGGACATGCAGCAAACACACACACACAGTCACACACACACACACAGTCACACACACACACACACCACGCACAACATAAACAGGGACTGAATCACAAGGCAATTCTTTGGCTTTTGCTAATTTTCTGCATGAATTGAATTCATAATTAGAAAAACTTATGAGGAAAGTTGCGCTGTATGAGTGTGTGCGAGTGTGTGTGTGTGTGTGTGTGTGTCTCAGTGTGTGTGTGTGACATTTTTCACATAATCAAGCCAAGTGCTGTGGCTGAATTCCAGTCGCAAGTCTCCCAGTTGCTGCCGCTGTGTGGCATGGAAACTGGTTGCAACTGCTGCTGCTGCCGCCGCTGCTGCTGCTGCTGCTGCTGCTGCTAGTTGCTGCAAGTTGCTGCTGCCAGTTGCTGCAGCACATCATTAGTTTCCGTTTTGCGGCAATTTTTCATTTGCTTATGCAAAGCCGTTGACCTTTGGCGCGTTGCCTCCGTTGGTTGACGAGAAAGATTTCACTTTTATGCCAAAGCAACACAGAGAGCGAGAGAGAGAGAGAGAGAGAGAGAGAGATGGGTAGATGGGTGGTAGGCGCTGGCTGGCTGACTGGCTGGGGGGGCGTGGCTGAGGTTATGCTGCACAGAGCTGGCTTAAATTGCTGCCACGTCAAATTGCAACAGCAACTGTTGCTGCTGCTGCTGCTGCTGCCTGTTTGGCTACGTTGGCAACTCGTTTGCCATAAATAGTTAGAAGGCACGGGCGCGGCCCCAACTTGGCTCGCTGCTTGCCACATGCTGCATGAACACCCCACCAAGCAACGCTCACGCAGCTATTGTAAAAATATTTAACAACAACAACAACAACAACAACTTGCAACAGCAACAACAGCAGCAGCAGCAGCAGGCTTTGCTTTTGATTTACCAAAGTTATTTTATTTTTTTGTTCGCCTAACTTGGTCTAGCCCGCTTTTGTCCAGGCTCACACACACACAGAGAGAGAGAGAGATGTGTGTGCTTACAGTTTTATATGTATAGCAGCTGCTTTGGCCAAGTTTAGTTGCTGCTGCGCTGCATCTGCCACAAAATGCTGTTGCCCATTTTTGGTCGTCGCCGTTGCCCGCAGGCCTCGAATAGAGCTTGAGCCGAGCACCGAGCCAAGCCAAGCCAAGCCCGATCTGCCCCATCTTCTACCTCTTCTTCCTCCACTTCCTCCTCCTCCTCCGCCTGCTCCTCCTGCTCCTCTTCGTCTTCTTGTTCGTCTTTGTCATTTGTCTGTGGCGCATTCCAGGCGCATTAATTTATGCATTTTTTCGTTATTTTTATAATGACATAACTCGAGCATTTTAACGCTTATTAAATTATCTCATTTGCCACAGCGGGCGATCGACTGTGAGTGTGAGTGTGAGTGAGAGAGGGAGATGTCCGTGGCCATGTTATGGCCACATTTAACCAGGTAGACACAATAAAAGTTAATGTCGAATGCCTTTTTCAACGTCAATCGTTGCTTTTCGAGATCGTTTCGATCGATCGATAAGGCCAACTGCCAACTGTCCGCATCTTCAAAACTCCAACTCCCTCTCTCTCTCTCTCTCTCACTCTGTCTTCTGGCATCTCTTTCTCTGCATTCTCCATTAGTAGCTGACAGTTTAAGTTGATGACATCTTTTGTGGTTGCGCGTTTCCTTTTTTAGTGCATTTTATGGCTAAACCCGAAACGAACCCAAAATCGATCCCGACTCCAACTTTGTAGACAGGACACACACACACACATGCTGAGATCTTTATCACCTGTGTGTGTGTGTGTGTGTCGGGGCTAATAAAATTTTCAACTTTATCTTTATCGCAAAACGGCATCAAAGGAAAAAAAACGGAACTGTCTATTAAAAAAAGAAGAGAGAAAGAAAACGCGGCTGCACGAGATCCCATTTAGATTGCTTATCCATAGCTAGGAGAGGCGTGTGAGTGTATGTGTGTGTGTGTGTGTGTGTGTGTGTGTGTGTGTGTGTGTGTGTGTGTGTGTGTGTGTGTGTGTGTGTGTGTGTGCTTTCCTTTAGCAGGATCTCCACAATTTATAGACTGGACAGGCAGGCTGAATGCCTCTGCTGTTCAGCTACTATCATAAAGCTCTCTCTCTCTCTCTCTCTCTCTCTCTTGGCTTAAAGTTAAAGCTTTATTAGAGCAAGCTTTCAGTGCATATCAGAGTAGATAAGCTTTACACGATTAAGTATGATATAAGCTCATTAAAAAGAAGAGAGAAAAGAAGTTATAACTAAACTTCTGAGCATACGAAAGCCTCTCAACATAGTCCTTTACCATAGACTTGCTCTAGTTAGACTAAAGCTTACTTTAGCCATTGAAAGCTCTGCCTTTTCATGAGCTTTTGCAATACTTTATCATTCTAAGAGCTTTGGTGTTTGCTCTAGGCCTTAAATGACAGCTCGGGCTCCTTTTTAATAGAGCTTTTACGTAGTATAAGCTTTGCCTGACTAAAATCAAGCGAGTGCTTTCAAGCCTTGATTAAAAGTCCTTTACTTCCACTTGAATAGCTGAAAGAGTCTTCTCTGGCCTCTCTCTCTCTCAAAGCTCTTGAGCCACACACAACGTTTGAAATTCTATGGAAACAAGTCAACGACAGTCAGAGCCACCGCCAGCGCCTCAACCACAACCACAACCACAACAGTTGCCATCCAATCCAATCCAATCCAATCAGCAATCAGCTATCAGTTAGGCTCTGCCCGGTCTGTGTAGCTGGTTGCGAGAGATCTACATACGTAAATGCCCGTCCATTCAGCTAGATCATTTGAAAAAACACTTTCAAAACTGTTTTATTATTTCTTCGGTTTGCTTTTTTTCGTCTTCTTCTTCTTCGTCTTTTGGTTAATGAGCCACTGCGAGCATCGGTAGGGAGGGAGGGGGAGGGGGGACTGACCGGCTCACATACCAAAGCGTTGACTCAATGGCCGAAGGTGTCGTTTGTCTTAGCCCTGTGGCTTTGTCGGCGTCGGCTTGACTCCGCTCCGTCGTCATTCGTTCTGTTCCCACTGTCATGATGGGCAACGTGTCGTCGTCTTTGTGCGCACCAAAACTCATTTATCTTGGCTTACAAAAACGGCCAAGCGAGGCCCAAATAACAACAACAACAGCAGCCGCAGCAGAGCCACACACGGCATAAAAATGAAACGAAACGAAACGAAATTCATTCATCTGCAATGGAAGCAAGCGCGAGTCAAGGGCAGGCGACAGAGAGAGGGAGAAAGAGGGAGAGGTGAAGGTGAAGGCGAATTCAGCAGGAATTGCCTGGCGAATGGCAGGATCTGCTTGGCCTGGCTCTGCCAATAAGCTAAAGAATGCGATGCAGACGACGCGTCAAATTGAAAAAGAAGAAGATGAAGAGAGAGCGAGAGAGAGAGAGAGAGAGAGAGAGACAAAGAGTGAGGGGGCAGAGGGCAGCGGACGGCGGACAGTGGATAGCGTGGAGGGCAGAGTTGGGCTTCGGCTTCGGTCAGAAGTGGCTCGTATTAAGATCAGGCGATAAGATCGGACAGCCAAACGACGACATTGGAAGGCAGCAGCAGCAGCAGCAGCTCTCACACACACACACACACACACACACACATACATGCACACGCAGGCGCAACCGCAGCATGCTCTTGGCCTGTTCCCTGCTCCCCCAGCCGCAGCAAGCAACTGCTGCGGCCTCGGCTCAATAAAATGCTATACAAGGTGTCAGATTTGTCGCCCTTCATTATGCGGCAAGAAGAAGAAGAAGAAGAAGCAGCAGCAGCAGCAGTATCTTTGTGTATCTGTGTGTGTGTGTGTGTGTGTTTTCTCAGTGTCTCTTTTTGCGGCTTAAGCGCGGCTGAGACGAAATTCCAATGCAGCCACAGCTGCTGCTTCAGCTTTAGCCTTAGCCTTTTTATTTAGCCGTTTTTTGGTGTGTGTGTGTGTGTGTGTGTGTCTGTTCCGCTTTTAATCAGCTTTGGAGCAGCGGCTTCTAACGAAGCTGCTGTCAATCAAGCAACCTCTCTCTGTCCGGGCTGTCCGAGCTGTCCGTGGCTGTCACATCCCAGAGATGTCCACCTACTTTCACGCCGCATTTGCCTGGCACTCGCTCTGTGTGAATTTCTAGGAATTCCTTTTCGACTAGTTTTCTGTTTTGGTTTTACCTGCTCAATTTATGCACGATTAATGAATGCCACCTGGGCAGGCGAACTGATCCGCTCTACCTGCCTGCCTGTCTGTGTGTGTGTGTGTGTTTGTGTTTTTCTTCTTTTATTCAGATTCATTCATACATTGCATTCATTGCGGGGCCCTTTGATGCTATTTGTTGCTATCTAAATTCCATTTAAGTAGACCATTTTGGCTAACCTTCAGCATTCGCTGCCTCCTCTTATTGTCTTACAGATACGGATGCTGCTTCGGATGTGCCAGTGCCCAGCGAGGAAGAGGAGCGCAACATGAAACGTAAGTGAAAATCTATAGAAATCTTAGGAACTAGCTGAGCATAAAGATAAAGACGCAGATAAGCATAAATGGCTAACAAGCTACTCTCATTAGAGAGATGAAATCAGGGAAACTGAACAACAAATTTATAATTTCGCATGATAATACTCTCAGATATTACTCATTATAACAAGATATAGTCAGACGATCTTTATGAATTCGATATATGTTCAATATTTCGGCTTCAGTTGTAGTTATGCCAATTTTCAGTCCGCTAATAGCTCAGAGTGTCGAGTTACTATAGAACATATGCCTATATTATTCATTATAACAAGCTATAGTAAGCCGATCTATATGAGTTGAATCTATGTTCAATCTGTTGCCTTCAGCAGCAGCTATAGCAATTTTCAGCTAGCCAAAAGCTCAGAGTGTCGAGTTACTATAGAACATATGCATATATTAGTCATTATAGAAAGTTATAGCTAGCCGATCTGTATGATTTGAATCTATGTTCAATCTGTTGCCTTCAGCAGCAGCTATAGCAATTTTCAGCTAGCCAAAAGCTCAGAGTGTCGAGTTACTATAGAACATATGCCTATATTATTCATTATAACAAGCTATAGTAAACCGATCTCTATGATTTGAATCTATGTTCAATCTGGTGCCTTCAGCAGCAGCTGTACCAATTTTCACGCAGCTAGCAGCGGAGAGTATCGAGTTACTAGAGAACAGTAGGTGTCATAGCCGCACAGCAGGTGGCTGCCGACTTCCATGTAACTCTGGAAGGTGGCAGTTGTGCGCAGTCACACTCTCATTCATTCGTTCATTCATTCATTCATTTAGTTTCCATTCATAATAGTTATTCCTGCCTTTTCGATTCACAGATTACGCTGCGCTGCTAACGGGTCGCACATCGTACTTCCTGAAGGGCGAGGAAATGAAATCCATGTACACGACATACAATCCACAGAATGTCGTGGCCACGGCCCGCTTCTTGTTCCACAAGAAGAATCTGTATTATTCGTTCTATATATCGTCGAAAATCGGCCGACCACGTGCCATACAGTTCGTCGACGATCGCGGCGATATACTCGAGGAGCACCAGCTGGAGACGACCCTCAGCGGCACCCTGAGCGTCTACCAGAATGCCACCGGCAAGATCTGCGGCGTCTGGCGGCGCGTGCCGCGCGACTACAAGCGCATCCTGCGCGACGATCGTCTGCACGTGGTGCTGCTCTGGGGCAACAAGCATCAGGCGGAGCTCGCGCTGGCCGGCAAGATAGCCAAGTATACGGCGCTGCAGACGGAACTGTTCAGCTCACTGCTGGAGCCGGCTACGGCCAATGGCAAAGCCGATCCCCAGCTGGCCGGCGCCGGCGGCACGGCCATTGTGTCGACAAGCAGCGGCGCCGCGAGCTCCATGCACCTCACTCTGGTCTTCAATGGTATCTTTGGCGTCGAGGAATATGCCGACGCCGGTCTGAGTGTGCGCATCGAGCTGCCGGAGCGGAAGGAGCTCATCCTGGACGAGGTGTCGCGCGTGCGCAAGCCCTCGGCCGAGATCAACGTCCTGGAGCTCTCCTCGCCCATTTCCATTCAGAATCTGCGCCTGATGTCGCGCGGCAAGCTGCTGCTGACGGTCGAGTCCAAGAAGTATCCCCAGCTGAAGATCCAGGGACACATCGTGACCCGCGCCAGCTGCGAGATCTTCCAGACGCTGCTCGCCCCGTCGCACGGCAACGAGCTGAGCACGCGCAGCAGCGGCCTGGCCTGGGTCTACCTGAACACGGACGGCTCGCTGGCCTACAACATTGAGACGGATCACGTGAATACCAGGGATCGTCCGAACATCAGCCTGATCGAGGAGCAGGGCAACCGCAAGGCCAAGCTCGAGGATCTGACGCCCAGCTTCAACTTCAACCAGGCCATTGGCAGCGTGGAGAAGCTCGGCCCCAAGGTCCTCGAGTCCCTCTACGCCGGCGAGCTGGGCGTCAACGTGGCGACGGAGCATGAGGCGAGCCTGATACGTGGCCGCCTCGTGCCGCGACCCGTGGCCGACGCCCGTGACTCCGCTGAGCCCATCCTGCTGAAGGCGCACGTCGAGCACGGCCAGGGACAGGGCCAGAGCCAGGGTATGGGCATGGCCTGGATGGCCATCGACAACGAGTGCAATCTCCACTACGAGCTCACGCTGAGCGGCGTGCCGGCCCAGGACCTGCAGCTGTATCTGGAGGAGAAGCCCATCGAGGCCATTGGAGCGCCGGTGACCCGGAAGCTGCTCAAAGAGTTCACGGGCAACTACATGGAGGGCTTCCAGCTGTCGATGCCCTCGGCGGAGCTGATCAAGCTGGAGACGAGCGTGTGCTATCTGGAGCTGCACTCGAAGCTGAGCCCGCGGCTGCTGCTGCGTGGCAAGTTGAAGTCGACCAAGGTGCCAGCGCACTGCTTCCCCATCTACACGGACAACAATGTGCCCGTGCCGGGCGACCAGAACGGCAACCAGATGCTGAGCACCGAGAGCAACTGCTACCACTCGGGCCGCTTCTACAACGAGTCCGAGCAGTGGCGCAGCGCCCAGGACACCTGCCACATGTGCGCCTGCCAGCGCGGCCAGGCCAACTGCGAGCCGATCAAGTGTCCTCCGCTCAAGTGCAAGCCGGGCGAGCAGCTGCTGCAGCGCGAGGGCGAGTGCTGCCCCAGCTGCGTGGCCCGGCCCGCCGACTGGCAGCCCCAGCTGAGCACCTCCCCGGCGATCAATGCCAGCGACTTGCTCCAGCAGCGCCGCGGCTGTCGGCTGGGCGAGCAGTTCCATGCGGCCGGCGCCAGCTGGCATCCGTTCTTGCCGCCCAATGGCTTCGACACGTGCACCACCTGCAGCTGCGACGCCCAGACGCTGGAGGTGCGCTGCCCGCGCATGGTCTGCCCGCCGCTGCAATGCAGCGAGAAGCTGGCGTACCGCCCCGACAAGAAGGCCTGCTGCAAGGTGTGCCCGGAGGGCAAGCAGAGCAACCACGGCTCGAGCAGCAAGCACGCCCCGGCCAACCACAACGAGCTGCACGACCAGGCGGTGCAGCGCACCGCGGCCCACAACGCCGAGGAGGTGCTCGCCGCCGGCGGCTGCAAGGTGGTGAACAAGGTCTACGAGAACGGACAGGAATGGCATCCCATCCTCATGTCGCACGGCGAGCAGAAGTGCATCAAGTGCCGCTGCAAGGTAAGTGAAAGCCATCGAAGTCAAAGTTGCAATTGAAACTAATGCAAGACAATTATGTTATATCGTTTTTACAGGACTCGAAGGTGAACTGCGACCGCAAGCGGTGCTCCCGCTCCACCTGCCAGCAGACGCGCGTCTCCAGCAAGCGGCGTCTCTTCGACAAGCAGTCGGGCGTGGCCGAGCTGGTGGGTGGCGTCGCCCAGCCCATTGACGAATGCTGTTCGACGCAGTGCCGACGCTCGCGGCGGCACCACAAGAGGCAGCCGCACCACCAGCAGCGTGCCACAAGCTGAGCGACAGCAACAGACACAGGCCGAGAGACAGAGAGCGAGCATCATGTAAACTTGTATTATAGATAGACAGACAGACAGAGAGAGACAGAGAGAGAGGGAGAGAGAGAGAGAGAGCAAGCGAACACAGCGAGAAAGAGAGGAAAACATACACATACATATACATATAAATATATACTATATATATATATATATAGAGAGAGAGAGAGAGTTATATGTGCTTAACCAGTGCAGTTGGAGTTGCTTTAAAAATTCTCTACGATTCAGAGTTTAGCTCGAAAGCATTTTTTTCACACAATTTCGTTTGAAATTTTTCAAAAAAAATTCACATGAAAAAAACACACAAAACAAAAAAAGGAAACTGTGCTGTGTAACATTGAAAAGCAAGAAACTTAAACAAAGCAACAAGAAATACTTAATAATAATACAACTCTTCTTCTTCTTCTTCGTCATCAGAAACAAAGAAAGTGAAAAAAAAAACAAACAAAAAATTCATTTCGATTGATTTAAATTTCGTATTTAAATTGCAATTTGAAAGCGATACCCATACACACACACACACACTCACACACACACACACACACACATACAAACATACACACATATATATATTATATATAAATATATATATTATATATATATATATATATTATATCTAATTTTTTTTTTGAGAATAATATTTTATGAGAAACAAAACGCAGTGGGAAACGGTTTATATTTTGGCGCGATTTTCGCTATCGATTTGTTATCGATCAACGATACCATTTTGCCGCGGCCAAACCAAAAGTTTCGACTGATTGACTGAATGGCAAAACAAAATAAAAAATAAATAAAAAATACAAATAAAAATATACATAAAAAAACAAAACAATGAAAATACTAGACGTAAGCAAGCATAATTTTTTTTTTTTGAATGAAAAAAAAAATTGAAAATGAAGAATTTTCAATGTGAAATTATTTTGTACTAATTGTTACTTACTCACACACACACACACACACACATACATAAACACATAAAAGAAAGTCTTTTGAAAAATATATACATTTTTTATATATATATATTTTTAATGCGTTAAACAAGAAAATCTTAAAGCAAAAAATGTTTCAATTAATTTTTATGTACAAAAAAATTTGATGAAATTTCGAAAACAAATTGAAGAAAATGCCATGGACACATATTTATACACACACACACACACACACACACACGCACAAATGAAAATGAAACGGAAAATGAAATTGTATTAATTTTTTATTAAATTTTATTCTATTAAATTATTTCTTATTATTATAATTTTTATGTTTATTTTTTTTCGTAGCCTATATAAATATAAATACATATACCATAAAAGAAAGAAGCATACATATATACAATGCATACACATACATACATACAGATATAAAGATATACATATATATATTGATGATTTAATTGCGAAATACTAAAAAAAAAAAGAAAGAAAACAAAAAAAGAATGCATATTTTACTAATAATATTTAAATTTAATGTTTATAAATTAAAAAACAAACAAACAAACTCCCCCCCACCCCCACACAAAAAGAAAAACAAACAAACAAACACAATAAACAAAAAAACGAAAAATATAAAACAACAAAATACTTTTTTATTTATTTATTTTTTTTTAATTTTTTAGTATTTTTTTCAAGCAAGAAAATGTTTAAAAGATGATATATTTGTATATATATACATATAGGTATATACACTGAATATATAAATATAATTAGAAAAAAAAATATTTAATAACAAAAATTAGAAAATTCGTTTTTTAATGAACTATTCGAAAGGAATCAAACTATCTAGGACTTGAATACTCGTCAGGATTCATTGTATACAGAGCATGATTCATGGACTACTCCGATACACATGGTATGCCTAAGGACTCGTAGGATACTCATTCGATATTCATAATGATTCATCATAGATTCTGATTAGGATTCGTTTGATACTCCTAATCACTCGTAGGACACCTTTCATTTTTTTTTCACTTTTTTTAAAAATTTTTTTTTTTTTTTTTTTTTTTTTTTTTTTTTTTTTTTTTTTGTTTTCCCTAAGGCTCGTAGGATCTCATTCGATATTCATAATGATTCATCACATATTCATACACAATCTTCGAGTGCATTCATATATTCTGGTTAGGATTCATGGGGTATGCCTAAGGACTCGTTGGATACTCATTCGATATTCATAATGATTCATCACATATTCATACAGAATCTTCGAGTGCATTCACAGATTCTGATTAGGATTCATAGCATTGATAGCAATTGCCAAGGATCCTAAGCCACTCACAATGATTCATCGCATACTCGCAATGAATCATCGTAGGCACATTAGCTTCGTCGGATATATTCATTATTCATTCATTGTTATACATTCACTCCAAATGCAGCTAAATTTCTTTTAAATTGAGTTTCGCCTTTTGGCCAAGTTATGCCCGTAGCTTATATATAGCTAGATCCGGCGGATCTATAAAGAGCAGTTGTCAATAAAAGTTGATTGGAACTGAACTCAGTTTTGGCAAGCGCCCAAATGATCGTATCGTGGCATGTGAGTTCTTAAGCGAAACAAAGCCAAGTATTTCGGTAGCAAGTCTTTAGCTGTTCGGTCATTAAATGCTTCCAATAAGGCGAGCTCATTATTGAGATGCTTTTGAAGCTCGGCTATGAGAAGCAGGTTTTGCTTCACATGAAGTAATTCTGCAGAGCTTGACACGCAAAAGCCGTCCAGTGAGCTCAGCTGTAAGTTTAGATGCGGATTATGAGCCATTTTAGCTGATCTTGGTCTGAGGGTTCAGTCCATGAACCTAAAACTAGCAAATTGTGATTCTATTGGGGCTTTGATTCACTAGGAGAAGAAGAAGATTCAGACTGGGAAAATGAAACATTTTTGAACTGCGCATACGTATCGCTTCAGCTTGAGATTGAATCCTACGAAAGGTTCTCCATTATATAGTACCCGGATATCCTTTCGATTTTCTTTTAAGGATGTCAAGGTCTAAGCTGAAAGTGTTCACTACCAAGATAAATGCAACTTCCGGAAGTTTGAGTGAAGTTCGTTTCGCATACTCAAAAGTATTTTCGAAAGGCTTTCGCACAGTCTTCAAGTGTGCCGACCGAGAGTCAAATACATCTGATATGTGACTGTGAGTGAAAGACTATCGGGCGATGAGTACCCGTGAGTGCTTTGAGTACACTTTGCACCGGTGTATGCGCAGCCAGACGTCGGATGCTTGAAGACAAATGTTTTTTACGCAAATGTTTAGCAAATTTGAAGCAACAAAAACAAAGACAAATACCGATGCGAGCAACAGCCAGTCAGAGACTGAGCAGCGCATACCCTGTAAATGCCATATGAACAATCGTTCCCCTCTCTCTCTCTCTTTTATGACTCTTTAACTCCCTCTCTCTCTCTCTCTCTTCTCTCCCAGTCCTCACCTTCTTCCCTCTCCCACATATACTCTCTTTGTCTCATCCTCTCTCTCATACTACATACATATTTCTTATATTCTCTCTCTCTCCCTGTCCCAACCCCCTAGCTACGCCCACCCCCATTACAGGGTATTCATGCTACGCTCTTAGCTACTTAGTTAGAGAGCCCCCCCTTAACGCCATCTCCCGCCCCCAGTCGCTGGCTCTCCACATGTGCTTTTGCCGCACAGTTGTCGCGATTGAAAAGCAAATGAAATCGAATAATTAAATATTGGCATAGTCACACCTTGTTGACAATTATTGACAGGCTGATTGGCAAACAGCAAACAAATGAATACGTCGCCATTTGCCGCAGACCGAATGCGAGAGAGGGCGAGGGAGAGGGAGAGTGGGAGGGGAGAGACGTCAGAGCGAGTGAGGTTGAGGTGCTGTGTGGTGGGTGTGGCTCACAGTTCTAGGCCAACAGCTACTGTTAGCACACGCAAGGGCCAAAACGCGATCGCGTATCTCGAAATAAAAATCGCAATCGCTAACCGAGCAGCCAAATGCACTCGCAATCCAAACTTGGCACCAGGTGGCGCTTCGCGTTGGCGGCGCCTGTCGTGAAGATTGGAGATGGCATCTTCAATGGCCGCCATATATGGAGCTATTATAAGTCAAATGTAATGCCCTCCTCCTCCTCCTCCTCCTCCTCGTTCTCCTCCTCTGTCGACTCAACGACGATTTGTCATTTGCATTGCAATTGGCCAAACCTTAGCGCCCACATTTGGACAGCGTCTCTGGCTCCAGCACTAACTCAGCCTCTCTCTCACTCAGCTATAGATGATATCTTTTGATTTACGAGACATAAGCATATATATATATATATACTTGTCTATTTGTATATGTGTGATGTTATGTGCATTGCAATAACACGCTCACGACATTTAGCCGACACTCATAATCATCAATTATCTAAGCTCTGGCAATTGGCAATTGAAATTGAAATGGAAATTGAAATGGAAATTGAAATGGAAATTGAAATTGGAAATGGAAATGCAATTTGATATTTGAATTGCGGCTAAATATGCTAAGCACTTCAGCATTCTATTCACAGCAAATGCCTAAGTAATGCTCTTTACTTTTTCTTTCGTTTTTAATCTTAAACGTCGTTTTTCAATTTGCGATTGCAACTGTCATACAATGTGGTTGAAAGCTTGCCCCGCCGCCTCTGTCGGCTGGCTGCTTGATTGATCGTCGTTTAGTTGCCCTCTGAGTGCGAATCTTGTGCTAAAATGTTAAATATGTGTCGTCGACGCCCACTCGCGCCGCTACTGAAGAATGACTTCCACTCGGAATTGCAATTGAAATTGAAATTGAATTTGAAATTGAATTTCTAATTGAAATTGAAATTGAAATTGAAATTAAAGCAACGAAATACTTCAGCTTATGCATCTTCTTTAAAACTGAATACTGATCTCATATCCTGTATACGCTTCCTCTCTCTCTCTCTCTCTCTCTCTCACTCTTGATTGATTGTGATTGAATATGTATTATTAATTTCAATTGCTATATTCCTTTCGTAAGTCCTTTTCTTTGCCTACTTCCAATTCAGTTTGAAGAACTCTCAGGCAAAAGCGTCTGTCATTCAATGCCTGAATCACTGACTCATAGATTGACTGACTGATTGACTGATTGAAATTAAATGCAAATCGTGCTCAAGGTGTCATAAAACTTAAGTGCTTTTCGCTTCAATTTATTCTGCATTCACATTACAAAAAAAAAAATAAATATAAAAAAGTTGTAAAACAAATTGAAAACGGAAAGAATTTTGTAATTTAAAAGTCAAATGAAAAATAAATATTGAAAAATTAAATTGAGTGTAAATTGACACAGACTTTAAGATTCAACTCTAATTGAAGCTAAAATTGAAATAAAAAATTGAAGTTGAATTGAAACTAAAATTGAAAACAAATTAAGTTAAGATTAACTCAAGCTGAAATCAGAATTGAATCGTATAGAATTGAAAATGATATTGTAATAGAAAAGAGAAATTGAAATTGAAATTGAAACTGAAATTGAAAGCTCGACAGTTGCTATTGAAACTTCAAGTGTCTATCAATTAGGCTCAAGCAGCTAGTTCGACTCTCCGATTGAAATTCATAGCAAACCTTTGGCAAGGCGTCACAAAATTTGGCCATACTCAGACGTAATTGATAGTCAGCGAACATTCAGCATTGAATAGAAATTGATTAGAGTCAAATTGAGCCTGTGCTGCTGATTGATCGACTGACTGATTGAAATGCAAAGCTCACAAAAAAAAACGCGACTACAAATTTTGTTTGTTTTACTTTTTTTCTTATGGCTGTTTGGCATTCAATATTGAATTGAAATTGAAATTTAATTCTCGATTGCAGCGCGAAACTTGTTGCTGCTGCCTGATTGCGCATGCAAATGCGCCAATGGGTCACAAGACATTGCCCCTCGCTGTCGCTGGCTAATTGCCGCAACAAGCTGCAACAACAGGCAGCAGCCAGCCTCAGTGATCCCAGTGAGCCCCGCTGATCCCTGCAGCAATCAGAAACTCTCAGCTCGTTGTTGCTCTTGCCAAGCTCACAAAACTTGTATTTGGCAAGGAACTTTCTTTAGTTCCAATCACTCTAGAAATTTAGCTCAAAGTTCAGATCAGAGCTCTTCTCACTTCAATCAATCAATCAGCTCTATCGTCAATCAAACATGCTGTCAATCACTCAATCAACTTCAAGTCCAATAAGTTGAGCCATGTGATTTATAGATAAGTCTTTATGGTAAGACTAGCTGGCATATGATGAGCCGTGAACTATCGATCTATATACGTTAGATAATATGACTAAATATAACTTGATAGATTTCTATTTTTATGCTAGCTCAGGCTCAGCCCACTCAGCTCATTCGAAAGTTGGCTGAGAGTACCTCCAGAGCCAAGAGGAATGGGAAACAATAAGCTGAAAAATGTTCATGGTCACACACAACAAACACACACACACACACACACCGAATCGATCTATCAAATAAGCTGTGAAAATAATGAATGGAGAATGTTTTGGTTTTTTTTTCGTTCAACTCGCTTTGCTCCAGTTTTAACAAAATGAGTTTTGTTTTTAACTTTTTTGTTTTTCGTTTTTGTTTTTGGCCAATTTGTTGACCACGCGCTTGGAACAAAATCAGCTTAAAGCATTGATATATAAACTATACGAATCAAAATAATAATAAAACAAAGCAAAAAGTAAGACAACAATGCCAAAACAAGTCGCTGGCAGCCAAAGGAGTGGACTGAGTGGCCAGCGAATACCCTCTAAAGAGTTGGGAAACGATGGAAAGATAGTAAGAGTAAGTAAGTAAGATATAATACATAGATATATAATACATATATATAGGAAGAGTAAATTATTACCAAATGGCAAGTTGCATGGAATACTTCGACAGTTAAATGCTATAGATATCCTATTTAGTTTCTGAGATAGAGCCATTCAAAATAGTATCACTCTCAGGTGGTCAGCCTCTATAGGTGGGTACTAAGCTCAACAATAAGCCCTGTATATATGGATATATATACTTTATCTTTATCTTTATCTTGCATCTACATGATCCTCCGACAGCATACCCCTCTCATGCCCAGCCATGTCTACAGGGTATAGAGCTGACAAAAAGGCCAACAAAAAATTTCATTTTTATGAATTGTACGCCAATTTGGCCAGAACATGTTGGCCGCAAGCAAACCCGAAGATGAAGAGTAGCGGTGGAGCATGCGGGCGTGTGGCCTGGGGGCTGGGGGGCACAGGTGGGCAACAAAAGCAACTGGACATGACCATAAAACTGGCTGAGAGACAAATTTGGAGCTAATTATAAATGCAGGCTGGCTAGATGGCTAGCTGGCTAGCTGGCTGCCCGGATGGCTGGCTCTCTCGCGGCCAATGGGTGGGCGGACTGCCAAATGCTGGCTGGCGAGGGGTCAAACAGCGGATGGTGGCAATCATGAATGAAAGCCAACAGTTGGACTTCGCAGAACAAAGTCGTGGGCGACCAACTGAAAGTCCAACTCGAAATTGGTGTGGCAAAGTGTGAAACTAATTTGTCAGCATGACAATAACAATAACAGCCAAAAGGCCATAAACATCATAATAATATTTCGATATTCAATAAACATTAACAAAATGCGACAATTAGCGGCCAACGATTTTGGCCAGGCCAACAGCAAACAAACAAACAACAACAAAAGAATAGCAAAAATGCAGAGCGAGCCACGCGGCGTATGCGCAATAAACCTAATAGAAAAGTGAAAACGCTTTGAACTAGAGGAAAAACTAAACTGGAAAATAAGCACAGATAAGAAAGATATAACCTGTATACCTACTATACCTCATACCATCCTAAGATTCTACAGATATCCTTGTGTTATTCTAGAAATATAATAAAATAAAGATAAGATACAGGAAAATTCAGGAACTGCAGAGTCTTGGCCTAGTATAAGAAGGCGAAGACCCTGCGGTTCCTGAATTTCCCTTTATATAAATCTACAATAATTTTTGTCTTATCTTTGACTTGCCTTAAACGCAGAGTCTTAGCCTTTTCATACCTAGCCAAGACTCTGCGGCCCCAGAATTTACTTGAGTCGAGTAACCTTCTGCAACAACTTATTCCATCTCCAACTCTACTCTGCAGAGCTCTGACTGATATAAGATACGAGCTTTTCTCTCAGTTCCAGCACTCAGAGAGAGATAGAGAGAGAGAGAGAGAGAGAGAGAGAGAGAGAGGAAGGGAGAGAAAGAGAGAGAGAGAGAGAGAGGGAAAGAGAGAGGGAGAGGGAGCAAGACCCATAGAGAGAGAGAGAGAGAGAGATCACGCTTCCTGCCTTAGCAGATTGCCAAGAAAAAACTGTGACGAATGCTAATTCTATTGTGAATGATTTGTGAATGCTGAGTATGTGTTGTTGTTGTTGTTGTTGCAACAATTTAATTGAATTATAAACGTTGAGGCTAATAAAATCGATGATGTAAATTGCGCTCGCTTGCATTTAACACCTTCAACTATGGAATTTCATCTATTTTTATTTATGATCCATGCCCAGGCGCAACAAAAACAAAAACATGTTGTCGTCCCGGCCGCGACGCCCCCGTCCAGAGCTGCCCATTAGCCACTGCGTTCAGCTGCTAATCGAATGCAAATTGTATGCAATCGTAGCGCTAAAACGAAACCAAATCAAATCGCCAACAAATCCCATAGGCAGAGCCAAAGCCAAAGGCAGCGCCAGAGCCAGAGACAGAGCTGAAGCTAAAGGTGGAACGTAGCTGGCACGAGGGTAGTTTGATAAGAACTCTATCAATGTGATTTGTGTTCGAGTTAAGTTCTCTAGAGATAGACACAGCTGTCCCTCTCTCTCTCTCTCGGGCCAACTTCCTCTTAATCTCTCTCTCTCTCTCTTTATTTTTGTCTCATTATCTTTCTTTCTCTTTTACTTGTAACCGGATCTAACCGACTTGCAGATACCCTAACAAACTAACGCAAACTTCTCTAGCCCACCTCGTGCAAATGGTCAGAGTCCCCCAGACACGGAATTGGGCGCTGGGACTGCAACGTATCGTAATGTAATATATCGTATCGTGCGATATCGTAGCCGTATCGTAACGCCTCGTATCGTATGATGTCGTGTTGTGCTCGCTGCAGTTGTTGTTGTCGCCGTTTTAGCCAGGTTTGTAAATGTATCTGCATCTGTATCTCGGTCTGTATCTGTATCTGTGTCTGTGTCTGTGCCGCTGTGTATCTGCAAGTGAGACTCTGTCTGGGGACTGGTTGGAACGCCTCGAAATGCCGCCGAGCTGTGTAATTGTAACGCAACAATCAAAATCAATTGCTATGTAAATAAAATTGCAAATTAAATTACAAATTGATTACCTCACTGAGTCATTAATTAAATCGACAATGCACAAAATGTTCAGCAAATGCAGACAGCTGAGCGAGCTGAACGGGCGAGCGAGCCAGAGTGGCTCACGAAACCAAAGAGCTGCTGGCTAACAAGTCCTGAGCGCTTGTGAACTAAGTGAACTAATTAGTGTGTCGCTAAGTGAACCACTAACTCTGAACGGCCAAGTGAACTAATTAATCATCAATCAACGACTAATTGCACGATGAGGCTCTAGGGAGCTACTAAGTGGAGCGCTAGATGGGCTCGAGGTGAGCCACTATGTGAACCAGAAAATGAACTAATTGATCAAAGAGCCACTAAGTGAAACAATAAATGAACTAACAGTTCACATTTGGACTTTTAGATTTGTATATGCTGTATGCTGTGTATGCTGTATGCTGCGTATGCCGTGTATGCTGTGTATGCTGTATACTGTATGTATGTATGCTGTATGATGTATGCTGTATGTTGTATGCTGTGTATGCTGTAAGCTGTGTATGCTGTAATCTGTATGCTGTGTATGCAGTATGTCAGAGGGCCACAGTCAGTCAATCAGTGAGTCAATCATGCAGTCATTCGTTCATGCAGTCGATCGTTCAATCCGATTGGAACCGAAGCCGGTGGGGGCAGTTGGTAAATGCACTCAATACTCAAGAGTCGTTTAACAAATGCTCCAATTAGCGTTGTGGGGGACGGCCGACAACGACGCGTGCCAATAAGCTTAATGAGCGGAAAACAAAATGGGAAGGAAAGGCATGAGAATAGACCTGAACGGCCAAAGAGCGGAGAAGTGGGGGGAGTTGGGGCGAAAATTGACTGTTGGAAGCTGGAACTGGAGCTCGAGCTGTTTGGCTGTTTGGCTGTTTGGCTGTTGACTGGGGCGCAGCTAAATGTAAAGCAAACAAATTTCAGGCGGGGCCAAACATGAAAACAATAAACAAACAAGTTCAAACGAAACAGCGACAGCAAGCGAATGCACGACCCAAGAGATACCCTGCAAGGCGAAGCAACGAAAATGTGAACTGATCAAGAGATGCTCAAAGCAGCTGTAGAGTTCGCAACTTATAAGAGGCTGAACTCGATGAAATACCCTGTAAATAAAAGAAAGAGAGACTAAAGATACCCTGGAATGTGTAGATATAGAGATACTCTGCTGAAAGGTATAAGTAAACGTGATCAAATCTATATGTCCTAATATACCCTTTGAGCACAACCTACACAGCACTTATATGTATGGCCAATAGATACCCTGTATTCTAATTAATACCCTGTATTCTGCTTCATACTGGGTATATGTTAGTCACTAAACGAGAGTTTAATAACTACAATGTTATGCCAGGCCAACTATAATTAGCTAGCTCAGATAGATAGCTATTTTGCACAGCTGACCAACTAAAGATACCCTGTAAATGTCCATTTTTTGTCCAATAACAACTGCAGCTGTAATCAGAGAAAACTAAAATGATGCAGCTTATAGATAGCTTGTTGTATACCACAGCTGCCACATGCCCAGGGTATAGGAGTCTATGAGTAGTCATGTTTGTAGTCAGCGCTGCGATCAGTTGACTGGCACGACATTTGGCTAAATTATGGCCCGACTTAGCTTGGACTCGGGCTCTACTCTGACTCTGACTCTGGCTGACCAAACGAGGACAGTTGTTCAATCTGATTCTCTGCTGCTCGCCCTCGCGCCCTCGCCCCCTCGCCCCCGCCCTCTCACCTCGCAGCAGCGCTGCCTCCTCATCTTCAACTCCCTCTCTCCAATTGTTTGTTTGTTTTTTTGGCCGTGCCCACAGCCAAATGGCGCTCTGTCAATCAGCAGCAGCTGCACTGGTGGGCGGGCCACAGGGGCGGCGAAGGTGGGGAGCGGTGGGCTGGCTCTGGCCACTTATGGGGCGTGTGCGACCCCAAATGCCAATCTCAGCTAGGCGAGCATTGTTGTTGTTCGTTGTTGTTGTTCGTTGTTGTTGTTCGTTGTTGTTGTTCTGTTGTCTTTCATTAGTCGTGATTAGGTTTGAAAACCCCAAAACAAAATCACAGCAAACGAGTAAAAGTGCGCGAGCTGTGAAATGTGTTCAGACTAGCATATACCCTGTAGGCAACTATTGATGTAAAGCAGCTATGTATATATAGATATATATAGCTATAGCATGACTGAACTCGGCTCCTAACTTTGCCAATTTATTTCTTAGTCAATTATTGGTCTATTCAGAAGTTATCGATTATCGATAAGATATATCGTTTATCGATATTTGAAGAAAATAAATATATATACATACAAAAAACTGATCAATTGAACTTTACAGACATTTCGGAGAGTCCAAAATTTACTGAACATTAATATCGATATTTATCGATAATGATATATATCGAAATGCTACATTAAAGCTGAACTAACTAGATCAGCTATAGGTGAGTGTTTGATCACCTACATATGCTGTGCCCTACTATACCTATGAACAGCTTCCATAGTTTACAGGGTATTCCATATGCAGTTGTTTGCTTTGGCGCTTGCTGCTGTTGCTGCCACGCGCCATGCGCAGCAGCAGTAGCAGCAACGGCAACAACTCGAGCGCCACTTTGGTCTCTTGACAAATTGTGAGCAACGTTCGCAATTGAAACAATTTAATCCAAAGCAACAACAACAACAACAGCAGCAGTAGCAGCAGCAGCAGCGAGTGCAGCGAACAGCATTGGCTTGCACAGTGGCACAAGAAGCAAGCTTAGCAATTGAATTGTAAAAAATTGAAAGATGAAAAGAAATTGAAATACTTTATAGGGTATCTGCCAGTCGTTTACATGCAACTAAAGCAGTCTGGCATAAACTACAAAGAAAATGGCAAACTCGCTAAGTTCTCTTTACATTTTAAGGTAAAGCCCCAAGTATTTGCAAGACTTGCCCACAAGCAATATTTGTATAGGGTATCTACAAGTCGTTCACAGCAGCTCCAGTTCATGTTAGAGACAAATAATAATGTTATTCCGCTTGTTTGGCAAATAGCATAAACAACGCACCTCAAATTGATTGAACATTTGTTGCTTACAAGAACTAGTTCGCGTGAACTTCAAACGTGAACCAGTTCGCAACATAAAAGCCCAAAAAAAAAAACGTTAAATTGCAGTAAAAATCAACTTTTTTGATTAATTGGCTTCAGTCTTTGTTGTTGCTGCTGCTGCTGTGAACTAGCAAAAAGAACTGGTTCGCAATTGAAATGTCGCTGGCATTAAAATACCAATCGAATGATTAATTGCCATTTACCGTTGCGCGAACTGTTATCGATGCCAATAAGTGTTTAGTTTTTATGTATCAAGAGCTATTAATAAGCCAAGCCAACCGAAGCAGAGCTACGAAACTATGTATGTGTGTGTGTGTATTTATCGATAACTAGTGAAAAGCAGCGCATGCATAAACATGTCAACGAGCGAGTTTTTAAAAGCAAATGCCAACGAGCAAACACATGTACGAACATGGTCTAAAAAAGGGGGTGGGGTGAGGTGTGTGTCTGGGCTGTGTAGGGCTGAGGCGGCGGGTTGCAAGGGGGTTGCTGTCTTGGCTAACTAGCTCCTTCGCGTGCAACACCGGGCGTATGATGAATGTGCCTTTAATTGTTGCCTGCCAATTGCCACGGCTAGGCGGACAGAGGAAGGTGGGGCGAGCTTGTGGGCGTTCAGCTGTGGATCAGCTAAATATTGCCATTTATTCGCATTCAAGATTAAATATATTCCAATTCCGAAAGAGAGAGAGAAAACAAATAAAGGCCGCAGCATGCAAACACGACAGCAAAATAGATAATAAATAATTAATAAATAAATAAAGTAAACAAACAACAACGACGACCACGACGACGACGACGAGGGCTCAACTAAATGCGATTTGCATATCAACATTTCACATTAAATTCTATTGAAAGCTTTTCTCACTTTAGCGGCAATTTGTATAGAAATATATGTATGTATATGTGTATGTATGTATGTACCTCTAGATGTGTGTATGTGTGTATAAAGTGAAATATTAAAGGGTATTAGAAGTGTGTAATGTTTGAGTAGAAGAGTAACTATTTAGTATTTAGAGAGAGAGAGGGAGAGAGAGAGAGAGAGGGAGATCAGTTTAGTTGTCTCTCTTGCTAGTACTTTCTATAGATATATGCTGATCTGATCTGATCTGTGATCGGTCATATCATATTGCTATATCATATATGTATATATATTGTCAAAAAAGAACTTCTTTCTATATTTCTTAACCTTCACTTTCTTCTTCGTCTGCTCTCTTCTACTACTACTTCTTCTACTTCTTCTTCTTCTCCACTTCTTCTATTTCTCTACTCATTCTTTTCCCTCTTCTTCTTCTATTCTTCTACTACTACTTCTTCCACATCTTCTTTTCCTTCTTCCTCTCCTTTTCTTATTCTACTTCTTCTCTTCCTTCTTCGTCTTCTTCTCTTATTCTACTTCTCTACGCCTTCTTTTCCCTCTTCATTTTCAATTATTCTTCTACTCTTCTACTACTATTACTACTTCTTCTACTTCTTTTACCTCTTCTTCTTCTTCTTCTTCAATTCTTTCTCTTCTTCTCTTTTATATCTATTCCCTTTTCTTCTGCTACTCTTCTTCTACTCCACTTCTAATCCTTTGCTACTACTTCTACTCCTTTTTTACTCCTTCTCTTCCTGCTTCTTGTTCTCCTTCTCTTCTCGTGCATCTCTTCCCTTTTCTTTTCCCTCTTCTTCTACTTCTCTCTCCTTTCTTCTATTATTTCCTTACATTTATTATCTTATTCCTTACTTTTCTCTCCGCTCTCCTCTCTCCTCCATCATCTGCTACACTAAAGCGTATCACACAGTCGAGTATACCCGATTGCAAAGTTCTCATTTATTTTGTTTTCCATTTTTTATGTTTTTTTTATATATATATTTGTATTGCTTCTTTATTTCTCAGTTTTGAAATTCAATGAGCCGCATTTACAGCCTCAATTATCAGCTACTTACGCGATGTCAAGTGGCTAGAGATGCGAGCGTGACACGACGTTGCTGATACGATATATCGATAATTATGTAACTTTCATTGACAGCTTACAGAATATATATTCATATATACGCTCTGCATAGATATCACGATACTTATCGATTACTTGGCGATGCTTATCGATCAGTTGTCACGTGAGTCGTGCGTGCAACTTGTGCCATCTCCAAGCGTAAAAGATCTGAACGAACCGCAGCCAGCGTTCGATGCAAGCCAATAATATATTTATTGGCATTGATTTACACGGAAGCCCTGACCTCAGCTCACCCGCCCGCCCATTCCCCCAGCGCCGCACTCCGTCCGTCCGTCCGTCCGTCCGCCCGTCCGTAAACGGCCACAGCGGGTGCTGGCAACAAAATTTATGATGGCATTTACCTAATGGCAGCGCCGCAATGTAAAATGCTAAACATCTGAGAAATATGCAAAAATTTATAGTGTTATTCGCAATTAACACGAAATAGAACAGAAACACATAAAACATGTTGTAAGTCGCATAACGAACGTTACGACGGCGACGGCGACGACGACGGCGGAGCGAAATTCGAAGCAGAAATGGGTTGATAGATTACATTTACTATTTATGTAATATGGGAAAGAGATTAGTTTGAATTGGTCCATAAATTACATTATATTGATTGATTTAGCACATAGCACAAATATCTTTCATTTTATTATTTGAACTGCGCCTAAAAGCGCGCCACACGTTTCGTTTAGTTAGCAAGTGCGCAGCTGTTCGTTCAGTTGTAGTCGATGCAAACACCAAGTTGCGCGCTTTACCTAATCAAGTTCAGCACATTTTTAAACTACATTTCATATATGTGTATTAGCAACGGCACTCTCTCTCACACTCAAATATATCAAAGACCCACACCCGCTGCTTAGCCATAGCCAGCAGCAGATTGGTTAGCAAAGCTCACAACCAATTAAAGTAAGACTTTGCTAAGCATTGCTGCTGTAATTTATAGCTGTTATTGTTTATACTATTTAACTGGTTACTGGCTAACTCCTACTTGAAGCATAAATCAAGCAAAGCATACATTATTTAGACACATATACAGTACTAAAAAGAGTAATAGCTAAAAATTGCACGAGCTTAACGATAAGCTAAGACAAGCGCCTGCTCTCGCTTAAACAGCAACAATGCAAGCCTCGTTAAGTAGCCTAAATCTTGCCTAGACACAAACCAGAGCTAAAAGCATATGCCAGCTTAGTACATTTGGCTTAAGCACACAGAACCAAACAGAGCTATAAATATTTAACTATAATATAAAAATATACATCATTTATTAGAAATAAGACAAATATAAATCTAAATTATTTTCGCAGCAGAGATGTATAGCAACAGCAGCCAAACTCCGCAGCACAGACAACAAACGTAACACAGGCAAGCACCACAGCAATTTAGACACTATTTAGGCACACACCCAACGAGTCGTCAAGTTTAGTATGCAGACACACACCCCAAATTCAAAAAAAGGATAATGGGAACACTTATCGATAGAGCTATCGATGCGCAGCCCATTCGATAGGCTGGGCTGCATTATAAAGGGCATCGCCTAGCAACATGGGCGAGCACTGGCAACATTCGCTGCAGTTGGCAACGCACGGACAACACTCGCCTGGCCACAAATAACGGGGCAGTCGAATCGGTCGGTTTTGGCTTTACGGCTTAGCTATAAAAGTGCACAAATCTAGCTATATATATATATATATATATAGAGAGAGACAGAGAGAGCAAATATATATATATCTGATTTTTTTTGTAACTTATTTTTATGCCAGTGCGAGAATGGCAAAAGTGCAAAGTGAAATTTTTTAGCTCATTTTATTTTTGTTTATTTCTGAGTTCTTTTTTTTTGGCTTTTTTTTGTGTTTTTGTTTTGGCAATATGTTGGCCAAGAATTTGTTGGCGGGGCGGGGCGGGGCGGGGCAGCGGCTGCGGCGGGCCATAATTAAATACAAGTGAAAAATCAATACCGTTATACCGTTAGCATTTTGTTGTTGTGCCTGCGCAACCAATTCGCCGTGCGACTGTGTGTGTGTGTGTGCGAGTGTGCGTAGCTAAAAGTTAATTCATAAGAAATTTGCTATAAACTGGAGAGTTCAGGCCACACACACGCACACACGCACACACACATGTGTTGGTTGTTGCTGTTGCCAGGCAGAGGCAGAGGCAGAAACGCAGCTGAAGACGAAGCCCACCCCAAAAGCCTCACGCACCCCCAACCCCCACTGTGCCCAACTGCAGCTAACGGTTATCCCTGTTTCCTTTTTCTGCTGCCGCTGCTGTCGCCGCTGCTCTTTTTTTTAGGTCACATTCGATTTTCGCTCTAAGCTCTTAATTCGCTGCGTCGGCCAAACACACAGAGAAAGAGAGAGAAAGAGTACGAGTAAGAGAGAGAGAGAGAGAGCGAGAGATGTGGAGGATGCCGTTACACACTTATGCAACGCTGGCGACATCTGACGGCACAATTAGCCAACATTAAAGCAGCGCGAATTTAAGTGCGAAAACTTTCAGCAGCAACGACTGAGGCCATGGCCAACAACAGCAGCTCCTCGGCAACCGCGTCGCTGGCCACAACGCCGGCGACAACGCCAACGGCGCTGACAACGGCAGCCACCACAGCCAAACGCCTGGGCTATACAACGCCAGCAGCGGCATCGGCGTCGGCGTCGGCATCGGCAGCGGCGTCAGCATCAGCGTCGGCGTCATCAACGGCCACGTCTTCGGTCATCTGCGAGGAAGTCTTCGATGAAGCCTGTTTGCCATCAGCCGAAGGTAAGCTTGAAGAACAACTGCTAAATGCTATGTTAAAGTAATGTTAAGGCACTGTTAACAGACTGCAGAATGTTAAAGCAATGTTAAGGCACTGTTAACATACTGAAAAATGTTAAAGTAATGTTAAGGCAATGTTAACTGCAAATTTTAAAGTAATGTTAAGGCTCTGTTAAAGGACTGCAAAATGTTAAAGTAATGTTAAGTCACTGTTAACAGACTGCAGAATGTTAAATCAATGTTAATCCAAAAACTTAAGTTTGCTTTAAAGGCAACTGCATAATGTTAATTGCTATGTTAACAGCTCTTGGCTAACATATGTTAAGGGTATGTTAAAGATCATCTTAAATATGGCATAAATAAGCCTCTGCAATGCGAAGCATTTGTCTCAGCCAATCGATATGCATCGATTTTGAGCAGCGCAGCCAAAGCCTAGCAAAAAGCAAACAGCAAGGTCAGCTGATGTACATATATATATGCCTATATATAGCTCGCCCTATGTGAATAATAGATCAATACTAGATTCAAGACTAGTTAGGCCTGACTCAACGAGCGTGATACCATCTGCTTTGGCTATATATATCGGCGAATGCTTGAGTTATCGATTTAATTTAGCTGCGCAAATGTTTTACAAGACTTGCCATTCTAATATGAATCATCCTCTATATATATCTATATAGTTTACCAACTGGAAGTCCATTTGAAACCCATTTGCTTTTAGCAATTTGTCTTGAAATTGGTTCTAAACGCAATGATTCAACGTTTCGAGCTGCTTGGACTGGGCAAAGTTTTAATCAAATAAGACGAGGTCCAATTAGCGTGTTCCTAAATTGAGCTATTTGTTGCGCAGCGGACGGGCAACCACCAGCTGGTGGTGCGCTACAGTAGTCACCCGCTAACAGCGCCCAGTTTAAAGTGTGACTAAAGCGAGGACTGGGACTGGACTCCAGCTCCATGACTAGCAGAGGACGAGAGATACTTTATAGGGCTATAGGAGTGAGTGTCCAGGGTCTGGCAAAGTAATTGCTATTAGCGAGTGATTACTGTATGTATGAAATATAATATGTTTACAGCTGGTAGGTGCTAAGCGCTGTAGTTTGTCCTTCAGCGTCCGGTTAATGGGTCAACTGAAAGCGGATATATGTCCAGCTATATATGTATATATATAATTGCCTGGCTGGTTGACTGCGAAGTCTGTAAATTAGTTAGCTTAGTGCGCGCCAGCTGTTGCGAGGACATGGAACAAGGAAGCGCCGGAATGACGGAACCGGGCAGCTGTGTAACCTGAGTCACTCGCGGAACATGTGAAAGGGAAACGGAATGAATTTCCAAAGACCCACATAAACAAAACAGCAAGTGAGTAAGCTGATTAGCTGGCTTAATGGCGTGCTCAGTTTCATTTAGCTGTAAAAGAAATGGAATGGCGGAATTGAGGAACACTCGCCCACTGAGCACCATAAAGTCTCATGTTACAGGCTGTGTGTGTTGAGTTGAGTTCAGTTGAGGCCGAAGGAAACGCGTGTCTGGCGGTGCTAAGAAAGGCAAACAGTGGAACGATGGAATTGGGAAACACTTAAACTTCAGAGTGAAGTTGGAATAAGATATTTCTTGAAGGCAAATGGAAAGCTGTAGAAACATATGTATGCTCAAAAATGAAGCCTGGAACGATGGAATTGAGACACAGTGGAATAGATATTTCAATATTGCTAAGCTATTTCAACTTGGCAATGTTTAGTTGAGCTGCGGGAGTGTGTGTTTCTGCCTGTAAAGCAAGTTGGCATTGCGGAACAATGGGAAATGGGCCAGAAGTGGAATAGAAAATAGTTTAAGAAAATTAAATATTGTGAGCAGAGAGGAAAGGGCTAAGAAAGTGTGTGGAACAATGGAACTGGAACATAGTAAACAAATTTATAATTGCTGAAGAGTTGAGCGAGTGTGTAAGGGGAGAGGGGGGGGCGTACGCCTTCGCTATGACGACGAACCGCCGAACCACCCCAAAAGCCACCCCGAACGCAACGAAATGTTGGCCAAAACGCAAACTGTTCGTGGCTATTGAGGTTGCCGGGCAACGAGCAAGCGCTGACCGCTGCTCGAGATACAAAATTGTGGTTGCAGGTGCCGCAGGTGGTGCCACCACCTGCAATCAATAAGTGCGAGCGAGAGAGAGAGAGCGCGTTCGGAATGAATGCTAAATGCAAGAAACGTCATTTGGCATTCAGTCGCGTTTCTTAGCCCGGCTTCGTTTGTTTAAGCCAAATGGAATTTCTGAGCGCTCGCAAGAATTCCTTTTGGCCCGTGATTCAGCTGCGAAAGCTATTGAAAGCCTAAAGCATATATTTGCTCAAATTTCCTTTTCACTTCACTCCAGACAAAGGACAAAGCGAGCCCAGCAGCAGCAGCAGCAGCAGCTGGAGCAGGTGGGTGTGACACAGTTTGCACTGCTTTCATTAGCCCTAATTGTTAATAGAAAAGGCCTTACTGTGGCGCAGCTAATAGCTCTTGGGGCACACTGAGTATGAGCACTCTCAATCCACGCCTCAGTGGGTCACAGCACAAACAATGGCCAAGGCTCAAACACTTTTGTGCTGCGGCCGCCCCATTTGAAGTGCCTTGTGCTATATACAGCTAATTAAAGGAATATATATATATATATGTATATATATTTTTATATACATCGGATATCATAGAATAGCGAACGGCCTTTAGTCTTGCCTTGCTTTGCGCTTTAAAGTTGGCTGCAAGACAGACTCAAGCCTAGGTTAGACTCTAGCTTTGTTAGGATTTATTGATCTACCAGATATACAACGGACTAGATAATATCTAGCTAAGATATATATATATATAGGTATACTAGATCTATTCATATTTGACCAGTCTCTGCTGCTGCCAGAGACTTGAAACTTTTAGTACATTTCATATGCAGCAGAGTTCGTATATCTTCGAGCTCAATATCTCGGGAACTATGAGAGCTACAGACCCCAAATTTGGTATACAAACAGTTAAAAGATAAACCCATTCGAATATGAATCCCTTTTGTATACCCGACAGCCATAGGCAGAAGAGACTCAAAAAGACTAAAGAAAAAAAGACTAAATACAAACCTATATAGTTTTGTTCTACATACTTATAGATACAGCTATAGATCCCTCTCCCAAACATCTTCTCAGTCACAATTTACCCTGAGTTTTTCGTCATAGCTCGAGAACTACAAACACCCCAGTTCCCAAAATTGGTATACAAGTTGCCATCTAGTCAGCCATGCTAGAAATTTGGAGCTTCTCACACGCAGCTGTAGCACATTCGTCAGTGTGATGTGAACAGTCGACAGTCAACGACCAAGTGAAAGCCCAAATTTGAAAAAAATAAATAAAATCAAATACAAATAAAAATTAAAGCCCAAAATTGAAAATCAAAAATTAAATCCAAAACAAAATCAACTTTTCTGTTTTCAAATTGCAGAGATCAACGATTATGCGACATTGATTGGCATTGAGCCGAGCAAGGAGCCGCATTTGTTATACCTGGCCAAGGAGGGGCTTATGGCCGCACTGCCCGCCGAGTGGAAAATCTGGTGGGTATACCTCGCAAGAGTTCTCTCCGATCTAAACTAAAACTGCTTGTGCCCTCAGCTACTCGGAGGAGAAGAGTGGGCATTACTATCACAACACGCGCACAAAGCAATCGCAGTGGGATCATCCCTTGGACGCAGTCTATCGGGATCTAGTGGAGCAGACGCGTCAGAAGCTGGCGATAAACACAGCCGCTGCAGGCGCTGCCAGTGGTGCTGCCGGCGGTGGTGGTGGTGCAACGCCCATAATTGACAACTCCGACGACGTCTCGCAGCTGGACTCGGGCATACGCAGCATGCAGGGCACAGACGAGCTGCTCGACGACATGAGCTCGCCTCTGAACAATGGGAGCAGCCACACGGGCGGAGCAACTGGCTCGGCTGCTGGCAGCTCCAAGGCGCATGCAACGGGCGGTGGTGCGTCGGCTTTTCCGGGCCCGAGTGGCTTCAGTGGCGGAGTCAGCCGCTTCCTGGAGACGCGCGGCAAGAGCTTCGGGCCGGTCTTCCAGCCGGTGAAGAACACACGCTTCGAGGTGGCCAAGACCAATCAGCAAATCAGTCTGGCCATGAAGTTCGGCAACACGGACACGCCCCAGCCGCCGCCCGAGCACCAGCAGCAGCAGCACCAGCAGCAGAGGCGTGGCTCGTTTCAGCTGACCGGCACGGGCGCGATGTTCCTGAAGTCACGGCGGCAGCTGGAGCCAGCGGAGAGCGGCCACAATGCGTATGGCGTGAAGGGCATCCTGCGGGACTCGAGCCTGACGGACATGCGCAGGCGCTACGATCGGGATGACGACGCCGCTCCGGCGGAGGACAAGAAGAGCGTACGCTTCAACCTGGTGGGGACAACGCGGATCTGCAGCTCGCCCACCGAGGAGGACAATGCGCGCAAGCACTCGCCGGAGCTGTCCATGGAGGAGGAGGAGGAGGAGGTGGAGCCGGTCTCGGCGCAGGAGGCCGACCACGTGGAGGACATCGAGGACGACGAGATTGGAGCAACAGCAGCGGTGATCGTCAACAACAGCAACGACGAGGACGACGACGAGGACGTCGACGAGGACGACGAGGACGAGGATGAGGAGGATGAGGACGACGATGATGTGTGGGATGAGGACCTGGCCGATCCGGATGCCATGGTCGGCATGTGCAGCCTCAATCCGTTCATTAGCGACGCGAACAAGCCGATTCGGATCATCAGCCTGCCGAAGGCGCAGACGATACAGATGCTGAAGCAGGACGTGGAGCAGACGGGCAGCTACCTGGACAAGCTGAAGGAGAGCTCAGCGACGACAGTGAAGCCCCTGTACGAGGACACCGACTCGGACTCCAAGGGCAGCTCGGTGCGCAGCTTCATCGTCAACAAGTCCGAGCAGGAGTCGCTGCCGACCAACCCGAGCAACCCCTTCGACCTCGACGAGCTCCACAGCAAGCACAGCCACGAGCTGGAGCAGCTGCAGCGCAAGTCCGCCCAGACCCAGGCCCAGCTGGCCAGCGAGAAGCTCGGCCTGCGCAGCCTCAAGATGGCCAGCAAGCTGGTGGGGCTGCTCAAGAACAAGGATCCCAGCAGCGAGATGCTGACCGAGGCGACCGCCCTCCAGCAGCTCCAGAAGGACATGGAGTCGACGAAGCGCGAACACGAGTTGCGCCTGAAGAGCCTGCGGCACGAGTACGACCTGCGGCTGACCGCGCATCAGCACCAGCTGGAGGAGGCCTTCCAGCTGCAGCTGGAGGAGTACCGCAACCAGCTGGAGCACCAGCTGCAATCGAAGCGCGCCCAGGTGGTCAGCGAGCACAAGACGCGCATGGCCACGCTGCAGACGAACCACGCGGAGCTGCTGCACGAGCTCGAGCGGGATCTGCGCTCCGAGCAGGAGCTGCTGCGGCGCGAGCACGCCTCGAAGTTGAACCAGATGCGGGACAAGCTGAACCACGAGCTCGAGCTGGAGAAGCAGCGGCTGCGCGACAACGGCGAGGAGCGACTCTACGAGAAGGTGCGCTGCGAGAAGCGCCTGCTGGAGGACAAGTACCGCTGCCTCAAGGAGAAGTACGTCCGGCTCAAGACGGACGTGAAGCTATCGCTGGAGCGCCGCAGTCGCCGCCGCGAGGCCCAGGCCCATGCCCATGCCCATGCCCATGCCCAGGCGCAGGCGCAGGTCCAGGCCCAGACCCAGCTGGAGCCGCACCTGCAGACGAACAACTCGGAGACGGAGCGCTCGCTCTCCCAGAAGCCCTCCATAGGCAACAGCGAGAACCGTTCGCTCAGCTACTCCGAGCAGGCGACCGCCACGGACGTCAAGCTGAAGCCGCCGGTGCCCCCCAAGGGCCACCTGGGCAAGCAGCCGCCGGCGGCCAGTGTGTGCCTGGCGAGCAAGTATATCAAGCAGCTGCAGCTGCAGGACGACGCCAACACCTCGCTCAGCCAGTCCGACACGACCATCTCGAACAACTATGGCAAGGGTCGCTACCTAACGGCACCTGCCAGCGCCCTCGTGCTCAGCGACAATGGCAACTCGGACTCGGAGGCCCAGCAACAGCAGCAGCAGCAGCAGCAGCAGCAGCAGGAGCACAATAACAACAACAACAACAACAACAAGGCATTGACTGGGCCGCGCAAGAAGCTCTTCTCGCGCACCAAGTCCGCCTCGACGTCGCGCCTCAACTCGGACTACAACAACAAGCAGCAGCAGCAGCAGCAGCAGGTGGAGCGGCAGCTGGTGGAGCGGCCGTGCACGCCGGTGGAGAACCTGCGCCACCAGCTGCAGAAGCTGGAGGATCTGGAGGATCAGTTCCCGGAGCACACCCTGGACACGACCTACCACTTGCGCTACCCCTTCACGGACATCGTGGGCAACGAGCACGCCGCCGTCGTCGGCTCGGTGGTGGGGTCCGAGCTGGAGTTCTTCAAGCACCGCATCCACCTGGAGCGGGACTCGGTGCGCCGGGCCAAGGAGTCGCTGCGCACGCAGCGCACCAACTTCCGGTCGCGTCAGCGCGAGATCAAGCAGCGCCACAAGAGCCTCACGCTGGCCGCGCCCCGGCACTCGCTCGACCAGCTCATCCAGGAGGAGAAGGAGCTCACCGAGATGGAGGTCAACTTGCATCGGACGCGCGCTCTGCTCGGCGAGAAGGTCATCCGGCTGCGGCACCTCGAGCAGAGTCTGCTGCGCATCTACGAGAAGGAGAAGCCCAGCCTGGAGCAGCAGGAGCCCAAGGACGACGCGACCACCCTCAGTGATCTCTCCTCGCACTCCAGCTCGGGCTTCAGCAGCACCGACTTCGCCAGCGGTGCGGATCTGCACAAGCGCAAGGAGTACTTCCAGCAGGAGTCGAACGAGTGCATCCAGAACCTGGAGATACTGAACGCCGAGATACGCGAGATACTGGACATACTCGGCCAGAAGCAGCAGCTGCACCACCAGCAACAGCAGCAGCAACAACAGCAGCAGCACCACCATCAGTCGTCGCATGGGCTCGCCCTCACCATGCCCCTGATCTCGCCGAACGAGCTCAGCTGGTCCCACATGCTCAGCAGCCAGCAGTCATCGTCGCTGGCCACGGCCGGCACTGCCAGCGGCTCGAACCACAGCCTCAGCACCACCAGCGCTGCGGCTGCAGCTGCAGCGGCAGCTGCCTCGGTCCATGCACCACAATCGATACCCACACTCGCCGACCGACTGGAGACGTATCGCCAGCTGGCCGCTGGCCGCATGCACAGCTCCATGGGTGGTGCCATCCTGGCGGCCAACACCATCGTGTCGCAGAGTCCACGGGCGGTGAACTACACCACCAGCCTGGTGGAGCGCACGCGCGACCTGCGCAACTGGCTGCGGCAGGCGAAGACGGAGCACGAGCTCCTCACCGGAATGAATGTCCAACATGGACTGGCCATGCACTCGAGCAGCTCCACGGTCGGTGGCATCAGCGGCATCGGCGGCATCGGTGCTGCGGTGGGTGGCCACTCGGCGGCCTCAGCTGCCTCGCCAGTCTCTGGCGCTGCTGCAGTCGGTGGTGCGGTAACTGGCCCTACCAGTTCAGCTGCCAGCGCAGCCCAAACTAATTTGTAAGCGATTCAGATCTAGCCCACAGCCCAGCCCCTAGTTGTAGTCCGTAGACTGCTAGACCTAGTTATACCCTACCCAAAGTAGTCATATCTCTGTATATAGCCTTAGCAAGCTTATTATCCTTACTATTATTATGCCCATTGCCTTTCACAAAGCCTAGCATTGTTTGTTCGTTTTTTCTTTTTGTTGTCAACTAAGTTGCAGTTGCGAAGCATACCCTGTAATTCCAAAAAATCAGAAAATTATCCAGGCTAAGTCAGAAATATATATATTTTTTTTGTTAGGCAGTCGAGCAGGAAACTCAAGAAAAATGTTTAGGTTCGATTGGTTTTTGATTGTGTGAGAGAATTTATATATAAAGCAGGGTATATGTTAGTCGGGCATGCCCTAGAATTTTAAATATTCCATTGAAAGCAAAATTGTTAATTGTATAGATTGGAGGCTCTTCACGTACTTTATGTTCATTACAGGGTAACCGATAGTCGATCATATTCAGCAAGAGAAATTTATTTACACAATTAAGTTGAAGCTCGATATTCGGAATATGCATATACACATATATATATTTTATAAAATAACTGTGCAATTTTCACTACAGGGTGCCTGCTAGTCGAGCACGCCCGAGAAAAATAAAATGTAAAGCTCAACTTAAGCCGAACACACACACCCTTTCATTGTTAATACTGAAGTGATGCAGTCACGTAGCATTACAGGGTAACTGCTAGTCGAGCATACCCGAACGTTTTCAAAATCAAAGCAAATATACCCTGTCAATCGAACCTTGAAAAGGCGAGAGCTATATGTGCAATGTACATTACAGGGTAGCTGCCAGTCGAGCAACTTGTTTGTTTGTTCTCTTTCTCAGTTATGCCTAAGTTTCAGTAAGAGCTGAAAGACCCTAGAAATCAAAGAAACCCCATTTAGAGGATACCCTATAGATCGCTGCAGCGCCGGGTATACACGCACTGAACGAATCGAATCAAAATTCTAACTAAGTAAATTAACTGCATGTTAATCTGACTCTCATAGTTAATCGACGCTCTGCTACACTGAGAGAACAAATTATGATATCCAGATCCAGATCCAGATCCAGATCCAGATTGTTGCCAATGTTTGAGACAAGTGCAAACGTTTGGCCAACCAATTCGCATAGAGGGTACTCGTAATACCCATTAAATATATATATAATATATATATATAGATTGTTAAAAGACAGAAGAGAACTGGCTTCGGCTGATCGAAGAACTAATACCCTTGCAGACATTTAGTAAAATATATATATTTATGATATATATTAGATATTTCCTTCGTACCTCTATAGTATATAGTAATCCCCTGCAGTTGAAAGTATGGAATGACATATAGAAGTAACTCCAACAGCCCAATTAGATTTAGCACTGAGTGCAGCTCTTATGAAACATTATCACAAGATATAGTCATGCGATCAGTCCGATTGCGAAGAAGAAACTGTGGATATATGAATCCGTTTACGAGTGCTAATCAAGAAGATATATATATATATTTATATAGTATATGAGATCTAGAACATAATAACATCATTCGTTATCTTACTACATACATATATCAACTTTATCGAGCGACTTTTTAACTATAGTATAGACTATATATCCAGAGAGTTTGTCAAGGTCAGAGCCCATATGTCTACTATATATATAATATCTATATTCAGATATCTCTAAAAAATTCAGCGACTCTCTGCAAGCGTATTATCAACATAAATCGTAGCCAAAATCAAATGGAACTTTACGTATTCTCTCTATATAGTTGATCTTTGATTGCGACTTCAACTCTACAAATTGCACAAACTAAATACTTTATATAGGAAAACTAGCAAACTAGAAATCGAACTACGAAATATATAATAATAAATAAATAAATAAAAAAAAAAAAAACTCAAAATAGATAAAACTGAATCCCAAATTAGATCTCAAACTCTGAACTTTTTGGAAAATGAAGATCTCAGAAAGAAGATACAAAAATTAGCTAAATAAAAGTTAATCGAATGCTGAAGGCCAACTAACTGAACCGATCTTGACTATATAATAATGGACTACAAATATTATGAATCGAATTTGATTTCTCTTTCTTCTTCTTCTTCTGTATCATATCAACGAGAGATCTCTGGCGTTAGTTGTCTGAAGCAAAATATTATAAAATATTCAAATGTTTTGAGGAAGTAGCAGAAGAGAAGGACGAGTAAGAGTAAGAGTAAGAGTAAGAGAGATAGAGCACAATTGAAATGGAATGCAGGAAATATTGTTGAAAGGTTGTTGTGAAATTTTTCGTTTTTTTTTTTTGTTTCTCTAGAGGCTCGAACCCAAATATACAATATACCATATAACTATCGAGTATATATATGATATACCGAAAAAGTCTTGAGAATCAAAGTACTTAACAGCAATAATACCTTATACATACATATATCTAACATATATAATAGCTAAAGTCGTTTGTTTTTTTTTTTTGTCAGTGTTCGACTTAAAGTATTTGAGAATTTTTGCAAGTTTTTCTACTATTTTCTATGGCATTTTCAAATCTAGTAAATAAAATAATAAAATAAAATATAAAATAAAATAGTATTCGACACTTTTGAGTTCCTGAGCACATGAAATAGAAAGAGAGAGAGAGAGAGAGAGAGAGAGAGAGAGAGAGAGAGTTATGTAGAAGGCCAAGTCTGAAAAAAAAGAAAGTTAAGATTAAAGAGCTGACCAGCGCTTAGTTACCCTATATATATATGTACTTACATATGTATATGTGATGTTGTGATATTTGACTCTTTAGCTATATATAAGACCTCAACTTGAGTTGGAATGCGTTTCTCTCCATATATACATAAACATATGTATGTATTTTCTATATAATATTCATTTCTATAGATCACCCCCCTCCACCTTCCCAGCCCTCCTTGAGTTTCATTTTATTAGATGTATTCTATGTGATAGCTAATCGATAAATTTTTACCAAATTTATCAGCATCTGATCGACACTTGAAAATAATGAAATATACATATAAAGTTTATATATATATATATCGTATATCCTATATCGCCCATTCAGAGCTGTATTATTCAGTTTTGTTCTCACATTTCGCAGAGCAAAACAAAGACATCAACATCAACATCAACATAAACATAAACATATATATCGTATATCGTATATACATACATAGATACAGTGCCTCAAGTCCGGAGCAAATTTGAGCAAAAATATATGAAATTTTTTAAATTTTTAAAAATTTTTTTTCAATATTTTTAATCGAAATATTTGAAAGAAATTGAACTCAAATTGAACTCAATTAAGACGCGTTTCGTGATACCAGAAGGAGACTTGAGGCTCTCATACCAAACTATATATGTTTATATATAGGCATTTACACACACACATACATACACACATATATATATATATATAATAATGAATATTAAGAAAAGATTTCATAGTTTGCATAAACCTTAGCAAAATCTCAATTTCAATTAGAAGCAAAGCACAAATAACGTTTCAAATCAAAGGAAATATAAAATATGAGAATAAGCGAAAAATATTTGAAATAATATAAAATACAATATTGAACGAATTATATATACATATATGTATAATAATATATATATATATTCATAAATAACAAATTGTTGTTTCGTTTACATTTTTTTGTCTTGATGGTTGAGTACAAAATTATTATGAGAAATGTTTATTGAGCTAACTGAATTCTATGAATGTGAACAATTTGATCTATTATATGACACGATATGACACGATATGGTACGATAATAAAGAACTGCAGAGTCAACAAATTATAACAAACTAGCACAAAATTGAATAACAAAAACCAAAAACAAAACAAACAAAAAACAATCAAATAAAGCGACAAATTTCAAAAATAATACAAATTAGAAAAGACTTTTATTGCTTAGGTGTTGAGTTGAGCCAGAAGCAGAGAAGATCTGAGCTGATTCAGTTGCTACTTCTGTTGAATATGGATTGCTCATTGATATTTCATTTCCTACGCCTCTGTGCGTGCAGGCGTCAAACGACAGCGAAACACAGCTCACCCTCTGCTCACCCTCTGCTCACCCTCTGCTCACCCTCTGCTCACCCTCTGCTCGCCCACTGATCGAGCCTGTCAAGCAGCTCAGCAACAGGTTGAGTTCGAGTTCGAAAGGTTGCAACGTCCTATATAAAGGCGCGTCTGCAGCAGAGCTTCCTCAGTCGGCTGCCGCAGTTCCTGGTGGACAATCAGGCAGAGGATCTTCTCTTCTTCAGTGTGTGGCAAGGGTTGAAACAGTTTATGAAAAAGTTAATAATATTAAGCAAATTGTTAATAGTTTTTATGTCAAATACATATAGATTTGGATGTAGATATACATATATGTATGTACGGAGGAGCGTAAGAGCCCAAGAGCATAGGAGCCTAGAAGCCTAGTGTCGTAAGAGCGCAAATACGTATGAGCATAATTACGTAAAGGCATTGGAGCGTTGAGCGTAAGAGCCTAGGAACGTCATACCGTTGGAGCTCAGTTGAGTAAAACCATAATTACGTAAGAACACTATGACGTCAGATCATAACTACGTAAGCGCAGAATTACGTAAGATCATATAAGCGTTTGAGCGTTGGAGCCCAGCAACGGAAGTGCCTAGGAGCATAGCCCAGGAGAGTAGTAGCGTAAGAGCGTAGAGCGTTGGATCTCAGTTACGTAAGAGCATAATTACGTAAGATCCCAATTAAGCAAGAAAATAATTGCGTAAGTGCATAATATAATGACCATAGTATAATCACGTAAGAGCATAATCCAGGAACGGAAGAACCTAAGAGTAAATGAAACCAGCAGCGTAATAGCGTGAAGCGTAGCGAATGAGCGTAAAAGCGCTGGATCTCAGTTATGTAACTGAGAGCGTATTTACGTAGGAGCGGATGAGCTCAAGAGCGTGTGAGTGCCATTACGTAAGAGCGTAGGAGGATATGAATGTTGGAGCGTTGCAGCGTTGGAACGTAATAGAGCTCACTTACGTAACTACGTAAGATCGTTGGAGCATATGAGCGAAAGAGCGTTGGAACGTAATAGAGCTCAATTACGTAACTACGTAAGATCGTTGGAGCATATGAGCGAAAGAGCGTTGGAACGTAATAGACCTCAATTATGTAAGAACATAATTAGGTATGAGCGTAATTACATATGTAAAACAAAAGTCACTGTTTTTAGTTGTTTTAGGCTGGCCTATACCCCGGCCGATGCGAGGAGCTGTTATTGCATTAGAAAATTACAAAATTTAATCGCATCACTTTTCAGGCTGAATTTTGTTGCTCAGTAGAGGATATTCGCGGGATCGATGTAGCTGCTTAGGATCCATCTGAAGGTCTGGATGGTGGCGCCATAGAGCTGCCTCAGAAAATCGCCTAAGCCATCGACGTTGGGCATCGGGCACGACTTGCCGAAAGTTTCCGACAACAGGGTTCTATTCGCCTTCAGCCAGCGATCCATTCTATATCAAAGGAAAAGCTTATAGATTGAAAAGCTTATATAGTGAAAAGGATATGCGCGCACTTACTTCCTGGCAATTTGAGTAAAAAAATAGAAAATTTGGAAATATATAAATCCTGTCCGAATAGTAGATCTAAAATGCTTAGAATACTTATAGAAGCTTTGCTCTCACAGACTTTTGACAGTTGAGCAAAGCAAAGCTGATGGATTGATGATATATATGTATCGATATGGATGTCAATATAGATATATGGATATCAATATCAGCTATATATACATTTATATACGTTAATATATGGAACTGATTTTAAAATGAGTTTCTGGTATTACTCTTCTCCCTCTTCCTCTTCTTTTTTATCTTCTTTCCTTCTTCATCTTATTCTTTTTCTTCTTTCTCTTCTTCTTCTTCTCTTTCTCATTCTTCCACTTATCCTTCCTCTCCCCATAATTCTTCTTCATCATCTTCTTCTCCTTCTCCTTCTTCTTCTTCTTTATATTAATCTTTTTATCTTCTTCATCTTTATCTTCTTCTTCATCTTCATCTTTATCTTCTTCTTCATCTTCTTCTCCTTTTCCTTCGCCTTATTCTTCCTCTTCTTCTTCTTTCCCTTCTTCTTCTTTTTCTTCTCCTTCTTCTTCTTCTTTATATTCATCTTCTTTATCTTCTTCATATTCATCTTCTTCCTCTTCTTCTTCTCCTTCTTCATCTTCATCTCCTTTTTCTTCTCATTCTTCTTCTTCTCCTTCTTCTTTCGCTTCTTCTTCTTTTTCTTCTTCATCTTCTTATCCTCTTCCTTCTCCTTCTTCTTCTTCCTCTTCTTCTTCTTCTTCTTCTTTCCCTTCTTCCTCCTCTTCTTCTTCTTCACTTTCCTCTCCACACATCTGAAAAATCCCCATCAACTCGAACTCCTTTATTCCATTTTCCATAGCAACAAAGCCTAAGTCTGAATTTTCTCCAATTTCCTCTTGCTTTCTGCTTCTTCTTCTTCTTCTTCTTCTTCTTCTTCCTCTTCCTCTTCCTGTTGCTTTTCATTGAAACTTTGTTCAGTTCCTTTTCCGTTTCGCAACGTTATCTGACTGTACTTGAAGCGCCTGCATAACGGTTATGTCAAAGCAGTCACGCGGTCGACGTCGGCGCGGCGTCGGCGTTGGCGTCGCCGTTTGCCTTTTCATGTTTATTTTTGTGTGTTTTGCCTTTCAGCTTGTCGCCTTCACACTTTTCGCTCTGCTGCTGCTGTTGTTGTTGTTGTTGTTGTTGTTGTCTGTTTTTTACGGCCATTTCGTTTGCCAATTCTTTTGTCAATTCGATAATGTCAGCGCTGAAAGCGGGGGCTAATTTTGTGTTGTTGTTGTTGTTGGTGCTGTTGCTGCTGTTTTCCATTCTATTTTGTTCACCTTGCCGCATTTTGGCATGCAACATCGGCGAGGAGGCGGCCGCCAAGCAGTTCTGCCTCGTGCTTACGGCAGAGCGTACGATTCGATTGCTTACGCAAAATCCACAATCAACCAAAAAATACTCGAAAAAGGAAGAAAAAACCGCAAAAAAGGCTAACGGTACGCAGCGTTCTGTCAATAAAATGAACTACCTCGCTCCAGCTGCTCAAAGCAGCAGCAGCAGCGGCAGCGGCAGCGCTGCTCAGCGACTGACCAGTCGCTCGGCTTCGCCTGATCGCCGTGCGCGAGCGAATTCGCTGACGGCTACACAGGATGCGGCAGATTCGTCGCCATTGGCTTCGCCGCAGCCGCTGCACAAGCGCCCGCCACGCCCCACGCCGCTCAACGACATCTTTCGGCCGCGCTGCAACACCGATCCGAGCAACAGTAAAAAGCCAACGGCGACGCGCAGCGTGCTGGGCTCGCTGCTGCGACAGACGCTCAAAGTGACGACAGCATCGGTCGGCTTCAGCGCCAGCGAGGAACGGTAAGTGATCGCGGCGAATAGCGCGCTGCGCTCCAATTCGCCCTCACCCTCTCTCTCTCCCTCTCCTCCCACTCATCGCACTAAGAGATTTTGCTTGTAATTTGTTGTTGTTGCGCATTTTGGAATTGCTATTTGCTTAACATTTACAAAAAAATATATACATATGTATGTATGTTTTCCGTTTTGTTTACCTATCAGCTGGGCACAGTTTTTGGCGTGACGGCTGCCCCTCGTTGCCAATTAATTTATTGCATGAGCTTTGCGTTTTGTTTTCGTTTGCCCAATAAACAAATGCACACTCACACACACACACACACACACAGAGAGAGCAAAAGAGAGCAGAAGAGATGGAGGCAAAGAGCTGACAGGTTGCGTTTGGCAGCCGGGAGATGGCGCTACTTACATCAGCGCCGGCTAATGAGCTTGACCTTTTGCTACCTCTCCTTCGCTCTCGTTATGGATTCTGCCGACATGCGGCTAGTGATAGTGATGCGTGCGTGTCACGCCAGCGCCGAGCCACGCAAGCAAATTAGATATTATTATGATGATGGCTATTTATCTAGCTAATGTCACGTGAGGCATTTGCTTCTATCATAATTAAAAGCTACTAAAAGGCTTTTAATTACCCAAGCAAATGCAGGCACACACCTACATATGTTTATATGTACATATGTATGTCAATTAGATAATCTACATACATGTGTATATACATTAACTTGTTTATAAGCGAAACAAATCTAGCGCTTTCTGTTTGTATCTTCCGGCATACCACTTCAATAAAAAGCCAGATTTGTCGGGAAATAACTGTCGCGTTCAACACTGATGCCGACATAATCTTCTAACATAAATTGCCATGTGTGTGTGTGTGTGCATGCATGCGCAAAATGCTCTCAGAGAGAGAGAGAGAGAGAGCAATGCCGCTAATCAACAGCAGCCGCATCAGCATCTCTGCAGAGCTTGTCCATAGCTAAGCCCTTATGTCACACACACTCATGCAAGCATAACATATGTATGTATATGTGTTTGTGTGCTTGCGTGCAATGACAATTCACATTTGCATACACACACACACGCTCTCTGCGTACCTGGCGCTCTTTTTCATTCTCTCTCTCTTTATCTTCTAAGCTGCCTAATGCCTGCTCTTGACTACAATGGGCTAATTTGTGCATTTGAGCGACGCTTTCGGCTATAAATTGTTTTTAGTCATCAGCTAAGCAGGATACACACTCACACACATACACACACGATCAGAAGCTTGCAATTTGCCGCACATTCGGCAAATTGTGTGCTTGCCACACAATTGATAATTTGCTCCACTGTGTGTGCGCTTCCATTTGGTGGTGGCTTGCGCCCGCCACACAAACCCACCACCCAGCCGCACAGCTGCTTTGCTAACGGTACTACTACTGCTGCTTCTGGTGCTGCTGCTGCGAATGCCGCACAAACACACAGAGGAGCAGAAACAGCGGCTGAGCAGGCTTTCAGTTGATATATTTAGTGAGTGCAGAGCGCGTCGTGTCGTTAACGGTACTTCTCTGGTCTTTGCCAAAAAATTTACGCATTATTGAATAATAAATAAAAAAAAACAATAGTCAACGGCAACAACAACAACAAACTATAACGGCAAATTATTGTTGGTGCAGAACACGCATTTGAGAAATCCGCAATACGCAAATTCGCCGCGAGCAGCGAAAACAAAAGTTAAAGCACACGCACAATAATCAGCAACAACAATTCACAAAAAGTGCAAAAAGTGTTGGGAAAACTTTTACCATACGCAACAGCATGTAAAACTCTTGCGAAAATTTGGCAAAAATCTGTGTGCAAACGCAAAATCAAGGTGAGCGAGCGAGCGCGCGCCCCCTGGCGGCAATGGCTGCGTGGTTGTGTATATATATATATGTGTGTGTGTGTGTGTGAGTGTCGGCTTTTGCGGCAAGCCTATGCGTTCAGAGGGCGGGTCGCCCGCTGAATTCGCTCAAACAGCGCTGTTTGCTCTCACTTTTCGCAGTTTGTTTTTGTTAATTTCTTAATGCTGCGGCGGGCAATGCAAAGGCAAAGAGTAAGAGAGCGAAAACACACACACATACACACACACACACACGTGGACATATACATACATACACGCGCATTTTGGGGCTTCCTTTCGATTGTGTAATTTTGAGTTATGAAAGTGGAAAGCATAACCTTTGGCTTATGCCTGAGTCCATGTCAAGGTTTGCAAATACACCAGCACGCCCGAGCGTGGTGGGTAAGATTTGAAAGCAAATACCGTTATTTATTCAGACAAGAAACTTCTCTTTATGTTACCAGACTATCGTAACTCGGCTAATAGTTGAGCTATTGAGCTCAAATTTGGCACGTAGCCTCAGAATATATAACTAATAATTTCTGTATAGTAAAGAGCTTAGTTAGACCTTTGAATGTACTTTAAAATTGCATATCAAATATGTATTTTAGCTGTTCCTTGCAGATAATCTCTTTCAAATGTCATTTACTTACTTTTTTTCACCCTTTTCGCAGATTAACGCAACTTGCCACAACTGGTTCGCTGGGCGACAATGCGAAACGGAAACACTCCAGGTGAGTTCGTACTTTAGGTTATGTTTAAGGTAATAGACCTAAGTACAGCTTGGTCTAAGTTAAGATCGTCGAGCTTTAGTGATTATTTCCATAATATTTAGCTCCATATCAAAGCTCCTAAAGCAAAGTTCTATGTGTAAACATAATTCCGCAATGTTTATAGAATAAACACAGATTAGTAATACGAATGGAATTTTGGAGCGTATATATTTTTGGCAAGCATCGGGCGTGATCTCTTCACCTTTGCTCTGATACGGACTGAAGCGATTTCCTTATGCCGCAAGCTGATCGGCTATGTGATCAGATATGGCAAGTTGAACGTCCACATGGATCAGAGATTATCATACGTACATATATAATGGATCTACATATAGCTAGAGATCGGTGTGAACTAGTTCTTGATTATCAAGGCGAGGCGTGTGTGTGTGTGTGTGTGCGTGTGGCACATTATCGGGCATATTGTTTAAATAAACGTCGTGCTGTGATTTATTAGACCCACCGTATCGAGATAATACACGTATATACATATATGTGTATGTGTGTGTGTTTATATATAGCCCCGATCTGCCTGCGTCAATTCTAGAGCCAAAGAGCGAGATCATTTGATTAAAACTCTTTTGTCATCTCGCCTCGTTCAGCCGTTTGTATAGTCGTGACTGATAGCACGATCCCAGTTCATATATACATATGTATATACACTATATAATAAATATATATTTAATTATATATGTTTTGATCATAAATCTGTGCAAATTGTGTCAAAATCTTTTGGTTGCGCATTTTCGTTTGAATTTGGGTTCCTTGAGTTGGTCATCTTCAAGGGAAAGCTAATTTCGATCCACTGGGAAGAGGAAATCTCAATCTATAGATGCTTGAGTTTAAATTGATGCAAATTGCTAGGAAAACTTAGCTAATCGGAGCAACTATAGATAGTTATGACTTGCTATTCGAAAACTATTCATAAACTGCAGTCATAAGGAAGAAAGTCAATAGACACCTGAGACTCACTTCGTCAAATATTTCTAGGAACACGCCGTAGACCCAGATACGATAGAGACCCGTGATTAGTCATGGATAGGCCGTGCGTGAGGTGCTTTTCCGGGCTTGCCAATTGCTATTACGAATAATAGAGCTGATGTTTGGTAGGTCGTTGCTATATCAGGCCACCTGTGCACACCTCGATGGCCAGATAGATAGTCAGATAGGGCCTATACTATGGCTACATACATGTTCATATCATAATTTACTTAGTTCATTAGGAGCAGGTGTACAGAATTATCTGCTCGACGGGCGAACACCTGGAAATCATTAGTCATTTGGCATTTCGGGAAGGTGCAAAGATTAATTTTCATTTCTGCGCTCTAATTGTTTTTATAAACAGACATATCATATACGGGGGACCTACAAGCGTACATATATAGTATATATTGATTATGTTTCACTCGGATCTTACGCAATTTCGCTATCAATTGTGACGTTTTATTGCTTCTTTTTTATGGATTCCATGTCAGCCCTGGAAACGGTGGCGCATGCAATGAGTCAAGACTCGCTTTTCCTCGATTTCTCTTTCTTTCGTTTCGATTCAGCTTTTCCCATCTGGAGCCATGGACCCACGGGCAGATACGATATCATATCTGTTAATGAGACTATTAAGCAAACAAAACGCCCCATGAAAGTGACGCCCCCACATTAAAAACTAGAAAAGCCATACTCAAGGGTACCTCAACGGCGGATGTTGCACGGAAAGATACCCTGTAAAGCGCAACTTTTTTGATATAAGGAGAGAAGAAATGAAAAGAAAAGAAGAGTAGAGAGAGAGAGAAATTGAAAGCAATGCGAAGGAGAGAAGGAAGTAGAGAGGAAGGGTGGAGAAGGGAGAAAAAGGCTAGCAAGGATGAGAAAAGGGAAGAAGACAACAATGATGGGAAGAAGAAAGAAGGAAAGAAGAAAGCAAAGAAGAGAAGAGCAGAGAATTCAATAGAAATGAAAAGTAGAGAAAGCTTAGAAGAAGACTGAAGAAGGCAGAAGGAAGAAGAGAAACGAAAGAGATAATAAGAGAAGAGAAGAGCAGATAAAAGAGAAAATGGAAGGAACTAGAGAGGTTGGAAAGGAAAAAGAGAAAGACTAGCAAAGCAGAGCTAAGAGAAGAAGACAACAATGTGAGCAGACTAGAGATGGGAAGAAGAGAGCAGAAAAGAAGAGAAAAGCTTAGAAGAAAAGATAAGATAAAGGAAAAACTAAGAGAAGAGAACAGCAGAAACAATCCCAAGGGAGGAGAACAGAGAAGCTCTCAAGTTCTCCCGTCTTAAGTTCCCAAAATTGAGGATTAAGCTTTGCCTAAGCTCATAATCCCCGTCAATTTGTAACGCCCTTTGCCGACTATTCAAATTACAGGGTATCTGCATAATGGGCCACAACAGATCGAGTGTTAGATAGAGTGGAAGGTTGCCCTTGTTTTATTATTATTTTTTTTTTTTTTTGCTTTTAGTCGGTTGCGGTTTTCGCATAGCTCATCTGTAGGGTGACCATGGCTAGTGTCTGTGTGTCTGTGTGTGTGAGGCGAATTCAGCTTAGTATTGCAATTAACAAGAGCGTTGCCATATCGATAAACACTTTGGCACTTATCACTGAAATTTTTATCGAAAAATAATACGGTAAGAGTTCCATTAAGACTAGCGAACATTTGAGGGTGGGGTACACGCCCCCCTGCCCTGCCAAAATGTACGATATCAGGCATGCGCTTGATTAGGCGGGGAGGCCGCAGTGCCCATAGTGCTATTTTTTTTTGTTCGTTTTTAATACATATTTCGCTATTGCCATTTCGTGTATTTGCTAATGTTGTTTGGCTACGTTTGTTTTTTCCTTTTCGCCGCTTGCACAACGCAAGCGAAAAGTTACAAATCATCCAGTCAAAGGGAGACAAAAGAGGCAACGGTTTTAGGGTCAGCAGTGGGCAAAAAAATAAATAAATGTAAAGACAACAGACAGCAAGCGAAAGGCGTATCAAAAGCAATGTGCGCTTAACGGTTAATAGTCAAATCTCAGCTGCGGATCTGCTGGCATCAGCTGCTCCCAGCTCCTTAGATAAAGCATAAGCAAAGAGACAAAAAACGAGAGAGAGAGAGAGAGAGAGGGAGCGTGCAGCGCAGTTTGTCTTCTGCTAGTGCTGCTTCTGCGTCTTCCTCTGCGGCTTCTCTCGTTTCATTGTTAAATTTCTTTACAACAATAACATAATAAGCAAAGCCAACGGCTGCGTCGGCGCTGACGCCAACGCAACGCAGCATGATAAGCAGGGAAGAAGTTTATTACGCACACACACACAGCACACACACACACACACACTCACATGCACATAAGCGTATGCATGCATGTGGCCACAATTCGCCGTCGTCGTTTGACTGTTCGCCGTGTCGCTTCGCTTCGTCTCAGATATTGTTGATGTAGGGCCGTCGTCGCTGCTGCTGCGGCTTCTGCTGCTGCTGCTGCTGGACGTTGGTTGGGTCTGGCCGCAACGGCGCTTCCATTTGAAATTCAGTGCGAAAGCGAACGACAACGCAGACGGGTAGTCAGCGAGCGGGAGAGCGAGCGAGAGAGCGCTTTTTTAAGCAGCAACAGCGAGCGGTGGCCGCTTTTCCACATTTTGTGTTCTTTTTTTTTATATATTCTTTTGAGAAAGAAATACACGTTAGTTTTTTCTCGTTTTTTTCTGTGAAGTGTCTTCGGTTTGTTTTTGTTTGCTTTCGCGTGCACAACAATAAAGTTTATCAACAACAAATAATATAAAAAGTCCATTCGAATGTAATTGTTTATTGAGTCGCGGCGAATTAGTTTTTGGCATTAACAACAAGGCGAAAGACACAGCACAACAACAACGCCGATCAAACATATTTCGCAAAGCAACGGTGTAAGGCGGTTAGCGGCAAACGCAGCCGTAGACAGCAGCGTAGACGGGGAGTACGGCCAAGTGACATCATTAAAGCAAAAAAAAAGTGACGGAAATTGTTGGCCGTGTGTCGTGGCCAAAAATAAATGCAAAAAAGACGAGAAAAGCAAAACAAAAAAAAATAAGAAAAAGAATTGTACTCCACAACAAGAAGAATAACAACAACAGCAACAGCAGCAGCAGCAGAGGCAGAGACAGCAGCAGCAGCAAGGCGAAGAAGAAGCGGTAAAGCAAATACACGCGCACAGCTGAGAGAGATGGCGTGAGAGAGAGAGAGAGCGTGAAAGACCTGCTGGCCAAACCAAAACAACAAAAGCGAACGAGGCGAAGTGAGAGCGTGTGCGTGTGTGTGCATGGTAGAGAGCGTAAGAGTGTGAGTGTATATGTGTGTGTGTGAGCCTGTGAGGCAGGGAGAGCATTGTCGTATGCCGGGCGGCTGCTGTGTGGCGCCATCTATTGTAGTGCACATGACAAAAAGAACTTTAGCAGCAAAAGAACACACACACACATGGCATGGCATGGCATGGACATGGAAATGCGGCAACAGCTGATGTTAGAAAGAGAGCGAGCATCTGCAGTAGCATTACGCAAAAAGAAGCCCTGTTTATTAGTATATACTATATACACATATATATATTTATTATCTAAATCTATAATAATCATGATTGAAATTTCGTATAATTATCAGCTGGCACTCGTGCGAGTTCTTTGTCAACAATAAATACGAGAGCTACATATATATATGTATATATATTTATAACATTTGGAGCGAGCTGCTAACTATACCAAAAATTAGCGGCGACAGTTTAATTAATTTCGTTCGTTTAATTAAGAGATCTACGATAATGTCGAATCGCACATTACAAATTTTCAGCTCTATAGAGATGTTAACTGTAAACAAATCCAGATTAGCACTCAATTGGTTAAAATCTGGCAATTTGTAAAGAGATGCAAAGATATGGTAGATATAGTATATGTATATAGTCATTCTGTACCAATATTTATAGTTATGTGAGTTCCATTTATAGCAAAGTGAGATTTAAATACCCTGTAACTTTGGCTAATATGCGCTTTATATAGATACAATTTGCCATACTTCAGTAGAGCGTATAATTCCTATTTCCTGTTAAATATGGGCAAAAAAAAGTATTCATTATAATATGGGAGTTTGTTTTTCCCAAAGTTTATATAAAAGAAATTATAATAGTAATAATAATAGTATATAGTATATATAAATCCTTTCGCTAGTTCCATTTGTGAAATGAGTTCAACAACTAGTTCAGTTCATCAGTTCATGAACAATAGATCAGTATACATAGCCTCTCAGATCAGATACTTCATGATCAATAGCAATATATCTTACTAGAATCTATACTTCATGAACTATTTAAGAAATTGAACTAGTTCACGACTCATTATAACTAGTTCATTGGTTTATTACAACGATTTGCTCACTTTGAAGAACTCTAAAAGCAACTTCGATACAAGCAGCCTCAGCTGCTGCCTGTTGCCTTAGGGAAGCTTTCAAAAGCTCACCAATACCAATGCCAGGTGTTCAACTACATGTGTGTGTGTGTGTGTTTGATAGTTGATCGACCTCCTCAGTGCCTGAAGCGCTCTCACTTCGCTCCGCTCCGCTCAGCCAATGTCAACGCAGTGGCATAAAAATAACTTTAGCTCTCTGCCCTTCTTTCCACAGTCAAAGAGTACGTGCGAGGGAGCGACAGACAGAGAGAGAGAGAGAGGCGGAGAGATCTGATCCAAAAGATGTTGTTGTTAATAGTGAAAACACGCACCAACTAGAACAATAAGCCAAGCAAAAAATAGCAAGAAAAAACGAATATTGGAACACGCAAAAGAGCAAGAGAAAGAAAAGTGAGAAAAAGAATAAGTAAATCAGACAATGGCCACAATCACCGAGGAGGAGGTCAGCGGCGGCAATGGGAAAGTCGATTCATCGATGGAGCCGGACAGCACGCTGCAGCAGCTAAAGGCCAAGAAGAACAAATCGAATCTGTTTCTCATCAAATCCTACAGCTTCATCGAGAAGAACAATAACAATAGAAACCACAATAACAATAACAATAGTAATACTAATAATAATAATAATAATAATAATAATCATGCGGCATTCAAGCGTTTGCAATCGCCGGATATGGAACCCTTTCCGAACATTGCCTCCCTGATGCTGGCCGACGAGCAGCCGGCGAAGAAGGCGCGCTCGAAGAAGGCCCAGAAGAAGCAGAAAGCGAAGGCCCTGAAGAATGGCGAGAAGAAGCTGGAAGAGGATCAGCAGGATCAGCAGTTCGTTAGCGAGCAGGAGGCGCAGCTGCTGCGTCGCAATCCGCACGAGTATGAGGAGCTGCTCAGTCATTCTCCGGCGGCGCATGGCTGCCCCCTGCCACGCCCACAATCGTTGCCCGGCAAGGTGCACTTTGAGGCGTCGGCGCTGTGCATAATCGAGCCGCAGACGTCGAAGCGTCGCAGCGGCAACATCAAGCGCGAATCCTTCTTGCGTCAGAGTCTACAGTCGATACGCCGTAGCTTCGGATCGAACAAGCATTCGTCAAAGCTCTCGATAGCCACGTCCACGGGCACACCGCTGCCCTCGCCGGTGTCGTCGAACGCCTCGTCCACATCGACGACGTCGTCCTGCTCCTCGGCGACAGCCATCAGCATGCTGAGCAAGGCGCAGGCGCACAATCACATCCTAGACGAGTTCCTGCCCACGCCCGTTGTCCTGCTGCTCAACAACGAGACGCAGATGCAATATCTCAACCAGACTGTGAACAGGTAAGCAGCAGCACCCGAGACTTTCAGAGAGATCTAGACTTATTTAGAGTATAAAGCCTTATAAATCTTAAGTAACTTGTAAGCTTTGTCCTTAAGAGATCTAGATTTAAGTTTTAGAAATCTTAATTTAGATATAAGCTTTGTCCTAAGACTTTGTCCTTGAGGCATTGACATTCTTAAAAACTTCAAAAAGCTTCACTAAATGAGCTTTTAATGTGCTTTTGGAACTACTCTACCATGGAAGCCATTCCAGCTTTCTTCTCTTACTGCTGCAAGCTCGATTACGTCTATTGCATCCTGTCTATTGCATTGCGCTCGTGTTGCTGCCCTTTCCATTGTGGCTTGCATTGATTTTTACACACATGAAGCGGGCAGAGAAGTCAAGGCCGAGCTTTTCAATTACCTGCAAAAGCAAATCAGACCGGATGCTACGCCCGCAACGCCAACGCCAATAAAACAAAAGACCCTGAGCTGAGCTCTCTTTGGGAATATGAATAGCCAATGTCGAGCATCGATTTGCATTTGAAATACCCTGTAATCAGAGAAGGAAATGCTGAATGGACATAAAAGAGAGAGATTTGCATCAACAGAATAACATAATATCATATCGATAATTAAATAATGTCAATTGGGCTATATTCTCTAATGTCTGGCTTATGGAGAGCTAAGTTCAGTACAGGGTATCTGCCAGTTGGGCACATGCCACTCAAACACTTTCACTTATTGTTGTCGCGTACTTTTACTTTGTCAGATCGGATCGATTTCAATTGAGAGCTCCTCAAGTTCCGATTCGCATGCAGCGAATGTCCGCAATGAGCGATTGATGGATGGCAATGTATATAGTATATATATATATATGCGCATATATATTTGTATAATTGTGCAAACGCCAACGACATAATGCCCTAGACATATTTGGCTCTGCGCGGCTTATTTGGCAGTTGGACTGCAATTGCCGTTGCCCAAGTTGCGGCCCGTCTAAAACCAATGGAATTTCTTTATTCAATTTTGTGACGTCACAAGAGCGCACAAGATTGGTAATGTATGCCAAAATACATATATGCAGATATATAATATATATATATATGATATATAGAGAAACATTTGCAAACCGAAAATATGGAAATAATATTCGATTTCTTATTGATTGATCATCAACTGGAGTTTTTTTCTATCCTTCATAGACTGCCACTTTCCCAGATCTTAACTCCAAGGCTAAAACTGAATATAAGGAAAATCTGTATATAGCAAGCGGCAGCGCAGATACCAAGAGTTTCCTGTAAATCGCTCTCAGAGTTCTCGAGTTATGCGCGTGAAATCAAGTCCGTGGAATAATGTATGCTGCGACTAATAGATAACATAACAAAACAGGAAATATATACAGTTATTCCGTTGAGTTAAGTGCGTGGAATTTGATTTCAGTGTACGTATTGTTCAATTGCAAAAGTGCAGTTGGAATCATAACGCACAACGACTAAATATGTGTATAATACAACTGTGTATGTTGGATGTTGTGTGTGCCCCCAGTGTTACCCCTAGGAGGGGCGAAAACTAACCTCCTCAATTGAAAGATGCGTGCAATTTGTTGCCTTTGTTGTTGCTCTTCCAGTTCCACTTAGTGTACATTGCATTCTGAGCGTACAACTATATGTATATATATATATATATATATATATATATACTATATAGATATATGTGTATACATATATGTTGAGTGTCATTTCCATGTGGGCGATATGTTTTTGTGAATACATTTTTCGAGTGCATTCGCGTTGATTGAATTTCCAGCAATTTTTTTTTTTTAAATATACCCTGGAGACATAGAAAGTGTGTAAGCAGGGTATATTGACTATTGGTTAACAGCCAAGGGCGTGGTTGGTTAATGATTTTTAATCGGAATCCACTGATGAATCGATTCCTATTGGCTTGCTTAGAGCTTATACCTATTTCCAGCTAATCTCTAGGGATATTCTTTAGTCTGGTCCCTTGTATCTTTCATCCAAATCTGTTGGGCATAGTCCCTCTCCTGGCAACTTTGTTAGGGTAAGAATAAAGTTTACAGTTGAAAGTTTACACTTTGTAGTCTGTTTGTTTATTGTGTCTTCGAACCAAGGGGTACGCTGACACATACTTTAGTCATATAAACAATTTGATATCGTATTTATGGCCTCAAATATCATTGCAAGCGGACAATAAACATCAAAGTTCTTCGCAATATATTTGTTTATGCACGACGTTCAGGGTATCTTGCAGTCGTGCACTCTCGAGCGAAGCACTTTTACTTGTAGCTCTGTTGCTATATAGTTTTTATCAAAGGCAGCATGCAATGCCCGTTTAAGAGGTATCACCCCTCTCTCTCTCTCTCTCTCGCTTTCTCGGTCTCCTCCATTTCTTCCTCTCTCTATGTCTGCGCTGAGAACATTACCTCAAATGGGTCAATTGTTCGTTATAGGTATCGAATAACATTTGCAAGAATTTTGACGTTGTAAATGAATTAAATAAGTGTTATATGATATAGACTGGGAAAAACTAACTAAATGTGAATTTAAGGAGAATTCTAGAGAGTAATATATCTCTATATAAAGTAATATATACCTGTGTGAGCTGATAAGATCTGCTGGCATTTAGCTTAGCAAAACTAGGAGATTAAAGTCACCAGCAGCAGCAGCAGTATTATATTTACTTCGATTCTTGTCATGCGAGTCTTGACGCTAACTGCTGGGTTTTTGGTATATTGAAGAGCTTTCAACACTTTGTGATCTTCACTTCATCAGCTTCAACCGCATGTGGACCAATTATGATTGGATTGTCAATGAGAAAGCAAATATCTGATGAAATATCAATTGATTTGCACTGTCTGTATTTAGTTATGCGTTCACTTAATGAAGATCGCTTAAAGATGTTATCTTATCTTATCTCGAGATTTGGAATATTTATTTACTGATCTACTTTTCATAGAAGCAGTGCGAGATAAGAGATCAATCTGGAATTACTGTTTGTTATTAGCATGCGATTATTTATCAACTAAAACTATTTGGGAATTACAAAGCATCAGCCGATACACTTTCTAAACCAATCAATCTATGGCTTATATATATATATATATGTATATATATATATATGTATAGATCTACACATTAGTTACGATCTATAGCTGAATGGCTTTAGCAAATGAGTTTTTAATGAGAATTTTGTGCTTTGAACTCTGAGCTTTGCCCCTGCTAAGCCTTAAAACTTTTACTATTTACGTTTACTATTGCGTAAGCTCTGGTTGGGCACTTCGCAGAAGAATTCTTGAGGCACGACACTCAGACTTCAAGAGAAGTGCATTGCTGCTGGAAGTGCTGAAGTGTTGAAGTGCGTAGTGTGTGCTTAAGCCTTGAAGAGAGCTTTAAGTGTCTTTCAACCGAAAAATCTTCAAAATAATCGAATTGAGTTTTAAGTGCATACAATTTATAGTTCCGTTATGTGAGCTCTAAAGCTTAATGAGTGGCTCACATGCATTTAAGTGTACGAAAGGCTTAAAGCGAGCTTTAAGCGTTCTTAAACATTTTCTCCTAAGGTAAATTTGATAAGATTTCGGTTTTTGTTACACATAATACATACTCCTGTGTGAGCTTTAAAGCTTTTGGGAAAATACAAACAGCTTTAAGTGTAAGAAGCGCTTTAATTTATGCGCAACAAAGCTTTCAGTGCAAGATGAGCTTTAATTTCTTCGTCATTGCAAGTAATATTAACTGTAGAATGTGGCTTTTATAGCTTTAAGGAAGATTTAAGACTTAAAGCTTTACGCAAGCTTTAAGTGTGCTTTAAGAGCTAAAGCTTTAGTGAATCTTTTAAAGCCTTTTACTTTAACTCAAATTGAAGCTGAATTTAAGTATAGAAAGCTTTTGTTAAAGTTCTTTGAGAGCTTTTGCCTAGTGTTGCTCGAGTGCTACGCGAGTGAGCTGAAATCCAGTGAACTATCAGGCGAATGTATATAGCTGCCACCCATTACCTGGCGATTATCGCCCTCTCTGCCTTTCCCACTGGCTGTCACTCCCCCCAGCAGCTGAGATTAGCTTTGGGTGTTAAAAGATAATCGCTTGCATTTAATGCATTGCACTCGAAAACACCCATAAACGAGTGTCACACTTAATATAAACACGCTGATAATGCCCCACATACACAAGCACACCAATAGATGCATATGTATATATATGTGAGCGTGTATATATGTATGTCTGTAGAGACAGTCCCCTAGCCGCTGTGTGTCCAGAAGCTCTCGCATTTTGCCTTCAACTGTTTGCGATCTGTGAAACACACTTCACATTCAATTGACAGCAAAATGTTTTCCTCTCTCTCTCTCTCACACACACATACGTGCGTGTGTGAGTGTGTGTGTGTACTTCTACTTAGATGCCATTGAATGGATTTTAATAATTTCACATATTTCAGTTTGTCAGTTGCCGTCAAGCGAATCTTTTGCCGCAAATTCGAAACAACAAGAAACACTGAAACTAGATAAAAACAAAAATTAAAAATTGTTTATTTTTTTTTTTTATATTTTGTTTTAGCAGCTCTTTCATTGTTTTAAATTCCTTTTTTTTCGGTACGTTTTAAAAAGCTGCCATAAATCATTTTCTTGTACTATCTTCTAGTTATTTACCTAGCTTTTTTTTCTGCGGCGTGAGTGCAAAATTAAGAATCAGCGTTTTGACTGTGTTTCGTACGTGAAAATGTATTTCAACTGTGTGAAGAAATTTCTCAAAGAAAGTTGCGAGATAAGCAAAATCTAAAGCTGGATTCTTGATAAAGAAGTAAATATTATGCGCTGGTCGGTGTTGAAATATATAAATATATAGTGTGCATCTGTATATCTATAGCTATATATGCTTAAAGAAAGAAAATATGTATGGGATTCATATATATAACATATATAGACAAGGTGTATTAACCAGTAATACGATTGACTTAGTCAAGTTGCTATAAATTGCAAAGATTCTATATATATTATATATATATTAACTGCTTTGAACTACTTTAGATTATATTACCTTCATTCCTTTCTGAATCCTCAAAGTCTTCAAAGATCTATCGATATTTATTGTGCATTAAAACTGTAAATTTAAGCTTTAGTCAAGCAGCTCTTAAGCAAACTTAAGGAAGCTGAAATGAGACTTTAGGAATATATATAATGGATAGGATACCTATAAGATATAAACTACATACCATACTATATACCATACTATACACTGTACTATATACCATACTATATACTATACCATTTACTATATATATATATATATATATATATGTCTATTCCCTTACAAGATCATACTAACGCAATATGTTTCTCTTCTCTCTCTTTGCAGGTATGCAATGCGTTTCATTATTTATATGTTTCTATCGAAAGTGCAAGTGTTGCCCTCTCCCCCCTTCCCCGGCACATTTACCCACAGAACAACTCTAAATTAATGGCTGCTGTTATATAATTGTGTGTGAGCCGGTACAAAGAATAAAAACTATATAAATAGAAGATCGCACGCTAAGCTAAGCTAAGCTAAGCTAAGAAATCAGTTGCCGTTGGGCATCATCGACTGCAGCACACTCGTTCAGAGACAATGAAGAGATCGATATCGATAACTTAGAGATCGAACCAAGTCTTGATTATAGCTCTACGTTTGTAGAAGATATCGTTATTATCTTTCGATTTGTGGGGCTTTATCATCACACTGACCGAAGCGTATATTCTCTCATTTCATTCATTCATTGTGAACGAGTATAATTATCGCCAAGTGGTAAACAAATAGAATTCCGACTCGCAAATTGTCGTAATTATATCATCACAATTATAAAGCAAAAAACGTTACGAAAATATCGCCATAAATCATTTTGAACTTTGTTTAGTCAAACAGTGTGAAATACTATATAGACTATGTATTCATTATAGTATATATATGTATATATGTGAATAGAAAGATCATAAAACTATTTACACATTAGGTATGCCAAATCTGAGGCAGAGAAAGAGAGAAAGAGAGAGATGTTGACTATATATCTTACTAAATATTTCATATTTGATATAGTATAGATATATGAACAAAAAAAAAAAACAAGTACAAGTGCTTCAGCAGGAAGTGCACGACTTGAAAATACCCTATATGCATATCTGGTATGCAGGTGAATAGAAAGACTCCTCTAGGCAAGTTTATAGCTCTGCAGACAGACAGCCGCTTGGGGCTAGATCGATTCATCTAATGATGATATATCTGGAATTGACCACACTTTCTACATTCTAGTCTCTGTCACACACAATATACCCCGCTTGGCGATTGTTAATGTTAAACAAAATATATAATGTATGTACAGTTCAGTTTTGGGGGCAAACAATTATTTATGGCTGTGCATTTTAGAGCTGACGCAAAGCAAAGCGAATACAAGCCAATAATTTGTCTAGATCTTTGCACTGACCGAAACCTGCTTGCAGTGCTCCCTTGACGATTGACTAAGAGAGGTGTATTAGTTTACATTCTCGCTAGCTATTACAGCTGGTATGTTATATATTACATAGAAAGTCTAAGAGTCTCTAGACTAGAAGCAGAAAACGTGATCACAGTAACCTTCAGTCGGGTATACCCGCTTATTACTGCTGAAGCGAACTTAAATTCCTTTGACTTTCATCATCGATTTATAATTGAGTTTTAAACACTTTTGTATATCTAAAACATCCGGTAAAAGCATCCAGAATTGAACTTTGAGTTAACGCAATTCAGTTCTATGACATTATATAACAACATCAATGGGTTCTACGTGTATACCGCATTTATTGCTTTGTTATACCTGAAAGCATACCCTGTAACTGAGCTAGAAACTACAATCGGGCGGCAGAGAGAGAGAGAGGGAACTAATGGAAAATATCTGAAATGGAAAATATTTAAAAAAATAAAATAGTTTAAAGTATCTGCTAGAATGAACGAGTTATATCCATATTTATCTTTAATATAGGAGCTATACGAACTTAAACTTAGTTTTTTATGTGTTATACACAGTTTGAATATGAAAAACTCTACTTTAACTTTCATTTCATTTATGATTTTTCCATTTTCAATTGCATTTTCTTTAGTTTTTCGTGTGAGAAGCCTTTACAGGATATTTGAGGGTCTTCTACTTAGTCATGCTGACGTTGCTCGTGGCTCTGTGACTGTGTTTTTTTTTTATAGTCACCAAACTGATAAGCGATATTGGCTGATATATAGGCAATATACATAATATCAATGCGCAAACAACAATATAAATTTATGTATACACACATATATATATGTATATATATTTAGATATACACCGATCTATTAGTCATAAATCTATTAGGGAAAAACCAGAACTCTTTGATTTTCTGTGGCCAATAGATTCGTTTATGCAGATATTTATGATCAGACCAGATATTAGTGAGGTGCTATGGCTTAGGGTACAATCAGCTAGTAACTGGATAGATGTTATATATATGCTTGATCTGCAGCCTTTCGTTCGGTGCTGATAGACAGATAGATATTCATGTTTATATAGCAATTTCGGATCTACAATTAGTTATATCCAAAACTATATCTTTAGCTTAAGGTTTTAGGGTATTTCGACTTTGTCTATAGCTTTTGTTTTTCTGTCTGCCTTCCATGAATTCGGTTTCCCAATCTTCCGGGATTCTATTCTCGTTGTTTGTGTTAGTGAATAGAATTTTCAACAAATTTTCCACAATATTTACGAGCCACGTCAAAGGCAAATTTTTGGCAAACATTTCCATTAACAAGAATTTCTTTAGAATAATTTTTCTCGCATTTTAAATAGTCCGAGGCGGGGCCGGGGGCGTGGCAGTCGCTGTAAGCGGAAGTTAACTTTTTAGCTATAAACACTAAATTACGTAATGAATCAAAGTGGGCAGGAAGGAGACCTAGGGCTTGGGCCTTACGGCGGGGGCGGGGGCGAGGGCGAGGGCGAGGGCCAGAAAAGACGCGTTAATTTGTTATCACAATTTCCGTTGAAATCAAAAATCGCGCGTAAAATTGTTTCACTTGATGCCGACACAATGGAGTTGGGGGGCGGAGGCGTGGAGTTCATTGCCTCGGGCAACATTGTCGCCATTTAATTAGTTGCGTGCCAACATTTGTCTGCCCCAAGCTCTTCAGGCCCGCCGTTCGGCTCTATTAAAATCTTATTGCGGCGTGTCATGAAATTTTTATGCTCGCCTTTTTGCTGGGGTTGTTTATTGTTGGGGTTGGCGCTGCGGATGGGGCCCGTGGCAGGGTTGCCTTTCTAATGCAATTTGCATTGCATTCGTGGGGGCTCTATCACACACCCCCACCCATCAACCCCGTCCACTTAAGACCATCCACATGCCACTCACACACACACACACACAATGGGTTAATAAACTTTGCCCTTGCCAGGCTCGCAACGATTGCAATTGAATTCTATGCTAAAAAGGGTTGAAACGTGCAAAGAAGAAAAGACAAGAGTGGTATAGTAGGGAATATCCCACTGGGAGATACTCTGGCCTTAAGATCTTGAGTGTGTAAATGTTGAGTGAAGTAGGCTGTGATTGAAAACCTCGCTGTTTGGGTCGTAGAATAAATATATAAATATCGATTATTATCGATAAGTCAGAAATGGATGAATGATGGTAAATTTCGATTGCTTTTGCTATTTATTGTTCATGATTGATGATTGATGACTAAAGACTGGTGATCGATGATAGATAACTGATGGGATATGATCGAAGAGAGATAATCGATAATCGATATTTGATGATCGATGACTCCTCACTGCTAATTGATGATTGCTGCTTGTATAACTCATGATTGATGGTTACGAGTTCTGTGTCTCTAGTGCATACTCGGCTTGCTTTGAGTGCATTCGATATGCACACAAGTTCTTCGGGCTTGTATATATGTATGTGTGTGTGTGTATAGCAGGCGGTCTCTGTAAATCGATACTTGCTCTCGTATTCAATTGTCTTTTCTTTTGCTTAACTTGCCACGAAAAATTTAAATTTCAAAAATGCAATTCGCGCAAAAAGAAAACAAATTTCAGGGACAGGGCCGTGAGAAAGCGCAAGGCTGTGTCAATTGAGTCGGGTGTCACACGGGGCGTGGCGACGCCCCAAAAAAAAAAAAAAAAAAAAAAAAAAGGCACTCGAATCAAGTGCTGCACAATAAGTGAACTCGGTGTGCGAGCTCATATCGATTCACTGGTTCATTTGCGCTTATGGTTCGCACAGATCCCTGGCTCAGCTTTTGTTCTATTGCCAAATGAACCGGTTCCAAAGTGGTTCAGCCCATGAACTATCTTCTAGAATCAATATGATTCTTATTACAGATTATATGTTATCCTAAGGCTTGAACCGGTTCCAAAGTGGTTCAGACCATGAACTATCTTCTAGAATCAATATGATTCTTATTACAGATTATATGTTATCCTAAAGCTTGAACCGGTTCCAAAGTGGTTCAGCCCATGAACTATCTTCTAGAATCAATATGATTCTTACTACAGATTATATGTTATCCTAAGACTTGAACCGGTTCAAGTATGGTTCAGCCCAATGCGCTGCCAAAGTACCCAAGCTAAGCGGCTCAGCTTGAGTGCATTAGCCACTTTAAGCCGCCTTTAGCCATGGCTGTGAGTCATGCATTAGTTGGTTAGCTGCTGCAACCCTCGCACTGACCCAAACAGGCTTTTCGTATAAAATTGCGCTGTCAACACATTTGGGCACGCAGTCAGCGTCCTCTACTTGTGCCGTGCTAAGCGAAAAAGAAGTCAATCAAAGACACCAATAATACGAATATGTAGATATATATATAGATATATATATCTATATAGTTGCATGTAACGTCGGTCGTTGGTATTCAATTCGCACATGTAATTGAAGACACTTCGTGGGGAGGCATGTGGCTGACCTGACGCGCTAAGTTGTGCTTGTCTCTGTGTATTTTAATGCTTATCAAAGCGTTTAACGCTCGTTTATACCTACACGTATATATGTATATGTATATATAGTATATTTGTGCATAGTCGAGCTGACGGACAAACACACGCCCACAGCAAGTCCATAAAACTTAATTTAATTAAGCCATCAAGCTGCAAAATTTGACGCACGGAGATAGATGCCAGCGACTCGTAAACAAACCCCCCGAGGAGCGAACATTATATATCCATATATATATAGCCAGAAATATGTATCGCACGGGCAGCGGCAGCGCCTTGCTCTGTCTCGCCCAGAGCCTGACTGTCAGCAGTGGCAGCTGGCACTGGAGTCGCCAGAGCAACGGGAACAGCAACAACAGCAGCAGCAGCGGCCAGGAGACGGCATCCGTTCGGCCAGCGATCAAGAAGCGGCTGTTGCTCAAGGCCAGGTATGCAAAGAGATCTAGGATACAGCTTAGAGTCTGCGTGTGAAACGGATGGGAAGTGAAACACTAGCTCTAAATGCTCGTAGAATGCGTGGAAATGAAACATAGATGGCTAAAATGATCGTTAGATACTAGACTATTAAGTGGAATGAGTGGAAATGAAATAGAGTGTATCATAATAATATTTAGACACTAGACTATTAAATGGAATGAGTGGAAGTGAAACAGAGCCTGTCAAAATGGTAACTAGATATTAGGCTATTATGTGGAATGAGTGGGAATGAAATAGAGCCTGTTTAAATGGTAACTAGACATTGGGATATTGAGTGGAACGAGTGGGAATGAAATAGAGCGTGTTAAAATGATATTTATACTTTAGGCTATCAAGTGAACGAGTGGAAATGAAACAGAACCTGTCAAAATGGTAACTAGACATTAGTGGAACGAGTGGGAATGAAATAGAGCCTGTCAAAATGGTCGTCAGATACAAATCCATTGGCTGGAACGTGTGGAAATGAAATATAGCCTATCCAAATAGTGTTTACTGTTATTCTCGCAGCTTTTGCCAGGTTTTCCATATAATATTGAAACGGATTTTTAATCTTTCAATGTCTTGTTTATAATTTGGAGCACATTTATCGTTCCGACTACAATTTCAATATGTTTCGTGTAAATTTGGATAGTTCGTACAAGCGAGAAACTGGATGTACGGAGGATGCCAAAAGCAACAGAAAATATGAATTGGAAACAAAGACATTAAAAACAATTTGATGAAGAAATGCAACTGGATCGCGACGCTACGTTACGATCTGGCAACACACATTGTGACTGTGTTATGGGTGTGTGTGTGTGTGTGTGTGTGTGTAGTGTGTGTAGTGTGTGTGGTGTGTGTGTGGTGTGTGTGTGTGTGTGTAGTGTTGAACAGTGTGACAATGGCCAACGTGCTCTCTCACTCTCTCTGTCTGTCTCCCTCTTTGTCTCTCTCTCTCTATCTCTCTCTGTCTCCCTCTTTCTATCTCTCTCTCTGTTTCCCTCTTTCTATTGCTCTCTCTCTCTCTCTCTATTTCTCTCTTTAGCCCTATTTATTACGCTCTTACTCTCGTCTGTGTCTCTTACTCTCTTTACTTTTCTCACTGAAAAACTTTTATCTACCTCAAAAATTTCCATTGTTCTCTCGCTCTGAGAAATCACCCTATTGTCTCTTCCTATCTGTCTCTCTGTGAAATCTACCTAGTTTCTCTCTCTCTCTCTGTTTTCTTCTCTTCGTTTTCTCTCTATTATTTCTCCTTCTCTGGTTTCTCTCGTAACTATTCTGTTATATATATATCTCTATCTTTATCTTTCCTCCTCTCTCTCTCTCTGTCTATCTTTATCTTTCCTCCTCTCTCTCTCTCTGTCTATCTTTATCTTTCCTCCTCTCTCTCTCTCTCTCTGTCGCTCTGCCTCTCTCCCCCTATCTTCTTCACCTTCTCGGTGTGCACGCAATTTCCTATTCGGAAGAGGCTGGCGTATTGGGATGTCGCTTACGCATAGCGCCCAGTGCCTCGTAGCTGATCATCGATGTGGACGGCAGTCGGGTCACACTGGAGCACTGGAGGCGCGGACTGTGGCAGAGCTTGCTGGGGACTTTGCCAATTTGCATGAGGAGCTCGTCGATGCGCTCGGTCTTCACTTTGATGATGTTCTCCATGTGAGCCAAGCGCTTCTGGTTGGATTCGATGATTTGATCCTTTGTCTGATTGTCGCGTGCCATTTTCTCGTACAGCGAGTAGAGAATCATCTTCTGGGGCACCTGGACGATGCCGTCGCCCACCTGCTTGTTGACGACCACCGTCTTCACCTCGTCGTTCTCCTCCCAGATCTGCTCCTGGGCGAGTATCGCATTTCTAGTCTCAACCACGCGCTGACGCTTCTTCAGCCGCATGATCTCGTGCAGTAGCACCTCGGCCGCCCCATGGGCGCCCGTCGAGAGCAGCTCGATAAATTCACGGCTTAATGTCAAATTGAACTTGGTCAGGACCTTATAGTTGAACGTCTCCCAGTTGGCCACCTTCAGCTGGACGCTGCTGCGCTTCGGGAAGTTGTTCAGATCGACCAGGCGCGGATGATCCCGCTTCATCATCTCCGCCAACGGCAAAACGTCCGAGAACTCGCGTCGCAATCGCGATGTATTTATATCGTACTGCTGTAGCCACTTGTGCACCTCGGCGATCTCCTCGCCGCTGAGGCTTTTGCTGCTGATTGTGTGCATTTTGCACGGCTCGTGCTAGTCTTCAACTGTTGAGAATATTTTGTTTAAGAATAGAAAATATATATATATGTATATTTATACAATTTATGAGAACTGGCGCACAGTTTTTCCGATTTAGTTAAACATTTCCAACTACGCACTTTCAATTCGACTCACGACATTCCCGGACAATGACAATTTGGGACTGACAGACTTTATCAAGTACCTAAATGATCTTGATCTAGAGCCAGAGTTTAAGCAATGTTTAAGCTTTCATAAAGGCTCGTTTAAAGTATGAGCTTTAATGAGCTTTCACGAGCGAAGCTTCATACCATGTTCCTTATATCAAAAGTCATAAATATAGAAGCTTGAAGGAGCTATTAGGGAAAGCTCTTTCCAAGCACATTTTCAAACAAAAAGCTAGTACACATCTGATATTACACATATCAAAAGCTTTAAGCTTTCAGAAATTTAATCTACTTCAAGTTGATCCCATCTACTTGTATGCCTGTCATCATTTAAAACATCTTTCATTAAGGCGCGCTGCTAAAGAAGCTTTCATGAGCTTTTAAGCATAGGCTTCAATGAGCTTTCCTGCGCACTTCACCAAGGCTAATGCTGACATCTGTAGAGCACAAACTGCAATGAACTTGCATGTTACACCTCGTTAAAAAGCTTTTACCAAAGCTTTTGATGCCGCAAACTTCTTGAGTTGAAGCTAAAACAGTTTGGGAATCACAAAAGTCGTCGAATATAAATGCGTTAACAAAGCTTGTGAATATTGGTTTATTTACACTTCGTAGAGTTACAAGTTTTGATTTAGATTAATGACTTTCTTGAATACAGTCGATTCTTTCGATATGGCCGAAATCAAGTTTGGGGTCTACCAAAAACAAAAACAAAAAAGTGGAATTCTAATAAATGGATAGAACAGATCAGTGGAATTATTAACTGGGCCGAAACGTGGCAGAGAGAGGATCCAGCTTCCAACTATGCAGATATACGCATATCGGCATATACACACACACACATATATATATATATATATATGGTCCGTCTATATATATGCATATATATATATATATATAATATATAAAGATATGCGAGCAGTCAAACGGAAAAACATGGATTGAATGATTTGAGCATGTTTGTGAGGGAGTGTGCGTGGGTCTCTTGTAAGTGGTTGTCTCTTTGAATGGGCGAGTGTATGTGTGTGTGAGAGTGTGTGAGCGTGACTGAGTGTGAGTGTGGGTGTATGTGTTCTACTATAACCTTTTGGCGGCCTCGAGCATGCTACCTATGGTGGTTGGCAAGTGGCGCTTCTTCTGCCTGGATCGTCGGCCCGTTTGACGTGTGGCGAGCATGGCAACGGCCACCTGGCGCTGCAGCTCGTCGATCCGTTCGCACTTTAGCTGCAGCATGTTCTCCAGATGGGCGCACCACTGATCAAATCTGGCGATTCTAGCGTTTTTTCGCTGCAGCTGATTGACGGCCTGCATATAGATGGAATATAGTACCATACGTTGTTTGGGTAGCACACTAACTTGTTCACCTCTTTGTCGTGTCGCCGTTGTCGACGGCGTCGCTTTGGCCTGTGTCGATGCGGCGGTTGCTGCTGTCGCCGCCGATGGTGACTCGACGGCAGCCGCCGCAATGTGGGCGTGCCTGTGCTGTTGCGTCAGCCGCTTGTGGCGTCCCGCGCGTCCTGCCCCAGACACGCCCAGTCCTTGGCCGCTGCCGCGCGAGAAGCTCGAGCGCTTGATGGCGGGCTGCAGCGACTTGACAGCCATCGCTGTTGGCTCCTTATTGGTATTGGGCTCCGGCGCAGCCGTGGACTTCTTCTGCCTGCTGGCCTGCGACAAGGTCAGCGGCAAGGTCGCCGGCATAGACAGTGGCTTGGTCGCTGGCTTCAGCTCGCCTGGTTTGGTATCCTCGGTTTCGGCGGATGGCTGATGTGTGACCGTCGCCGGCTTTTCGTCTTCCTCCTCCGAGCTGGCGCCCTCTTCGCGCGCCTTCTGCTCGGCGGCCATGTGGACACGCATCACGCTGTACAGCAGCTGGTCCACAGAGCCGGGCACGCTGCGAGCGACGCAAATCATTTGGTCGCGCGTCAACTGCAGGCCCAGCTTGGAGAGGACGCGCTTGTTGAACGACTCCCAGTTGCAGAGCTTGTTCTGTATACTGTTCCGTGGCGGATAGTAGTTGAGATCAATGATCTCTGGATAGTAGCGGGACAGTAGCCGGGCCAAGGGCAGCACATCCGTGAAGGATCGTCGCAAATTTGTTGGATTTATTTGGTGCTCCTCGAGCCATTGGTTCAGCTCGTACTGCTCGACGGCGCTGAGTGTGCTCTTCTTAATGCTCACCGCTTGTTTAGGCATGCTGACACCCCCGACGATTCCTTGTGCGTTAAATATATGTATATATATATATATATTATATATAGTGTTATGTCCTGTTCTGATTGGTAACTGCTCCTGTCAAAGACTTTGGTCCGCCGCAATAACTGAATGCTTCCTCCTCTGCGCGACACAATAGAATTTACGTTGAATTTTTCACAATTTAAAACAAAAAATATTTATAAAAACTAGTGAAAACTTTGAAATACTTTTATAATTTAAATTTTAAGACAATATTCCAGTGTTATCTGTACTGTTCCCCAAACGCAAATGAGAATATTATACAGCTCAGTCCGGTAGCTCGACTCGATTTGTGGCCGAAAGCCAACTAGATTCGGGTTTTCCACAGTTCGCTGAACTTGAGTGTTTCGTCCAGAGTTTGCGATTGACAAATATCTCCATGGGAAAGGGATATTCAAAACCATTTTATTGGAGAATCAATTACTTTTGTAAAGTCTCCAAAATGGTTTCTTTTCTAGTCTCTCAACATATTGTGGGCTTTTCGTAGTCTAAACACCATCTTCACTTTGTTAAAGTGCTATTGAAGTCTCCAAAAAAGAGTTGCCAAAGTCTCCAAACACTTTTTAGTGCAGTTGAAAGTAATGGGCAAATAGAAAAAGTCTCCAAAAGCTTTTTATTATAATATCTCAGATAACTAAAGTCTTTTTAGGGTCTCCAAGCGCATTTTATTTATAATTCAATTATTGTCAAAGTCTCAAAACAATTTCTGAAAGTCTCCAAAGGATTGTAGAGAGTCTCCAAAGAGCTTTTATAGTCCCCGCAAGGCTATATTTATTTTAAGCACATCTTAAACTCTATAAACACATTTCATTAAAGTCTCCAAAGCTATTATTACCTGAGCTGGGAGTCCAGGGATCTGAGTTGCCCCAACTTTTAATGGGTTAATCTAGAACTTTCTATACTCTTAGTCACTTTAAGGGTTGTCAGACCTTCCTCCAAAGGGAATTTGGAAATATTATCAGGCTTCTCTGAAGGTACTTCGACTTCGGTTTAAAAATGTAAATGAAACGCTTCGGTCATGTGGGAAAAGAGCTTATGAAATATGCATTTATAATTGTTATCGGGCCAGTGCACGTGTGTGTTTGACGCAGCAGGGGTGGGAGCGAGGGGCACAATTTAGGGGTATCCGACTAACCTTTTAACTGCCTTAAATAATTCAAGCGACAGAATCGATGCATTTAAAATTGCAAAGTAAGCGGAAGAAATATCCGTCATACATGCGAAAATTGCACAAGGAACAGCGGAAACTAAGTGGAACATAGTTTTATGTAACTCTTTTGCTTCATTTAGTTTCCCAATTCACCTTGCTTCTAGGCGTATCTATTATGAATATCTATAAGTGCACATGGACCCAAATGTATGCTCGATATCAATTTCATCAATTGAGCACTTTGCTAGGCCTTAATTAGTTTGCATGCTGCTCTCCTCAATTAGCTAAACAGTTGCAATTAATAAATATAGAGTGAGGCATTATATGTTACAAGGGCATTTCAATTCCACATCTAGGCAATTCGATATCCGCTCGATCTGGATTATAGCACTTGTTGAGAATTACGCTCAAATAACTCAAATTTAGCAATCGTAGAGAAGATTTTGTCAGAAGTGTTTGAGAGAGTACGAGCTGGAGTAGTTGATGCTTACCGGCTCTTTCTCTCCCTCACTCTCGCTCTATGTGATTCTGTAAAGTAACGAGTAGCTTCAAACGGCAGAGCATAAGTAGTTATTACTAGTAAGCTACTACTAGAGACAAACTAAATACTTAAGCTACACTTTAGAAGCTTGCAAATCTAAAGAAACGAGCAATAAGTAACGAGTAATAAGTAACGAGCAATAAGTAACGAGTAATAAGTAACGAGTAAGAAGTAACGAGTAAAAAGTAACGAGTAATAAGTAACGAGTAATAAGTAACGAGTAATAAGTAACGAGCAATAAGTAACGAGTAAGAAGTAACGAGTAAAAAGTAACGAGTAATGAGTAACGAGTAATAAGTAACGAGAAATAAGTAACGAGTAATAAGTAACGAGTAAAAAGTAACGAGTAAAAAGCAACGAGTAATAAGTAAGGAGCAATAAGTAACGAGCAATAAGTAACGAGTAAGAAGTAACGAGCAAACACATTACAGCAGAGGTTGATCAGGTGAATGTTGAAGCTGCTATCTAAACACTTAAGTGATGCTTAAGCAGCCAGCAAATCTTAAGTAACGAGTGATATCTGACGAAGTAACGAGTAAAATGAGATAACGATAGTGGAGCAACTAGAAGCTATAGTAAACATCTAATTTGGATAGCTAAGCAACACAAACTACACAATAAACTTATTAACTAAACACATAAGTGCTGCTCGAGCAGTCCGTAAGCAACGAGTATAAAGGATATCAGATAACTAGTAGCTAAAATAGAGATTGACTCTGCCACTGCCTGTCAAAGTGACATGCACAATCCATCAAATATAAACATATATAGAAACTATATACCAAAACACTACACACACACACACACACACACACACTCGCACATACCCACACGCACACGCACACGCGCCGTCCTCATGTAAGACCCCTAAGCAATAGGCTAGCGACTTTTGGTATTTACTTGGCCAAGCCTAAAAGCATGCAACAGTTTTTGTGTTTGCGCTGATGTGTGCTCTGATTACTGATACGCCGCGTTGGCCGCGCTCGGCGTTTGCCCGCTTTCTTTGCCTAATCAACAGATCGACAAACAGCGTCGCTACTGGCAGCAACTGCGCCGTCGATGAGCGTGCGACGAGCTCCATGGCAGCGCTGCAGCTGCCAGGACAAGCAGCAGCTGGCGACAACCCTAAAGCAGCAGCAACTCTAAACGATCAACAGCAAGAGCAAGAGCAAGGGCAGCGGCTGCAGCTGAGACGCCAGCAGCTGGCTGCACAGCTATCCCTGCCAGCGACGCTTGGCCCGGAGCACAGGTGAGCCACAGCAATTAGCTACCTGTTGTGCCTGCCTGTCTGTCTCTCTGTCTGTCTAGGTGCGTGCGTGTGTGTGTGTGTGAGTAATTGGCTTGGCAATTGGAGCAATGTCTATCGATAAGATACGGCTAAAGCGCAGTTAACGTCGCTGATCGCCGCTGCTGCTGCTGCTGCTGCTGGCGCTGCTTCCTCTTAACGTTTTATTTTGCCCACCTGTTTGTCTTATCAATGGGCCAATTCTCATGTTTTCTGTCGCTTTGTTTTTTTTTTTTTTGTTTGCTCGCCGATGTGGGGCTGCTTTCTAGGCGTGGCACGGAGTAGCTGGCAGTCATGCGGCCTTTTGTTGTTCTCTTAATCAGGCGATTCTCAGAAAACATCAAAAAAGGCTTGTAAACCGTGTGTATGTGTGTGTGCGGTTGTGTGTGGGTGTGCAGCAGGTGTTTGCCAGCTGCGCTACACACACACACACACACATACACACACGCACACAACACCTACAGTCAAAAATAACAACAGATTATTGCCAAAGTCAGCTGCTTAGATAAACAAGTCCATTAAGTGCCATTCAAGAGCAGCTCCTGGTAGGGGCGAGGCAGGGTATAAGAGTTAACTGCAAATGTGTGGCATGGAGAGAAGGAGGATATATTTTTGATTTCGAGATCAATTGAGATGATATATATCTTCTCATTCTTTTCCTTAACTCTCAGCTATCTAGAGTTTCGAGAGATTTGGGCTTGAGAAGCACAGGAGCTCAAAGCTCGCACTTGAGTAAAGCCTTGTAATTGAACAGAAAATAGTTTCCGGATTACGGATTACTCGCTAAATAAAAAGCAAACCATTCACAAAGAGAAAACGAACTATAAGCATCGGTTCGTTAAGAGGAACGAGCTATAGCACTCGCTGGTTTCTTGGCAAAGTGAACGAGCATAAAGCTACTCGTTGGCTTCTGAAAACGAGCGAGAGAATCGCTTGTGTTGATTAATAGCAATCAAGAATATCTCTCGTTATAGTTCTCTATTACTCATTCATTCTCTGTCTCTCTCTCGCTCTCTTGAAAACACCCTCTCGCTCTCTTTATTCACATCTCTCTCTCTCTCACTCTCCCAGCACTCGTTAGTCGTTAACGAGTGAATGTATCTGACCCAGACACCCACTCGCTGACTAAAAACTCGAGTATTAGCTAGATATTCACTCCTTAAATCTCATGCACGTTCCTCTGCTCTGCCCTCCTTCTCCTTCTTCACATCCCTTCTCATAACATTCTCGATGACACTGCTAATCGCTAATTAGTTTAGCAGCGAGTGGCTAGATATTGGTTACTCACTTAAGTGAGCCTCGAGTGGAATCACTATAGCTAAGTGACTCCTTAGATATCTGATAAAGATAACCCATGAATCACTCATAGCCAACTCAGGCAAATCGGTTACTCATCATTATCAACATCATCATCACGCTTATCGCGGAGTTGAGAACAATGTGTAAGCCAAATTGTAATCACTCCCGATCGTTAGTTGTTCGACTGACTGATTAATGCTCGCTCAAAATTGAGTTGATCAATTCAAAAAGAATTGAAGCATAATCAATATCTACTCCGAATTTGGTCACCCTAAAATATAGAAATATTCAAAAATAATTTGATATTTTTGTATTTAAATGAGTTTCAGTTTCTACTAAGATAGTTTAAAAGATACATTTTATATATTTGAACAACATAAAATCTAGGGTGACCATATTTCGCATGAGTTTTATAGTTGCTCTTAAGTCGAGCTCAACTTTAAGAGCCCTTTTGTCGCTCTCTCCCATTACATATGTATATATATATGCATATATGACATATCAGATATGATATACACACCGAATATGCCCCTGCTGAGCCCGCTGAGCGAGTGTTAAGAATGTTCAGCAATCAGATATCGGATGGGAAACATAAATCGCACGTGTTCGCCGACCGCATGTCGCTTAGTGTTATAATTGTAGATTGATATATGTTTGATATTCACTTAAAAGTCGATGGCTGCATTGATGTTGCGCTGCGACAAACACTCGCCGCCCCCCCTCGGTGCCCGCTCCCCCACTTTAGTGGGCTGATAAGGGCACGTGATTCATCATGTGGCTGGCTCACTAGCCACGGGCTAAAGCATTCTCAATTGGTGGCACTCGCTCTGCCACACCCCCTACGGCCCCCCGGCCCCCCGTCGCAGCACTCGACGTGAGTCACTCCAAAGATTTTGGGGGGGCCCATGGAACGGGCAGGTTGTCAATAAACAATTAAATGTCAACTACCAGTGCATAATCAATCGCTGATATTTTTATGGGCCACTCAGAATGGTTCCACGATGAATCATGGCAGCGCCACGAGGCGGTGGTAACTCGCTTACCGCTTACAGGATAGCCCCATCAGAGGCTCCCCCCAATCGCAGATATGCGCTATCTGCGCCTGCAGCGCCAACAACGAGACCCATTGATAAATGTTTACAAAGAGTGAATAAACAAGAACTTATGAGAGAGAGAGAGAGAGAGAGAGAGAGAGAGAGAGAGAGAGAGAGAGTCTCCCTCTCCCTCTCTTTTTATACGAAGCATAGCTTGATAGTAGATAATTAATTAATTAATTGGTTGACACTTCAAGAAGTAAACAAATTGCGAACAAAAGCATTCAAAACTTAACAATTAACTAATTGAGATAGAAGCAGCTGCTATCTCAAGACGTCTGCAAAGCCAAAGGCAAAGAAAAGGCAAAGGCAAAAGCAAAGCAAAGCAGAAGCAGAAGCAGAAGCACATGCATGGGCTATGCCCTGTAGCACATGTGCTGCCTTAAGCGGGTATATTGTTTCATACAACTATTACGAATTGTGCAGATTGGGCAGAAGCACATGCAGAGGATATACATACCTTGTGAGCCGATAAGCGGGTATATTGGTTTTAGGAACTATAAAACTTTGGCTCTGCAGCTTTAGCTAATAAAATAACTATAACTAAAATTATCTAATATACAAAAGTTATAAGAATATTTATATATATTTTTAAAAACTCATGAAACTCCCTTGAATAGCTATCAAATTTGTAATATAAGTTTTAAAATTTAAATAATACAATAAAAATATAATATATTTCATTATGTAAGCCAAGCCTTCACACCTAAGACCATCTTTACTCTGTAGCTTTAGCTAAAATTATCTAATATAGGTTATAAAATTAAAATATATTAATTATTCAGCAAAATCCCTTAAAACCCTATATTTATCTAATATAAATTATCAACATAAAATATATATATATATATATATATATATATATTCCATTATATATGGCAAGTCTCCAACACCCTAGACCAACTGCATTGCAGGGTATTTTATGCTCACATCAACAGCTGACGCCATTTGCTTTTCGCGCTCTCCCAAACTGCAGCATGCTATAAACAAACCGCTGCCGCAGTTGCTGCCGCTGGCGTCGCTGACGTCAACGTCGACTCCAGGGCAATGGTAAACATGCCCAACGGCAGCTGCGGCGTCGCTGTGGCCGTTGACGTTGCCGGCGCTGCTAGGCGTTTCAGTTAATGCGAGACGCTGGCGCGCGACACGACCATCGACGGACGGATGGTGTTGAGAGTGACAAACGGAATACGATACGGAATACGAAAGAAAGACAAACAAGCACCGTTGACAGTTAACAGTTAACGCAGCTTCGCTTACACAGTTACAATTCACTTGTCACAGACGCGACAGCGCGCGTGTTAAATACCCTATTTTTTTTTTTATTGTTTCAAAATAAAAAATAAAACTGAAGTGAATTGAAGTGCCAAGAATTTTGGACATAATGCACGTAGCGGACAATGTGCGCAGCAGCGGGCGGCTCAGCGTCTACTTCGAGCAGGATCTGGCGGTGGAGGAGACGGGCGCGTCGCCGGTGCAGCGCGTTGACATACGCAGCGGGTCGAACGATTCGGCGGCGACAATCGATGACAACAACAACAAGCAGAACGAGAGCATGGAGAGCAACGACTACAGCAACATGACGCATCCACCGGTGGTCGTCAGGCGCCAGAAGAAAGACACCAGCAGCAGCAGCAGCAGCACGCGCTCACTGCACTCCCGCTCCCGCGATCGCAACTTTGTGTTTGCAGCCGGCGACGTTGTCGTTGGCGGCGCACGCACTGTCGCGCGCACCTTCAAACGCATGTCCCTCATCGAATCCAGCAGCAGCAGCAACAACAGCAACAACAATAATAGTGCCGGCGGCAGCCTGCGAGAGCGCTCAGGCAAAGAGAGCAAAGCTCAAAATGGCGTCGAGCAGCTCAAGCTGAACGCCAAGCACAAGCAGCAGTACAACTCAACGCCGTAAGTTGCGAGTTGCGAATTGAGTGAGAAGAGAGAATCGAAGAGAGAATGCGAATAGGGTATTTAAAGAAAACGATGCTGCAGGAGCTTTCGTACTGCACTCAAGTATATATACATATGTATATCATGGAGTGTGTTAGAGCTCAGTTTTGAGATAAGAATTGCAGAACAAAAGGAAATTATCAGATGTGAAAGAAACAAACTTATAGTTTATAATTTCCCTAAGTTAGACATTGATCCCAGCTTTAACTAAGTTTGCAACTGCTTATCAAAGAGATCAAAGTCTTATAAAAGATCTAAAGCAACTGCTGCATACCTTTTATAGATCATTAATCTAAGACCTAAGGCCTTCATCTAGCCTAAGTTTAGTATCCTACTGGACTTGTCTATTAATAAGCTTTTAGTATGTTTAAGAGCCTGAATTGAAGTTATAGGATACATATACGAGATATATATATGATATATGATACATAGATATATATGATATATGATATGATATGATATATATGTATGCTATACAATAATAATAGAATTAAAGGATGGTTCAAAGATGAGAAACCAAATGGAATCTCATAGAGAGAGAAGGAACTTGCCTTCCCGTACACCTTTATATAACTCCCACACGATGGAGCTGCAAATCAATCGGCATATCAAGAGACTAGATCTAAACAAAAGACGGAGAACAAGTTTTGGTTATCCAATTGGTCAGCTGAGTTGAAAGACCAATTATAAAACCGATTTTCTTGTGTAACGCTTTCCACACTTCACATTCAGCCGATAGCTGAGAAACCCTCAACTGAGAAGAACAGAAACACGTTTACACCTGGACAATGACAGCATTTGGCAGGCGATGACTCAACGATTAGCGAAAGTTTTGAACTGTCTGAGCTAGCGAAGCAACAGGCTGAACTCTGGCTATCTAACGTCCGCAGTTAGAATACAAATAAGATTATGCTCAAAGGCCCAATAAAAGTTGGCAAACAAATTGTTAACGCTTATCGACAAGTCTCGATATATATATCCATATCTGTATACATATAGGTTTTAGCTGCGGGCCGGCCACCTCAATGCAGTTTCGCCTGATTCATGCGCCGGTTCATGGTATAGATAATGAGAATATACTATAAATCAGAAGACAGCACATGGGCCTTATCAGTGCCTGTATTTTGGATCAAAGCATTAGATCACTGCGATGCCGAGACAGCGTGGTGCGAAAGAGCGACAGTGAGAGAGAGTGCCAGAGACAGAGACAGAGAGAGAGAGAGAGAGAGAGAGAGAGAGAGAGAGGCAAAGAGAGATAGTGAAAAACGATGCATCGTAAATCTTTACAATATCATGAGCTTCTAACCATAAATCGACTTGTGCGTCTAGCGATAAGGTCACAATATATCAATGCATGGATTCTACGATTGTTGCTGTGAAAAAAAAATACAAATAAGAAGAAGAAGCAGAAATAATATGTAAAATGAATGCCTGGCTAAGAGATGCTCTGTATTATTAGACATTAAAGCTCGTCTATATAATCTCTATTAATGAATAGAAGTTTAGGAATTGAATATCCCTATCCATCGAAACTATTGAGCACAATAAGAGATATGGTATAAAGATAACATATGTTCTATATGCATATATAGATTTCAAAGCGTAGCCCAATATACCCGCTTCATATTGCTTAGATCTTGAGGCGAATGTTAACTTTGAACTTCCGAATTTGCTGTATTAACCATGACGTTGAGTTTCACCGATCCGTGTTCCTAACACTTTATTATCTCGGTAGGCGAGCAGCTGGAAACTCGTGTTCGCGTATCGCTAATTTTTACCACTTTTAATTGGGCTATTATTGGACAAAAAGGCATTCGATCGTAAAGGCTTTATGGCCAATCAATCGGCATTATTTAGACCTTAGCCTTAGCCTGAGCATAGCCCAGTCAGCTGCAGTCAGGCAGCAGATGTTAATTGAAGCCTAAGCCAGAGCTCTTGGCAACCTTTATCTCACACGTTTCTCCCCCCCTAAACTTGGCCATTCAGCTCTCTGTGCCAACCGATAGGTCTGTGGCCATGGTCGGGATTGTGTTATCGTTGAGCTTAACGCCTGATAAAGCCTTCCGCAAGACACTGCAAAAAATCATGGAGTGCGAATACACGCGAGGCGAAACAAAAGACAATGGAGAATAGGGTATAGAGGATATAGAATATGGAACATAGAATATATGATACGGCATATAGATCATATATCATAGATCATAGATCATAGATCATAGATCATAGATCATAGATCGTAAATAATAGATCATAGATCATAGATTATAGATCACAGATCATAGATCATTGATCACAGATCATAGATCGTAGATCGTAGATCACAGATCATAGATCATAGATCATAGATCATAGATCATATATATTAGATCATAGACAATAGATCATAGATCATAGATCATCGATCATAGATCATATATCTTAGATCGTAGATTGTATATCATAGATCATATATCATAGATCATAGATCATAGGTCATAGATCATAGATCGTAGATCATAGATCATAGATCATGGATCATGGATCATATATCATAGATCATATATCTTAGATCATAGAATATGTTAAGCTTCCCCTGCATTCTGTTAACCCATAATAATCTCTTCTTAAGAAGACTAGTTCTTTTGAACTAGTTCAAAATATATCCACATATCATATATAACAAATGGCAATAGTTAATGGCGTTGCCAGACTGTTGTTAGACTCTCGAAACGGCTCATCTTTATTATTGATTTCGATTTTCTTATATATATCCTTTTTTGTTATCTTTTTAGCTCATTGCCTCAGAGCTTCAGCAGCTACAACGGTCCGCTGCAGTCGAGCGGCAGCGCTCAGAGTCTCGGCAGCAGCTCCAGTCCCAGTCTTCGCAACCGTCAGAGCCCGACTCAGGGTCAGGGTCAAGGCAAGGCGGGCGGCTCAGCGGCCGGCAAAGCGGCCGGCAACACGGCCAAGCAACATGAACTGCAGCAGGCGTCAGCGGTGGCAGCGATCTCCTCAACATCTGCTGCCGCTGGCGCCGGCGGCGTTGCGTCCTCATCGGCAGCTGCGGGCAGCGCCGCAGTAGCCGCAACGTCCACCGAAAAGGAGAAGAAGCGCAAGGAAGTCTCCAGTTCGCGTGTCAAAAAGTTCCATCGCCATTTCTCGCAAGTCTCCAAAGATGAGAAGCTCATCAACTGTAAGTAAAGCGGAAATGTTTTTCTGCTTATAGAGCACAGACTTCCCCTAGTTCGATCAGTCTGAAATAAGCCAGAGACTTGACCTAAAAGTATTCAACTGTTCTTAAAGAACTCGATTGTGCCTAGAGCTACGCTGATGAAGCTTGATAGAGCTGATTGATTTTTATGCCAGATGAGACATATATAACAGATAAACCATATCAGATTGGTCTACTATATTGCATGGGTAGATAGATGTTAAGATAGGTAGGTGTATATAGAGATAGATGGGGAAGGGAAGGGAATAGGGAAATCAATGTATAGATAGATATATCATATATAGATAGATGTGTAGAGATACATATGTATAGAGATATATCTATGGAGAGATAGATGGGCAGATAGACCGATGAATAGATAAATACCATATAGAATATATATAGTTAGAATGATACCTATCCCGATTGCCCTCGCTTAGTATTGAATCCTAACGTAAATCTAACTTTTGTCGTCTTTTTCTCCACTCTTTTTGTAGACTTTTCGTGCGCTCTGGTTGGCGACATTCCGCTGCAGGGACATCTCTACATAACGGACGAGCATTTCGCCTTCTACTCCAATGTCTTTGGCTATGTAACCAAGGTGAGTCTCTGACAGTCTCCCTCCCTAAGAGTGGCGCCATCTAACGTGCGTTTTCTTGCCAATTCAGGTTGTTATTCCCACGTCTTCGGTAACGAAAATCTCGAAAGAGAAAACTGTTAAGATCATACCAAACGCGGTGGGCGTGGCGACAGCCGACGAACGTCATGTGTTTGGCAGCTTCATCAGCCGCGAGTCCGCATTTCGCCTGATGTGCAACGTGTGCAGCCATCTGGCCACTGGGCCGGAGACTCTGCCAAAGCCCCTGCCCGTCGATGTGGAGCTAACGGAGGAGTATCCTATCGATGACGACAGCAGCTGCTCGGTCAGCGGGAACGAGAGCCCGCCACACCTGCGCGATGCAGCAGCAGCAGCCGAGGCGGCAGCCATCGAATCCGAGCCACAAATGTTGCTCAGGCAGCGACCAGGCAGTGACAGACATTCCGGTAAGATCCCGATGATATATCCGATATATGAGCTGAACTAACGACTCCTTGTTGTCTGTTTAAGCAGAACTTCAGGCAAAGAGCTCACAGAGCCCGGTGACCATTCGCAGCTCCGCTCCGCCCATCGTCCACTATGAGGAGCCGATGGCTGGCGCTCAGTTGGTCATTCAGAACGGCGCTGGTAGCCGTTCGGTGAGTGGTTCCGCTTCAACTTCCGCAACAGCCTCGGCTGCATCCAGCTCGGGCCCTCCTTCCAGCTCCTCGTCGCCCATTACAGTTGTGGGCGTGGCAGCTCCACCTCCGACTCCAATCCCAACGCTGTCAGTGGGTCGACGTCTCAGTGGATTGGCCCATTCGGCCCGCCTGCGGCTGCCCTCGCTCACCGAGCTGCATGTCATCTACCTGGGCATATTGCTGGCCCTCATGCTAGCCCTCTTCTCCGTCTTCTTGCTCTACCGCATCCTGGACATCGAGGCCAAGACGAGTCTCTATCGCACGCCAGTTGACTTCAATTTGGTATGTAGCTTCTCGAGCCCTCCGAGAGTATTCAGTGCTAATATTTATTTCTACGTAAACAGCGGCCGGGTAACGATGAAGACATCTTTGCGGAGGCACTGCGCTGGCAGAAGGAGCTGCAGGACAAAAGCACGGCGGAGGCTCAGCATATTTTAACACGGAATCTGGAGCAAATATCCAAGGTGAGGAGAGGCGAGCGATGGATGAATCTTAGCTGAGAAGCGGAGAGAGTGAAGAGTGTGATTAGAGGGAAAAGTAAATGGAGATGGATGTAGAGGAGAGTGGAGAGAAACCAAGAGTAGATATAGATCTCTAGATGGATAATGATCCTTGTGTAGAGTAACAACAAAAGACTTACAAATGGAGAGAGGGACAAAGAGTTACATTATCAAAAAAAAAAAAAAAAAAGTTTTTTATATATATTTAGTTGCAAAACGCACAGCTGCAGGGCTAATCGATTAGACAATCGAAAAATTGGGCAATCACTCGATCAGTGAATCAATTAATAATCTTATCAAGCATTGGACGGTCCCCAGGCGTTCTGGCCAGCTGGGGGCAATAAAATCTGAGAGAGTCTAGCAACTGCGCCTTATCGCACGATATTGTATACATGTATATATAAATATGTGTAGATAAATTGAGTAAATAATGATTGATTTGATTTGATTTGATTTGCAGGTGCGTCGCAGCCTGGAAACGCTTTCGATGCTGATCCATGACAGAAGAGCCGGCTATGGCGAGTCCCAGGCGGGCGCAGGGCCGGACTCAGTAGCGGAGATGGGAGCAATGCCGGAGCCAGATCTAGTTAGTGCCAGCCAGGTTCATGGCGATGTCAGTGACTGATTTCTAATTTTGATTTTTATTTCGATATCAATGTCGATTTCGATTCCCCTCAAACACACCCAAAACACACACACACACACTCTCTCTCTTTAAACTTAAGTTTTAGTCGGCTCAGAGAAAGTAAAACAAGCCCAAAGCAAACAATTTTTTATAGTCATAGTTCATATAACTAAATATATACCTTATATATGTACATATATAGGCATATATATATGTATGTATATATATATAATCTATCTATAGATTTTAATTCTAGTTCTCCTAACTAATTGAAATATTTAAATTCATATTTTTTTAATAGTTTCTAAGCTCAATTAAATATGCATGAAAGCCCAAAAATGGAAATGGACAAATTATATATATTATATATTATATCTAGAGCTAATCCCCACATGAAATATCTGATCTTTAGCTAATCTCATACGAGATATTTGATCTTTACCTGCTTTTGCTCCAATGTGAACAGCGTTTTACTTTGTTTTTAAATTTCATGAAATAACTGAAATGAAAATTAAAGTTTCTTAAGTAAAGATTTTCCAATTGTTTTTTCTTTTTTGTTTGGTATAAAAATAATCCTGTGATATGCATATTTTAGTTGTTTTTTTTTTTTGTTTAATATATCTTCTTTTCCTAGTATTTTAATGATGCTCCACGCCTAATCTAAGTACCCAAAAAAAAAACTATCTTTATATTTAGGCTTTATCAATTGAAAACTTATTTGAATATATCGAACGAATTTTGTTTTTTTTTTTTATATTTTTACTTTGATTTAAATTTGTTTTTAAGTATATGTTTAAAGAAGAAGAAAGAAAACAAATATCGTAATTTTTAATCTTTATTCATGCTAAGCAAATACCCTATGAAAAATATATATACTACATATACATGTATACATATATATATATACACATATATATTTATGTAATAAATAACTAAGTGAAACTAATGAAGCAATGCGTTTTCTTTTGCTTGGGCACTGTAGAGAGTGAGCCCGATAGATATATTGAATATATTTATAAAAAATAGAAAACTGTTTGAATGTTTAAAATAGCAGCTAATCATCAATATGATTGTTTTTAATTTCTTTAGTTGATGGGTACTACCCAATAACTGATATTTACAATTGGTTTATTCTATCATCAATAACATTATATACTTTATGTGCTGTCAGCATTTAAATAGTTTGAGATATTTCTGAAAGTGCTCTTCAGAAGTGATCCTAACTGCTCTAGGAATTCTCATTGAGTGTACAATTTCTAATTTGAACAGATCCATTTTGGGATCTTCGGCATTTAACAAAGAGATATTAACTTGGCATTGTTTTCGCTTCCGTTGAATATCCCTATACTAACTAAGAGTTAACAAAAACTAGCTATCGCTGCTGCTAGTGCTGCTGCCTTTCACAGGACTTGAGTGGATGGCGGGCGGGTAATAGAGTAGAATGCTGTGCTCTCGCTCGGGCTAGAGAACCGGTGGCAGTTTCAGCTGATGGAAGATGGTTGGCGACGTCTCCGGCACCTGTTTGTCCTCATGCAGCTGCAGCAGCTTAAATATGCCCGTTCCAATGCCGGCGGGCATGCCCAGAATGATGCGCTCCGAGACGCCATTGATGGCATCTGTCTGGCCATAGTAGGCGGCATCGAACAGATGATCCGCGGTCTTCTCGAACTGCGAATAGAAGAAAACAAATTAGAACTGAGATGAAAAGTAGAATTGGACTCCTATGCCGTACCGATGCCAAATTGAAGACGCTCTCTCGCATTTTGGCCAGGCCGTGGCGCGTTATGCCCAGCACCTCGCCGCGGGCGGTCATCTGGCTGGCCAGGAGCATGATGTGACGCCAATCGACGCTCATGCCGTGACCCTCCATCACGTCGGTGATCTCGCTCATGATGATGGTGCGTGCCGCCTCGATGCCCAGCGTGTGATAGATTTCGCAGATGTTGTTACTGCGCGTCCGTTCGCCGATCACGCCGTAGGTGGCTATCACTTCCCGCAGTCCGTAGCCCTCGATGCACAGCTTGTAGGTGGGCGGCTGATGGGCATCGTCCACAGCGATGACAGCGCGTGCAATATTGGGCAGACCCGCGACGACAACGTTCTGTATGGTGGTGCCCAAGCGCGCCAGCTCAGCATTGATCGTGGCGTTGCGTGTCGCCTCCACGCGCACCACAATCCTCGACTTCTTCGGCACCGCGTGCAGCTGGTTGGCCTTGATGCGCAGCCGAGATTTCAGTATGCTGCACATAATGCTGTCCAAATCGATGTGCAGTCCGAGCACCTTAATGCGCGCTGTATCGATGCCAATGACCAAGTGGCAGCTCAAGGGTCCACAGACCAGCTCAATGTACGAGGACAGCTCGCCCAGGGTTGTCTTCTCGATGCGCGCCTTCACCTGCCGCGCATACTCCATGCTCGTGTTGTTGCGCAGCTCAGCTGTTATAATCGGCGTCGATATCGTCTTCGTGGCATTGATGATCTCCACGATGCGCGGCACACCCTGCGTGATGTTCATCGAGGCGACGCCAGCGAAGTGGAAAGTCTTGAGGGTCATCTGTGTGCCCGGCTCGCCAATGCTCTGGGCAGCGATAGCACCCACCGCTGTGCCCGGCTCGGTCACTGCTCGGTTGTAGCGATCGTTGATGCGGCGCAGGAACTCCAACAGCTGCTCCCGGCTGATGGACTCGATCTGATCGCACAGATCCCTATGCTCTCCGCCGTACTGCTCCTGCAGCCTGCCAATGCGCTTAGTTATGACATTCAAGTGGGCTCTGCAGAGGGGAAGAGGTTATTCTGAGAGAGACTGATCTACGTAAATCTTCTCCAGCTTCACAACTTACGTTACATCCTGCTTAAAGTCAGCTCGCGCTTCGGCAAATTCCGGCTGCTTGAACAGCGATTCCGCCGTGCTGACTATTTCGCTCGCCTCCAGCGGCTTCTGCTCTCCACGTGGCAGTTGGGCGCGCAGATTGTCGTACTGGTGATTGAGATCGACGGGCTTGTTGCGCGTCTCCATGGAGACGGGATCGAGCCCGTCGCCGCCATAGATGGTGTCCACCATTTCGTTAATGGCATTGCGCACGGTGCCGTCGTAGTGAACGACAAGGTCCTCCAAACACTTGACCAGACGACGCTGCAGATAGCCCGTCTCGGCGGTCTTCACAGCCGTATCGACGAGACCCTCACGTCCGGCCATCGTGTGGAAGAAGAACTCGGTGGGCGTCAGGCCCGAGTAGAAACTGTTCTGCACGAAGCCACGGGCGGCTGGAATGGCGGCTGCAAGTGGAGGACAACGAGTGATGAGTAACGACGAGTGGAATCTAACGAGTAACGAGTGCTACTTACAGTGCCTCTCAAAGTGCGGCAGAGCGCGGTTCTCGAAGCCGTTGGGCACGCGCTTGCCGCTGATGGCCTGCTGCCCGACACAGGCGATCATCTGGGAGATGTTGATATTGGAGCCCTTGGAGCCGCTGAGGGCCATGATCAGGGCGCTGTTCGTCGGGTGCAGCTCGGCGAAGCAGGTCTTGGCCGCCTGCTCTCGAATGCCGGACAGTTCGCGCAGCATCACAGCCTCGAGGGTCTCGGCGGGCGTGCAGCCGGGCTGGCACTGGAGCGTGCCCGCCTTGAGCTTGTCGATGAACTCGTTGCACTTGGCATAGCCCCGCTCCAGCAGGATCTGCTTGTGCTGCAGCAACTTGGCGCTGGGCGTCACATCGCTAATGCCGAAAGAGAATCCGCGATTCTGTATGAAGTACGATGCGATCTGCAAGAGTTAGTCAGAGACTTATTTATAGTCGCATGGAATTTCGTTTTATTATTATTATTTTTTTTTTTTTGTGGTTTCTGATTTCCCGGTATTGGTTCATATATAACAAGGCTGTTAAGTGCCGTCATGGCTAACGCCAGAAACAATTCTGGCGAAAGTCGTCGCCAGATTGAGATAAACCCACCTCAGGGCGCGCTGCGGGGGCAGCGCGAGGGCACGAGTGTTAAGCACGTAAATAATTCGCTGTTTGCCATTTAATTGGGTAAGTTCGCTCGCACAGACAAGCGACGGCAGGTGAGCTAATTAAATTACACTGCGCAGCAAACTTGAGGCTGGCAGGAAATTCTTTAGCCTATAGAAAAATATATATATTTATAGTTAGGTATATGACATCTACTTACTCTTTCTATATTACTAACTGTTTCTATTTGTACAAAACATAATTATTATTAGGAGTAGTTCATATTTTTCGGAGTATTAAATGGTATATGAACCATTCAAATCTTATGCGTAGCTCATACATTTTTTGACTCATATATAGTGTCAGAGTCACATCTCTTACTCCGAATAATAAATATTCTTCGGAGTCTTTATATTTTTCGAATATATATTTTTCGAACTTTAAAACAGTATCTTGGGGTTATTCATTTACTCCGAACATTAAATATTTTTCGGAGTTTTCACGTTTTATGCGGAGTATCAATATTCTGCATATTTTTCAGTACTTTAAAACAGTATCTTGGGGGTATTAATTTACTCCGAATAATAAATATTTTTCGGAGTCTTTAATATTATCTGAGAAATTAAAATCTTATGCATAGCTCTTATATTTTTTGAACTTTAAAACAGTATCTTGGGGTTATTCATTTACTCCGAATAATAAATATTTTTCGGAGTCTTTATATTATTCGAATATATATTTTTCGAACTTTAAAACAGTATCTTGGGGTTATTCATTTACTCCGAATAATAAATATTTTTCGGAGTTGTCACGTTTTATTCGGAGTATCTATGTTCTGCATATTTTTCAGTTTAATGCTGGTTTCTACAAATTATGAATTCAGAGTATTCAGGATATTCGATATTTTACATATATTTTTTCGGAGTAATCCCGAAATACTAAATATATATCAGATTATTTATATAATTATATATGCCGAACATTAAATATTATTCGGAATCTAAGGCCTTCCCGGAGTAAGTAATAGCTCTTTACCGTAACTCAATCTTGTTGACTAGTGTTAAATTTGAGGAGTTTTTCTTTTTGTGTTTTTTGCCTTATGTGTGATAAGAGTGATAAGAGCTTGAACTAAGTTGGACAAAAGGAACCGATGAAGAGACAACAGGGCGAACAGTTAGCTACCCATTTAAGCAGTAGTAGTCGACGTCAAAGGCGATGTCGACGTCGACTGCGACGTCGACTGCGACTGCGGCGCAATGGAACGAACAGTGGCGTGTGAGTAATTAATCTTATCGAGCTGCGCCGCTAACTGCGAGCTGGCCAAATAACAAGAACACGACCAGGCCGTGTTAATAAGAACTTGTACAAAAGACAGACAAGCCCGAGCAGGAGGTGGGAGGAGCCAAAGGGGGGGAGTGGGGGGTGGGGCAATATTATAGTGGGCTGCATATGGGTCCGCATATAATTGCGAAAGTAGACGCAGAGCGACGCAGACGTCGCCGAGCAACAAGCGACAACACAAAGAGAGACAAAGACACAGACAGAAAGAGAGAGAGAGAGAGAGTGAGCGAGAGAGACAGCAATGAAGGATCTGAGAAGGATACATACAAGCTGGCCAGGATTGGGCACTGCCAAGGGCATTTTCTGGCTGCTGTTGCTCCAAATGGCGCTGGCAGCGCCGCCTGCACCCCCAGCCGACATCGTAAGTAGCTAAGGGAGGAGCTTGAAGTGGAGGAGTATACCATTCACAGTCCACCTTGGACTCTCTGCATCCACAGCAAGGACGCATCATTGGAGGCCAGCGTGCCGCAGCTGGACAGTTTCCCTGGCAGGTGATACTGAAGCGTGATGAATGGGACGATTTGCTGTGCGGCGGCTCCATCATTTCGAACAGTTGGGTACTCACGGCTGGCCACTGCGCCTACGGGCATAACTCGCTGTATCTGGTCTTCGGCAGCGTCGAGCTGAATCCTGAGGAGGCGGTGAACATGACGGCGACGCAGCTGTTTGTGCATCCCAATTACAATGACAAGATGAACAACGATGTGGCCCTGGTGCAGCTGCCGCAGCAACTGACCTTCTCGAGCAGCATCCAGCCCATCCAGCTGGTGGGCAGCCAGCAGGCGGGCAACAGCTACGTGGGCACCCAGGCGACCATCGCCGGGTTCGGGCTGATCGACGACGAGTATCTGGACTACTCACAGGAGCTGCTCTACGCCCAGGTGCAGGTGATCGCCAACGACAAGTGCCTCACGATCTTCGGCTCGAACGTGGTCCTCGCCTCGACCATGTGCGCCGAGGGCTATGCGGGCAGCAAGATGTCCACGTGCAGTGGCGACTCCGGCGGACCTCTGATCGTGTACAGCAGCAATGCGAACGCCTGGATACAGATCGGCATCAACTCGTTTGTCGCCGAGGATCAGTGCACCAGCGGCTATCCGTCCGGCTACGTGCGCCTCACCTCCTTCCTGGACTACATCGCCGAGACGACGGGCCTGACCCTCAGCTAAGCTGATGCCACGGCCAAGATAATCAATCAACAGTCCACTTCCTCCTATTTCGCAAATAAAACGCAAATATATAGCACTCGAATAAACCAAAAACAGATTTCCCCATGCCCCGAATGCCTCAGATAAGATAGGCGCCCCTTAGCCCCTTACCTCCCAGTTCCTCAAGCACGATCTTTGATTCTACCCCATCAATATCTGTCCATAAAGATAGCTTGACGGGGTCTTCGATGCACTGCTTGGCAGGTGCAAAGGGTTTATCTTCAAGTATCTGCTTAGCGAGCTTTTCTCATTGTTATTGTTATCGTTATCGTTATCGTTGTTGAATTGTCATTGAAAGGGCTCAGTTCCGCTTGTCAACCAATCAATCGACTCTTTGCTTTGCCTTTGTAATTGCTTATAGTTTTATTGACTTATTATTGGAATTGTTTCTTTATAATGTTCTCAGATCGAACTATTGTTATCGAGTCGATAGGTGTGGCCTACGTTTTATATCGTTATCGGATAAGCAACTTATTACAAATCATACAGATAGAGCGAAAGAGAGGGAGATATGGAGAGGGAGGGAGATACGGAGAGAAAGTGAGACATGGAGAGAGGTCGATATGGAGGGGGGAGAGAGAGGGGGAGAGGGAGAGAGAGAAAGAGAGTGAGAGAAGGGGGAGGGGGAGAAAAAGAAAGAGGGAGATATGGAGAGAGATATAGAGAGAGAGAGATAGAGAGAGAGAGAGAGCGAGAGAGAAAGAGAGAGAAAGAGAGAGAGAGAGAGAGATAGAAAGAGGTACAGACAGAGAGAGAGAAAGAGGTGCCTCTCTCCGCGAGAGGGAAAAAGAAACATACAGACAGATGTAGAGAGAGACAGAAGCTGATAGCGAGACAGAGAACGAGATTATTTAGCAGATACACACAGAGAGAGTGAGATAGAGACGGAGATATATGCCCCAGAAACAGAGTGAGGAAAGAGAACGAGAGAGAGAGAGAGAGAGAGAGAGAGAAATGTGCTAAATGTACTATATATAAATATCTTTCTCGATATAGGCACATAGGCTACTATATGTAGAGAAAGATATAACCTAACACATAGCACACACGCGATAGAGACAGAGAGAGACAGAGTAAGAAAAATAGAGGCAGTCAGACACGCACGTATATAGAGAAAGAGGGAGAGAGAGACTCGCAGAGAAAGAGACAGAGAGATAAATACAATCTGGACATGGCTAGTGTTCGTATACGCACCCTGGCTAGACGCCACATGGCTTTCGTGGCAAAGGCCTCGCCGAAGTCTCGCAGCAGCAGATAGAAGATGCACTGCTTGGTGCCCGAGCCCATGGTGGCCTTGTCCATGGTGCCGCACATCAGCTCTGAGTTGCGGATATGAATCCCTGCAGCAGAGAGAGATAAACGAATATAACGAAAAGAGTGAGAGAAAATATATTTATATGTATATCGAATCAGACTACGTACAGGAATCGTTGACGCAGAGATCCGTGTTGCCCGTGTAGTTGCGTCCCTTGTTGACCATGTTGAGACGGACGTTGGAGTCGTCATTGGGTCGCATCAGCATGCTGAACATCTGCTTGCCCGTCCAGAGGCGACGCGGCTTCCAAATGGCTGGCGGTGGCATCTGGATGCGCATCGTCGAGTCCTCGTTGGAGAGGAAGCAAGCGGCCAGCTGCATCGCCTCCTCCTTGGTGAGGAAGACCTCCTTCTGGGTGAGCAGATAGCCGCCCGTAATGAAGTCCTGCGTGGCGGCGATCAGGATTTCGCCATTCTTCGGCGTCACCAGATTCGACTGATTGCCCATTAGGATCAGCGCCTCGGCGCGTGCCTCCTCCGTCTGTGGCAGATGCAGATTCATTTCGTCGCCGTCGAAATCCGCATTGTACGGCGTGCAGGCGCACTCGTTGAACCGGAACGTACGCTGCGGCTGCACCTTAGCGCGATGGCACATGATGGACATCTTGTGGAGCGAGGGCTGGCGATTGAACAGGACGATGTCCTCGTCGCGCAGATGCCGCTCCACAATGTCGCCGCACTTGAGCTCCTGGGCGACCTTCTCCCGGTTGCCGTAGGCCAAGTACTTCTTGAAGCTGGAGCCGCGCTGCTGCACGTAATTGGCGCCCGGATGCGTGGCGGGTCCGTTGCGCACCAAGACCTTCATTTGCCGTATATTGGCGGGATTCACGCGCTCGGGATAGGTCAGGATCTTGGCAACGCGCACGGGTACGCCCACCTGGTGGATCATCAGATTGGGATCAGGCGAGATGACAGTGCGGCCACTGAAGTCCACGCGTTTGCCGGACAAATTGCCGCGGAAGCGTCCCTGTTTGCCCTTCAGTCGCTGGACAATGCCGCGCGTTGTCTTCTTGGGCGCCATGTTCAGGGGGATGCCACTGATCTCACTGTGGAAATAGAGGGCAACGTGGAGCTGCAGAAAGTCCCAATCCTCGTGGATTAGTTCTATTTTGCCACCCGTGGCCATGTGGCGCTGTATGACATCGTTGATCAGCAGGATTTCGCTTTGCTTCATGGTCAGGTCGTCCTCCGTGGTGCCCGCCTTCACCTCGGACAGCACAGAGGGTCGGATGCAGGCGGGCGGCACGAACACTCGCGTCACAATCAAATGCTTTGGATGCGCCCCGCGCGAACACATCCCGAGCAGGGCGATGTCACTCTGCGGTATCTGCTCGAATAGATCCAGCACCATGAGCGGCGTCAGCTCCTCCGCGGCGCTGTAGTTGCTGAGGGCTGAATTTAAGTCGCGATTCTGCTCTGTGGAGCGCAGCATCTGATCCATGTGGCTGGTGAAGAGGGCGTCCTTCTTGCGGCCCTTATATGGGTCGTGCAGGATCTTGAGCAGGCCGGGACCCTTCTTGACGCCCCCATTGGCTGCATTGCAATGCGGGCACTTGGTCACCTTCTTGGCCTTGGCCAGCATCTGCGAGTGCAGCGCCTTCTTGCCCAGGTAGGAGAAATTCGGATTGTGGAGCTTCTTCTCGTACACAGCCTGGTCCTCCGACTTGAGCATAACATGCGCGCACGTCTTGCATATCATTTGCAGAATGTTTATTGTCGAGCGGAAGTGGCCAATGTGGAAGACGGGCAGCGCCAGATCCAAGTAGCCAAAGTGCCCAATGCACTCGTTGAGGCCCTGGCCACAGGTTTCGCAGACGGCATCCTTGGTGCTGATGCCCATGCGACGGTCGAGCACGCCATAGGGCACCGGCTGGCGCTGTGCCTGATACAGATTCTTCGATATGATGCGGACGAGCGACTCCTGCTGAATTTCATCTGCGCCGCTGATGCCGAATTGCACATGTGAGCTGCACGAATTACAAAGCCAGCATTAATTATCTTGCTCAGTCAGTGGAGGCCATACTTACATTTTCTTGTTTAGCGCCGAGGCGCGAAACTGTTCTTTGGGCATCTCGTCTCTTTATTGGAGCAACGGCAGCAAATAACAAATATTGAGTTTTTTTAAACCATATGACAACACGCTGCTGCCGGTCACAACTGTGTGGAGCAATCGACATGTGGAGCACATATCGATACTTTACTCAAATTGGTAATGCTTATTGGCATAGTCAACATGCGTACACAATTTTTATTTCTCATTGTAATCAAACAACTATGAAACTATTATATAAGTGCTAGTCCATATTTATAAACTGAAAATATAAATAAGTACAAGTCCATATTTATAAACTGAAAATATAAATATTTTTAAACGGGGCATTTCTTGAGCGTATTCTCACGGTCACACTTTGTACTTGCAGTTTAACATTGATCGCAAGAAAATACTAAATAGTGATTCGCAATGTATCGTAAAACGGCTATCGATATGTACATTTGAATTTTCGATGCTTATTGCTTTGATATGCACTTTATCGTAATCGATCGTATATGACTTTTGTGTAGTTCGAATTATTTTTTGACATTATTAGTGGCACTGGACTGCCGTTTGAATCTTAAAATTCGTTGAAATTTAGTTCAATTCTAGTAAACCGAAATTAGTATGCCTCGAGCATATACTCATTTATATATTCATATATCATATATAACTTCATAAAGGTCTAACAAAATCAGTTGTAGCCGGCTTTACACTTTTACATTCCAAGTAACAAACCATCATAAACTAACACAATTTCAATGTCAATTTCGCAATATTAAAACAAAACAAAAATTGCACAGGAATAGACACATTCGATGCTTGGCCAAATCGCTACACATCGCGATACGCGATGTCTTCGCACCGTCTTTGAGTTGATCTATCGATATTATGTTACTTTCTGTACATCGCTAATAGTGCACAGCAGTTTGTCGTCGTATCTCCGTGGAAAATCAGTTGCAAATCGCATCATACCTTCGCATATAAAAGCCAACGTTCTATGCAGTTGTTCTATTGAAGATCCCTATAAGATTGCGTTATAAACAAAAAGGTAAAATTATATATGCAAAATGGTCGACACAACCTCAAAAAGGTTAAATGGCGTGGCTGCTTTCATGGTGACCGTACAGTGTATGTGGTGAGCGTGTGTGTGTGTGTGCTAAAAATTAAAATTACGTGCATTGTTGGCGTTAATATGTCTTGGCAACGTTTAAACTAGTTACGGACATGGTACCTGACTCGAAAAAGATAACCGTTTAATCATTATTTCGCAAGTGATCGAAACATACAGTGCTGATGTATGCGATGTTGCTAGCGATTGATAGTAGAACTATCTATAAGAGCAATATCCTAAAGGGTTTTTTTTTTCCTTTTTTTTATTGTAGTGTAGTGTAGTGTAGTGTACTGCGCACGTTTCGTTTCATTTCGCTGTTCGCAGAGCAACAACAACAAATCTGATCGCGACACACACACATGGACATTGACGTACACGCACACACAATCACGCACACTGTTAGACAACAGTGAGTTAACAGCTGGTGGTGGGGAGTGAGGGGTGGCTCCCTCTGTTGGGCAACATGCGCAATTAACATTTAGCATATTGTTCGAATATTTTGCAATATTCAATACGAAATTATTTGCGATTGTAAACAAATGTGCAACAGATACACATGTATTTATGTATATATATATATATATATATATTTATATCTTTTATTTCGTTTCTTTGCAGACTTTTTGCAGCAGCTGCACAAGCAAACAGCAACAACAACAGTTGACCAAAAAGCAATTCGCGTGGTTTAGCGCTGCCAGCGGCCATCGCAAAAAACAAAAAACCAACAAAAAGAAAAAAGCAAAGCAATTTTATTTACAGTTGCGCAAAAATTCTCACGTGGCAAAAAGAAGAGCGAGAAGCGACAAAAACAACAACAACAACAACCAGAGCAAAAGCAAAAGCAAGCGTAGTACTAATCAGTTACAGTTAACCAGCACATAAATACCTTCAACTAAATACATACATATATTTTAATATATATACATCAATATATATCACCTGAATCAAAACAAAGCCGTGCGAACATCTGTGTGTGAGCAAGACAGACACACACACCTATATATATAGAGAGAGAGAGAAAGAGAACGAGAACCGCAGATCGAAACGCTGAGAATTTGAAACGTGTGTTGAGAGGAGAGAAGAGATTCTTCATACACTTCCTTATCTAATTCGTGAGATTGCATTGCGCACCCCAAGCAGGGGAAACATAATATCTTATATGACTTTTGAAAGATTAAGTGGTAAGTAGAGCCTATCTCAATATATATACATATATATAACTGTATAAGCAAACCTATTATATAAAAATTCCCATTATAATGTTGCCTACAAGAAATATAAGGATATATTCTCTATAAAGCCAGCTAGGAGTTTCCACCTTGAACCCTTCTAATATATATTCCCATTATACTTATGCAATAGATATGGGGATATTCTTAGTTAATAGATACAGTGATACCTTATTAGAGACGTTTTCAAATTCCCTATCTATCCATCATCTAGTTTTGCCTGAAAAGCAGTAAATCTTAGAGAAGAGCTGCTATATATAGTTTACTCTATATATATATACTATATATACACACCATACATGCATGCCATAATCTATTCATATATTTTCACACTCTAATATCTTAAGATAGACGAAACCACAAACAAAAATAGTTTATAGCTAATTCAATTTGATTCATTCGCTATAATATGGAAATCTGAATACACAACATACCAGCTGACACCTGTATATATACATACACACAGACATACATATATAATGCAATTATAAACATTTGGTTCAGATTTCTGCCTAAGTCGAATGCAGATTTTGATACTATTTCTATAACATATTTTCTATATAATTGGCAATTTGACGCTTGGCGTTTTCCAGCAAAGAAAAAACGTTCCAGTATTTTCTTTCGTTACGCCTACGCAATTCAAGATCATGAACGAAACGAACATCATTATCTAGCGACGTGTACTTTTTCCATTTCTCTTATATATACACACACACACACATACATATATAGAGGCATATCTCTTGTGCATCTGTGTGTGTGTGTGTGTGCTCTGTTAAGCTTAATGTGCGCATGCCGTAACCGATCAACTAATACAGAGATACTTCAACTTATTCGTCTACTTAACATATTTGATTTTTGCTGCTCTGTTAGTTAACAGCGCGCTGTTAACTTGCCTGCTTAGAGTGGGAAACCAACCGCAATTGCTATAATTTTAATAGCAGCCAAAAGACAATGCGCAATCAATTCCAATCAAATGGCCCTGTTTCCACTCACCACTGCCCCTCCTCCCTCCTCCTCCTCCTCCTCCTCCCCCTCCTCTGCTTTGCTTACCAATTCCAATTCGCAGTCTCTTTTGGTTATTTAATGCCCATTGAAAAATGAGAGGTATTCAGTCGGCTTATTGTTATCATTAAGCTAATGTATCCCTACAGCCAGTTCAAACTAAATTTTCCACTGTTTATAGGACGTGTTGTCTGTCTGGCCAACTTATTGCACTTGAAACTATACCCTACTCCGGTTGCAATAGGCTCCAAACTGTTTTCCGTAAGCAAATCGAATTTGACTTCGTTTCCTTTGTTATATTTATTTTGTTGTTTATTTCTATTTCTTCTTCTCTTTCGTCTGCTTCTGCTTCTTGTTTGGCAACAGGCGCTGATAATAAAAGTAAGAAAACCAGTTTATGGCATTGGCGGTCGATAGAGCTGCCCCGCGCGTCGAATGCCCACTGTAGGGTATGTGCGATCCGCTTGCTCTAGGTCGCCATTCGCCATGAAGCAGCAGAATAAGCTTAACAGTGGCCTCAGATACAGTGGAGGCTCCTACTGAGAGGCAAGTTTATGCTTTAGTTGAGTAAACCTCAAGCTATTCTTTATGTATATATCTATATAATATATCTTTGTATAATGATATACTATAATATAGTCTGTATTATATATCATGTCTTCTGTGACTACTACAAAAGTCAATCATATATAGCATATATCTGAATCTTAAAGTATAGTATATGTATATAGTATCGAATTGTATGCCTGTATATAGCACAAAGAAAATCTGTCCTAAAGTCTCTTTTCAACTTGAAGTTCTTTATCGGCTGCATCTATAGACACGTATATATATTATATATAGATTTCTTTCAGCAACACAAGTGGTTCGTGGGTGTTCGCTTCAATGAGCTTTCATTGTTTGATCCGTTTGACATTTAAATTGGTTTTTTTTTTGTCACTCTGTCGGAATTTCTCGTTTGTCTCTTGTTTTAGCTCCATGTTCGTACCGCCCCCGCATCCTGGTTCCTTTGTGGGTGTGTGTGTGTGTGTGTGTGTGTGTGTGTGTGGTGCAACAGTTGTGGGGGCTATCCAATTGCTAAGTATTTTCTCTACAACTAATTGTGCCACTTGTCATGCACTTTCTTCCTCTTCTCTCTCTCTCTCT